>VZDJ01000426.1:8508645-8575618 GCA_008694505.1 Cyanoderma ruficeps
TATATATATATGTATATATTCTAGACTTGTTAGTGTAATAAACAAGGAAAATTCTCCTTGTTTACCACAAGGAGAGGAGGAAACAGGAAAGTGACTGGAGTCTTCCTGCAGTAGTGGCGCTGGCAAGGTCAGTTTCAGGGGCATCTAACAAAACCAACAATAACACAGACTAACCTGAAATCTGCAAGTCCCAACAACTACATAATTGTTGCCACCATAAGCAATGAGGGAACATGAATCTCCACTGTCAAATGGATTGAATTTTACCACGTGCACATAATCCTCGCAATCCACAGTGTAAGAAGTGTTTCTAGTAGAATCTTGCTTCATTTTCAGTGAACTAAGTCAAGGTATCACAGAAGTGATGTCTTCTCCAGGGTGAAAATCTACATTCCTACACAAAATTTAAAAAAGCATACATGACTCATTTGCACAAATAAAAAATGTAAAGTATTTGTGGCAGAGCAAATAAAAAATTCCTACAATATGTTCAAGAACACAAAAGCTGCACTTAAGCTTATTAGATGTAGCCTGTTTGTTTCATCAATCAAAATATTTACTAAAATAACATACATTCAAAACTGTCTCTTACAGACTTCAGCGATAACTTCAGATTTTGTGCTACCCTTTGTATTGCTATGTCAATACAAAAAGCCAAGTAACCGCACACACCAAAAGTGCCATAGATAGCATTTCAACATTTTCAACCAAATGACAAGGAACAATACACTGTTACCTTGAAATTCTCTTTACTTGTCTACCTCTTTACAGATCGTGTGTCTAACTAAAAACCAAGTTAACTGATGTTGTAAAACTGTAAATGAAAACACTGTTGTGCATCTGACCAGTTTTCATGAAAGTAAGGTTTCTGTGCTAGAACACAAGAGGCCAGTATAATTGATTTAGAATCAATTCCTTTTAGTCCCAGTACAGATTAGACACTACTTTATGTCTTTTTGCGAAATCAGACCTTTAACTACAGACCATGTGGAAAACTAGCTTGAAATCTCAGACCTTTGACAGATTTTGGTGTGTAAATGATCTGAAGGCCTCAGCATCCAAGACTGAATATTTTGCTTGGGAGCCAGCCAGGTCTGACACAGGCATCACTTAAACACAGAGAGGCTCTCCACAGCTGTGTGTTTATTTTTTAATTCACACAACACACCACTATATTACCATAAATACTTTAGCCATATAACTTGCATAGCTTTGCTCCTAAAACCAAATGCAAGTTTTAATCCTATCCATAGTTTTCTTCCTCTCAGGCTTCTCATGAACACAAGCCATTATAGAATCATAGAATGTTAAGGGGTTGGAATGGACCTTAAAGACCATCTAGTCCCAAACCCCACTGCCTTAGGCAGGGACATCTCCCATTAGATCAGGTTGTCAATGCCTCATTCAACCTGGCCTGGAACACTGCCAGGGTTGGGGCAGCCACATCCTTCCTGGGCAACCTGTAACAGTGCCTAAACCATCCTCACCGTAAAGAATTTCTTCCTCACATGTAACTAAAGTTTCCCCTCTTTCAGTTTGTACCCATTGCTCCTCATCCTCTCACTACAGTTCCTGACAAAGTCCCTCTCCGGCTTCCCTGTAGTGCCACTTGAGATGCTAGAAGGTGCTATGAGCTCTCCACGCGGGCTTCTCTTCTCCAGGCTGAACAACGCCAACTTTCTCAGCCTGAATTATCGGTCACCGGACCAGCCTAAAAATACCAAGAGTATTATTCCTTTCATTTCTTTAAGAAACGCGATTAGGGCAACTCAGCCGCGTGGGTACGCGTTACCTCCCCTCATCCACGCGCATCCTTTGACCTCCTACTCCCTCTTTTTCCCTTCAAGGCGCAGCTGCTGCTCTCCAGCCAGACTGCCCCAGTTCCCCCTGGCCGGGGGTGGCCTGGCCCAGACCCACTTCGCACGCACCTCCGCGGCCCCGGCTCCCGCACCGGCCCCGGCGTTCCCCGGCAGCGCCCGCCCCCGGGCGGCGGGAGCGGCGCGGCTGCTTCCGGGGCAGCGGCCCCGCGCCCATTGGGCCGCGCGGCGGATTTGAACGCGGCCGCCGCGCCCCGGCCCAGCCACAGTGGCGGCGCCCCGGGACCGCGCTGAGGGTACGGCGGCGGGGCCCCTGGGCGGGCGCAGCCGGGAGCGCTCGGCGGCAATGGTAATGCCAATTCCGACTTCTGGGTGTTAGGGGCCGCTTCGCAGGGGTTTGGGCTTGCTCGGGCTATTTCGCTGGGAGCCACAGGTACGGTCCCTTGGAGAGCTCGCCGGGTGAGGAGAAAGATAAGCCTTTGGAGAGGTTTTACTGTGCCCCACGCTGACTTGCAGCCCACCTGCTCCATCCTCTTTGACCCCCACGTCCCGTTCACATTATAAATTGGGTTGTCCCCTTCAATCGTTTTGGAGAGTGTGAAGTTGCTGCCGCAGTCGTGCTTTTTTCCCGGTGTCTCATGTGCTCCCTGCCCCTTGCCCACACTTCCTCACTTTCTACAGTCCTGCCAATAACCGAAAAGCAAGTGCGCTGTAGGGTCTGCTTCAGCTGTATGGAAAAAGGTTAAAGGTTGACTGTTGTCTTCTGGAAGTAAATGCAATGGATATTGATACTTCACTGTCGCTGCAGTGTTAGGGAACTTTGTTTCAGAAAAGAACAAGTTTAAAGGCAAATTTGTACTACATTGTCCTGTATCTTGTCTTGACAAATGCAAGGAGGTGAGAGAGACCAAAGCATGAAGTAGTCCAATTATTGCCAGAAAAGATAATGGCTTATAGAATTTAAAACCCCCAAAATAAAAAAAAAAAAATTATATTGGTAACAAAATTGTTTAGAGTTGTCTGTGCTAGTAAGTCTTAGAAATATTAAATCTCTTTTTTTCCAGGTTTAGAACATCCTCGTAGACACTCATCTGAATGTACAGCGAATGCAGAAAGTACTGAAGACAGTCTGAGGCTGCTTTTGGAGACAAAGACTGTTATATTTGTAATAACATCCATTTATGTTGGCATAATGTACAAGGAAAGTAAAGGCTTCATGAAGGCGTGACATACATAAGCACTTTTAACCCCTTATCTTCACAGTTGCTCTGTCACAGTAAGGCAAATTAGGTTTAGTCGAAGAGTTTATTCTAGGAACTTGGTCTTTAAGAATCTTAGCTACAACACTGTTTGCACAGCTTGTAGGGAAGTGAAGACCTGCATATGCCTCTGGCATAGTTATATTCATTTTTCTCTTGATTATCTATATCATCTACTCTGGACAATGGTTACTTTCCAGCAAAAAGCTTTACACTTGGTCAAATGTTTCAGAAAGCAATGGCCTTTATTTTCCAACTCTGAAAGGACTACTGTATGTGGAGCAGACTGCATGTTGATGGCGTTGCAACTGTCCATGGCTGAAGTCAATAAACAGGTTAGCATTCTTTTCAGTATGTTCTTGGTACACCTCAGACTTGGTTCTCTCGCTGTACTTAGTGCTTAGGCACCAACTTGAGATGTCTTTTTTGGTCACAAAAAGGTCATTTTGTGTTTGTTGAAACGAAGTCTGTCAGAGGGCCACATACTGCAAGGCAAGAAAATTAATATGGTTAAGTGCACTATTGAAGCAGGGTTTAAAAAAAGGAGCTGCAAGACAGATGGGAGGATTTAAGTGCTTTGTGTATATTTGAGCCCCAAACTTTAAACATTAGTGTATTTCTGCTGACCATATAACTTCCGTTTATCTCCATCCAATGTTTCTTTTGTGCTGTAGATCAGGGTGGGAGAACTATGGCATTTGGGGTGCATTTTTTTCCTGAGTGCTCCAAGAATATTTTTGAATGACATGTGAAGAACATGAGTGTAAAATTGATTTGGTATAGCTTGCGTGAGTTGTACTTACCACAGTCTGTTCTTGGCTGCTGCTTTTCCTGACACCTATAGGTGAAGATCTCTCTCTCTATATATATATATAAGTTGTGAGTGTGTACCCAGTACCAGTAGGAATTATATGGCTTTCTGTGTGTGTGTATATGAAGTGTCTGTCAAATGGTGAAGAGGAGGTATAACCCTGAAGTGTCTCTGGAAGAAGTGCTAATGCTTGTCAGAGCTGGAGGATGTCTGAAACAAACCAGAAACAGTTGCAATATACAATGAGGCCTTTGCCTCTGTGTCGTCTAAGCAGAACTCCTGCAATACTTGTTTTAATAACCTAAAGGTATCTTTTTAGGTCAATTAACCTAATTATTAGTGAAAACAATACTGACCCTTGTTGGAAGACTTACTCAAGTGTTGCGTAGTAAATCAAAGGTGTAGTACAAAGCTTTAGTCAAAAGAAAAAGTGCAAACATATGAAATCAACAAACGTACCAGAAACAGCAGAGGCACATCAAAGTGAAATCCCTAAGCCAATAAAACCCCAAACAAACACAAAACCTACTGCACTATGTGCATCAGAAAAGAAATTGTAGTCTAAAATGTGCAGGCTGGGGATATTTCTTGTACATTAAGTATAAAACTGGTTTAGTCATCCCCCACTGTAAGAAACATTGCAGTAAGGATACTAGAATCCCAAGGTACTACATTTGTACTTGGAATGTAATATATTCCAGCCAGGAGCCTGGTGTCCTCACAATACCTGTGAAGGTTAAAATGAGAAAATTAGTGTGCATCAAAATTAACTCTTGGAAAACTGATAAACTTAATGCAAGACTACATATGAAGGCGATCACTTTTTGTCATGTTTGTTGTGATTCTCAAGGGAAAACTGCAAACAGTTTTTCAAAGGCAGCTCGGGAACTAAAATGTGTTGTTCTGTTGTATGCCAAAACTTACAGACATGAAAAGGTTATGGTTCGTTGCTCTCTGTTTTCCTTAAAATAAGTTCTTTCCTTGCACTAGAGGTAATTAGTTTATTCTACTTTTTCCTTTTTTTTCCTCTTCCAGATAATATTCCTCTCTTCCATAAATATCTTTTCTTTCAGAGATAATCCAACAAAAATTATAGCCCGTTATTTTCAACTAATTTAATTTTGAAATTTTTAGCTTCTCCTTCAGATATGAAGGAAGAACCAATTATCAAAAACCTGATTTGTTTTTTCTGATTATACTAGTTGTTCTAATAAGACAAACCTTGCCTTGCATATGTGGATTAAAACTATTTTAGCACTTGCATGTGCTGCCTCTGAAGCACAATTTCTTTAGATGGTATCCATTTTGAAGTTCACTGTCCTAAAGCAAAAGATGTCTAGTTTATTTTGCTCAGCACTGAAACTTCAAACTAAGATGTGTAGTATTACAGTTGTAGGCATGTCCCTTGTTAGGTTTCTGATTTAAATATAATAATTTTGAATTGTTAGCACCTGTAGCATGGAAATGTATTTTGATAAAGTCAATTACTGCAATGAAAATAATTTTATTAACAGGCTATTGAGTGGCAGTATTGAGAAAAATCCAACACATTCAACCTATCCCAGACAACCAAAATAGATTTCTCTTCCTTTAGGAGCCTGGACAATTTTAATGGGCTTGGTGTTTTAACTGGTACCTGTATCTGCAGTAGAAATGAAGAATAACTAAGCTTTTTGGAGAACTCTAGAAAAGTTTAAAAGTTTCATAATCTATTAATCTTAAATTTCACCAGAGTAAGGGTAGCAAAAAGTGTGATAAACCCTGATCAAACAGCAGGGATGAAATAAAAAAAAATAATCTATGCTCTGAATCCCTCTGAAAATACTTGGCTCACAGCACAGCTGTAGCCATGTGGCATAAAGACAAGTGGCATAAGGTCTGTGGTGGGAGCAAGTACCTTTCCCCTAGATTGATTAGTATAGCTCTCAAATCTAGGAACATTTTCAAGGAGAAGGACATTGCTCAAGGTTTGAAATAGTATAACAGTTTTCAAGATGAAGTTCAGCTGAGAGTAAGGCTTTAAGTTGACTGTTTGAACCTGTGGATCAGAAGGGGTAGAAGGTGAGTTAAGTCAAATAATCGCCTGTCATTTTCAGACTATGGCTGTTTTTAGCTAGTGGGATGGGAAACTGAAGTGTATAGAACAATTATTTTTCTGGAATCTGCAAGTTTAAGTTGTCAGACTTAAATGTGTTGTAAATCTCTTATGGAAGGAGAGCTTTGATACTGGAGGAAAAACTGCTTCGTTGTTGATTTTACAAATATATCTTCCCTTTAGAAATTTGTGTTTGTATATTTCTGATTTTGTATAAAAGCAAGTTTTGGTGTGTGGTTTAGTTCTTTTCTGTGCTTCCATGAGTGCTCTTTCTGTGCTGACTGAAGAATATTATTTTCTGCTTAGTGTCTTGTATTTCTTGAAATGATTTCCCAAATTGTCCTGTTTCCATGCTGGCAAATGAGGAAAAATGCAGAGTTTTACAGTGTTACTCCCTTAACCTGTTCTCTCTGTCTCCCTTTTAGTAATGAGATACTCCTAACTAACTTTGTAGCAATTTTATGTGGTATGTTGCTTGGATTATGTTGTAATGATGCTACTAAGAGAGGTTGTCATGGTTGTTCTTCAGCATGATTAATTTTTCACAGAATCACAGAAGGGTTGAAGTTGGAAGGGAACTCTGGAGGTCGCCTTATCCAGCCTCCCTCAAATGGGGCAGCCTGGCAGTACCAGTTGTACAGGACTGTGTCCAGGTCTTTCAAATTATCTCTGAGGATGGAGCATCCATAACCTCCTTGAACAACCTGTACCTGTACTCAGGCATCCTTGAAGTAAAAAAGCGTTTCCTGATGTTCAGAGGGAACCTTCTGTGTGTGTTTCAGTTTGTGCCCATTGCCTCTGTTCCTACCACTGGGCACCTTAGGAAAGAGCCTGGCTCCATCCTCTTTGCACCCTCCCTTCAGATATTTGTATGCATTGAGAAGATCTTCCCTGAGTATTCTTTACACCAGACTAAACAGCCACAGCTTTCTCAGCCTTTCCTCATATGTGAGGTGCTCATGTCCCTTAAAGATGTCTGTGGATGATATGTGAGCTTTGTTTGACTTCTCTCCAGTGTCTCTGTCTCCCTCATACTGAAGAGCCCAGAACTGGACACAGTACTTCAATGTGATCTCACCTTCTCTACAAAGAACAGGCTTTTCTTTAGAAAAGAATTTGGAGTAATAAATATTTCCCTGGATTTTATTTTTTAAAGGAAGTTTTATATTGAGACTGTTCTATTGTCTTTCCCATACCCTGTGTAATCAAATTGTAACTATAGGTTAGTTTCATATATTTTTGTTTTGCTTAACAACTGGGATTATTTTAACTGTGTTAAAACTCTTGCTACTTAAGTCTTGATGCATCTTCCCTAGCTTACCAATAGGACTTTCTCTTCTCCCTCCTACTCCTCTCTCTATAGTATTACAGGTGTCTGTTTTGAGGGGTAGAAGAAACAAGGATGTGTGGCGTTTTTTTGTTTCTAATGAGCAGGGTTCTAAATTTTCCATCTTGTGTTTTTATTACCACTATAACTGATAGTGCTGGGTTTAGAAAGTGCTGGTTTGCTGTTTGGGTGAGTACAATTTTTACTTTTCCTATTCCATGATTCTGCTGTTCTAGCAACCCATGCATCCAATACCTCTGTAGTCCTCCTTTAGCAGAGCTTACCTCTACTCTCTTGTGCCCTGGTATTTTTTCCTTTAACACCCCCTCTCACCCACTCAAACAAAAAGGTGTTGAGTACCCATGCCATTGTAATTTTATTTATTATTTTATAATATCATTTTTCTAAGCTTGGGCTGTCAGCCTGTAACTTCACTGCTTCTGCACTTTGCAGTCTATAAACTGTCAGGTGTCCATGTGCTTGTATTCACATGAACCAGTTTCTCAATCTGTGCACAACACTATCAGCATGATGGGAAGCTTATTAAAAATGCTCCTTTATCCTACCTAATGATCTTTATGTACCACACTTTGGGAACTCCTCTGCTGCATGGTAGTGTGGGGAAGCAAGGAAGGCTGAGCAGGACTAGAGGTTACAAGAGTGCAGAATTGCATGACTCAAGGACAAAGCTGGAAAACAGTGCTGCAGTCTAGGATTATGCCTGGAAAGAATAAACCCAACACAGAGGTGGTGGTTAAGCACAGCAGTCTTTTACACACATATTCCTGAAAGGGTTGGTGAGCCTTTGTTTAGGGAAGGTGGAAGCCAACATTTTGATGTTGAAATGCACAACTTTCTGGTTTTTAAAACAATTTGCTGTCAAAATAGAAATTGATTTGCTATGTAGTTAGCAGTAGAAAACTTACAATGTCTACAAAATAGTAAAAAACGGTGTCTTTAAGCATGACACGTTGCTACTGGATTTCAGGCATTCTAAAACAAGAGTCCCATGGTAACTTAATACGCTGCACTACCAGGAAGTGAAGATGCTTTATAATACTTTATTGGTTCTATTTCTGTGAAGTGAAATACTTGCTCTGCCTATAATAGAATGAAAACATGAGAACTTCTTGAACTTCCTTAAGCTATTAGCCAGTTGACAAATGCTTACTGCAAAACACCACAGTATTTTTAAAATTAATTTTAAAACCAGAGACTTGAAAAATTGACTGTGTAAGTAATGGAATATGCCATCACAGTGAATGCCTGATCACAAAGGTTAATATCTGGAATGCAATATTTGGATTTAAAATATTTTTGCAGCACTAAAATAAACTTTGCTAATCTGTGCAGGCCCTTGATCTGGTGAAGAAAGGTTTTGATTTATTAGATGCTCTATGAAGTTATAATTTAACTTGGTACTCCTGAAGGATTTTGATGTAAAATAAAGTGAGAAAACAACATTTTTTTCTCATCTACTTCTGCTTTGATCTGCTTAGATTTGGTTATAATATGTAAATGTTTAATTTTTGGGAGGGGTTGAAATGAAAATCAGGTGCTTTTCAGAAAACACATATGCAGTTTTAATATTCTGGTGACAGGTGGAATAATATGTACGTTCATAGTGCTGATTTATCATAAGCCGTGCACAAATTAGAAGGCAGAAAAATGCTCTAAAGCTAATATGTGTGAATGTTCTTTAATTTTAACTCCTAGTTCTTCACCTAGACCATATCAAAGTAGTTGACTTTCAGGATTTTGGAATTGCATATTTAACGAGGTCTATTGCGAAAGTTGTCCCAAATATGTTAGAACCTAAAGGAGGCATCATTTGGGCCAGAAGAACTTAAATTATTAGGATTTCTCAGGTCTTATTTCATGTGTCCTGCTGCTAAAAGTGTTTATAAGTAATTAATTTGCTTAATGTAGAAATGTCATGAAATAGAATTAAACCTTTGCTCTAGACAGGAGCCATTTGCCATTATGGACAGTGGAAAGCCAGGCTTGTTACTTGGTCACAGGGCATTTATCTCATGTTACATGTTGAAAACCACCTCTTTTTTGTTGCTGTGTATTGGAGAGTGCTTTGGATACCAGTAGGGTGACAAAAGTTCACCAGCAGGAACTGGGGACTGGTGCTCAGTTTGAAGAGCAGGGTGTGGCTAAAAATGAGGCAGACAAGTTGTGAAAGAGCAGGTAGAAAGAAAAAGTAGTTGATGGAGTAGGCAGAGGGGCATGTGGAACATAATCCAATAGTTTTGACAGAAGAGTATAGTCTATACTGTAGAGTTATTGTGAATTGCAGTAGTAACAGAGGGGTGTGCATGGCTTTAATGTATTTATTAGAACTGTAGCAACACTGTCAATGTTATGATAGAGCATAACTGTATTAATACAAGAAAGACAAGCTCCTTTTTTAAATTTTCCCAGTTTACTGCTTGAAACAAAGTAAGGGAGCCATATTTACTGCCTTTGGGAAGTAAATGCCTGCCGTGCTGAAAACTATTTTTGCAAATAAAGAATTTTATGCAAAAAGTAGTCCTGCAACATTCACTGTATTTTCTCATGAATAATGTTTGATATACATGCCTGGTATTTTAAAGATCAGCAACAAATACTGACAGAATATAGCAAAATTCAACTGTAAATGCAAAGTGGTGGAAGAACCTCAATTATAAGTAAGACTTAGTTTCCAATCAATTTAAATTTCAATCGGCTTCCAACTATATATTTGTTGTTTATATATTTGCAGCTCATTTTAAATTTATTTTCAAACTATGTTGAATATGAAACATATTTTTACCTTTTTTTGGTTCTGTTAGCACCGTGGAGACTTCACAGTATCTCTTAGTGATGTGTTGGAAACATGGAACTATTTGTTACATGACAAACTGGGATTATGTGAAAACATGGAAGAACCTGAAAATTATGCTGATGTGAAAAAAGCCTACCATGACTTCTTAGCAAGAAGCAATATGTTAGATTTAATAGACATATATGAGAAGTGCTATGGTCTTGGACTTTTAGCTGAAGATGAAAGTATATCCCCTGTAAGTATTATGTTTGTTTGGCCTCTTATGTTGTTTTGACATATTTTTGGTTCCAGTTGTGGATTTATGACATTTCTAATTATACACAGGAGCTTTGGATTATTCACAACTTTGGGTAAGCATTTAAGTTTAAATTACTAAATTTTGTAAAGAGATTTTAAATTCACTCAAAAATTATTTCTCTTGTCCTGTTGGATTGTGAAGTCCCACAACTTTTCTATGAATAAATGACTCCTTGCTATAAACTGGACTGAGAAATAAACTGTAGAGATTTGATAAAACTGAAGCAAAGCTTAGTAATTAACATCTCATGGTGTTTTGGTTGTATGTTGATGTGCAGCCAAAGTATTTTTAAAGGTTGCCATTTTGAAAACACCATGCTCTTTAAATAAAACTTCTGTATGATACATGTGTTTGTATGTTAGTTCTTTTTTTTCCAAAAGTTCCAGTTCAGCCACTCATTCACAGCTTCATTGTAGTTTATTGCAAGTCTTTTGTTTGTTTGGGGGTTTTAATGTGTTTTTCTTTTCCTCCCACTTTTCGTGGGGAAGGTAGAGAATTTGTATGGATTAATGAGCTCTTCCTAAACCTGACATAACGTATTACATTTTCTCTAAAATGCAAGGAGTGGCTTTTAATGCAAGTGTATAGCATAACTGTTTGAGATAATTTCTAAGTTAATTTTAATCTTATACTTCATTTCTCTACTGGAACAGTTGTATTTTTAAAGACTAAAACTAAAAGTAGTTTGTAAGGGCAGTGCTAACCTTAAACACTAGCAAAGTGACAGAGAGGTAGGTTTACACCAGGTTTTAAAACCACTTTTGCTTTCTAGTTATCTTCATATTTAAGTGTATTCTGATCTTTTTATTAAAGGTTCAACTGTTGGAATTTATTTCTGGTGTAATGAATGCACAAGAAAATACTGATTCTGTTCTTTCTACTCCTACACAAATCAACAGACAGGGCCAGGAGCATATGAAGGTAAAAGTTATTTTTCTCTTGTAATGTTTTGTATCTATTGAAAAGATGAAATGTAACATAGTTTTGTTTTTCAATTATTGTTATTCAAATGTGACTGGATTAAAAAAAATAAAATCTGTGTATCTAAACTCTGTATCACTTGAGTATATTGTAGGTATGTATGGGACTATATGCTGAAATTTACATTCTGGAAGACATCCAGAATGGCAGGCACTTGATGTAGAAAAAGCTTTTCTGCAAATACACCATCACTCAAACATTGCCTTGACTGAGCATTAAATAAATGAAGTAATCTCCTTTGATTTCATTTTATTAGCTTGTACTCCCTTACATGTGGAAGAAATCTGAATAGCCACTGTAGTGGTGGCTGTAGCAAAGCAAGCAAGGTTTGGCTGTTCCACAGGAGGACTTGAGGGCTCTCCCTTTACCCTTTCAACCACCAAATTAAGACTCTCTGAGTACTTTCTAGCAGTGTTTGAAATGCTGGAGCTTTAGTTGTTTGCAAACTTGCTTTCCTAATAATAAATGGCAATTTCAAATCAATATTTAGGTATAACTCAGAATATTCCTGAACAAGAAAATATTTTCTGAACTGAGGTTCTCCCCTAAACAGCACTTCTGTCACTACCACAATGGCTTTCTTGCTGCTCTGACTGGTGCAGTAAAAATATTCTTTGCTCTTTCTTCCTCTGAGGACTGGCTTTGCAGACTCTTGCATATACATGTTTGGTTTTGTAACTATATTTTGTTATATACGTACTGGGGTATGAGAAGATATTCCGTAGCAGATATAAATTTTCTTATTATATGTTCTTCTGTTAATGGCCTTTGTTTTGATTACTTTTTTTTTCCTTTTCTTGTGACAAAACTGAATTTTTTTTCTCACATAGTCCAGAATAGTGCTGTAATATTAGCAATTACAATGTTATATATTGTCTATGTGGGAGGGGCTGGGTCACAGTTTGTATCCAAACTAAACCAGTGGAGTTTCTTGATTGAAGTCCTCTGGAAGCCAAGAGAAAAAATTGCTGAATCTGTGGCAGAGCTGGCAAGTAGTTTTAAAATCTAAAAGTCTTTTTGAAGTTAATGACAAATTCTTACATGGCTTAATGGTGCTAGTATTTGCCTTGAGATAAAAAAGGGATGTCTGTGAGGATGTTCCTAAACAGAAATTTATGACCAATTTTAATAACCCTCAAACACCTTGTGAATATTCAAATACCATGTGTGTAATTCTAACTTATTTACCATGTTTGTTTCCATCAAGACTTCCAGAATCCTCATGCACAAAGTACTATTTTGAAATGATGCAAGGTGTATTCTTACTCTTTCAAAAATTACATCAGTACATATCTACTTAACTTTATAATAAAATGGAACATAATTTACCAGTGGGATGACCAACTTGTGTGATGTTTTCTCATGCAGGTGACAATCCTGGCAAAGAAGTCTGTCTGTTCATATTTAAGCCTTTTGGTGAATTCTAAGGATGATCTGGCATTGGCTCATATTCTAAATGTTCCTGACAGAGGGCTTGGTAGAGAAGCCTTCACTAAGCTGAAACATGCCTCACAGGAGAGAAAAATGTCCATTTTCCTGGTATGTGTGTCAAATGAATCTTCCTGGAGGTCAGAGTCAATGAAGTAGATCTCCAAATAGAGAATGTAGCCTTAATCTAATATGCAACATCGATGTTTGCAAGCTGAGTCAAATACCACCATGAACATGATTGTAAAGCTAAAAAGACAATAGATTCTGTGGGGAGAACTGGGTACTTATTTGGTAATGGGATCTCAAGACAGATGGAAAAATGGTTTTTGTGTGTATCTCAAAGAGTTCTAAAATGGGATCTTGCTGTAGTTGTTGTCAACACAGAGCTGTCTCAAAAGTAGTTGAAATTAAGTAAATAAGAATTCTTTCTCCAAAGAACACTGTAGTCTCTCATACTCAAAATAGTCATTAAATTTTACATGCAGTGTAACCTCAGTATGGACAACAGCAGTCTGAGTTATAAACAGTATGGGTACGTAGTCACTGAAGCAGCTGCATTCTCAAACTTCTATGGTTGAATAAATATGGAAAATTTGTGAAATCTCAGTTCCAGGTTTAATTATTTTCACTCCTAATGCTCTGTTAACAGTGTGTAAAGAACTGTATGTTTTTGGACTGCATTTACCTGTGTCTTCACAGTTGCCACAGAGGAAACTTCTCTACTATGTAAAGAAGTCACCTTTTCTGGCATCTGTGTCTTGTAGAAGTCTTGAAAAGTAGAGTATTTTCCTTTAGGAAGGCAAGGTCCTATGAACTGTATACTTGATCCATAGGAAGTCTTCAGCACAAAGACAGGAATACTGGTAGGTTTATTTTCTGTGTTAGAGTAGTTTAAGTTTTTCTCTTTCCAATCCTAAGAGCTTTATTATTTAGCTCTGTACTCTGAAATAAGAATTTATGTGTAGAATTAACATTACTGTATCTGTGTCAAGTACATTGGATTGTTATCCTTACTTTCACCTTCCTGGACAACTGCTAGGGTTTTTGTTCTTACTGTTGCCTTAAAACTTTGGGGGTTGTACTTTAAGGTATGCTTTTGGCATTTTTCATTGTCTTAGAGCACATAAAAATATATGGGCACTTTCAGAATGACAGAAGCCTTAGCTGCCATTATTTTTGATAAGATTTGAGTATACATTATTTCCATCTCTGAAGACTGATATAAGCTGAAGTCATCTTTTACATGCTTATGTTAAAATTGTCCTTGGGTCATAGAGAGCACTCTAAATATAAGAGTATTTTTTGTGAGGCCAGCAGGAGCATTTAAGCAGCCACAATAACAAAGGAGTTCTATACCATGTTTTAATAAGTTTTTTGTCCTCAGCTTTCAAAAGGCTGATGTAAACATCAAATTAGCTGGTTTATTTTTGCTTTGGCTTGTGTTTTTTTAAATACTATTTTACTATTTAAGTATTGATCTTGCAAATATTTATGATGACATGTACAAAGCTTGCAATTACGAGCCATTGTTTGATTTCAGGTAAGTTATTTCTGCTATCAGCCAGCTGTTACACAATTTGCAGACCTGTAGGAAAGGGTCACTTCAGTCCATGTTTGTCTACAGTTTGATGTTTCTGACTCTCTCTCCTAATAGATGGCAACATCTTTTATCCGGACCATAGAACTTGGAGGAAGAGACTCTGCATCTTCTTTGTATAATCCTTTAAGAGCCCATGTAAAGGGGCTTTCCAGCTTTGTTAATTTTATTGACAAGCTGCAAGAAATTGTTGGTGAAATCTTAAATACAAGGTAATAGATTTTGTTAGATTTTTGTCTTGGTGAGCACCTCCTTTTTAAATCTTATTTGAAAATATAATTGAAAAACAATTGGGGTAAGCTTATGAATTTTTGAAGGTTTCTTTTTTTTTGGTTTAAATTTTTATCAAATCTATGTATGTATGGTGGTTTGGTTACTTCCCTAGCTGTAAATGAAGTTGCAAAGATTTCTATCTTGTGAGTCTGGTAAGTGCATATGTGCTTTACTTCCTGCTAGTTAATTCCTTCCTTTTGGTCATTTTATTCTGTTTACTCCTTATGTGAAGGAGTCTTTATTGCTGCTAACAAATGACAATGTTTGTTATTTAACCTTTGCTTTCTTTCAATTTAACCTATAAGTGAAGCATAAGAATTATTTCTTAGGGAGGCTCTGGTGGAGTCGCTGGTTTTGAATGTGTTTGAGGAACTGAAGTTAGGCTTTTGGGCAGGCTTACAAATGTGTGATTAATTAGAGAAGTGTAAATGCAACACAGGGGTTTGAATTGGTAAGTGCTGGCATTATTACAGAGAGAAGAGCTATTTTCTTAAGCTTCATAGAAATTCATAATTTTTTCATTTATAATCAGTAATTTTTCCATACAAAACTTTGGCAAATCAGCTATAATAGTTCTACCCTTGATACTAAAGAATCTCTTTCTTCTTTTAAGTTTGAATTGAGTCTAATCCTCACAGTGGAAAACAAAATGCTATAAGTAAGCTTTATTTAAGTTAATGTTCAGTTTCCATTGAAGCTGGAAGTGGGAAGTATTTCTAAAGTTGTTTTGTCTTTTTTATTCTGCTTCTTTGTTCTTTCATTTCAACATCTTGGATGCCAGAGACATACTGTCTGTGCTGGTGATTAAAGAGAACTATTAGCTCAACATATAGTATATGCTGTTTTTCTTTGTTTAAATCATATCTGGCACTATTTTCATAAAAAAATAGAAATGGAAAAATACTTATGTGCATGAACTTTTTAGGATGAAAAGACTTTTTTGGGCAAATACAGTTCACAAAAGTGCAACATAAAATGCTGTATCTTCTTAATTACTCCTTTTTTTAAAAGTGAATGTTTTAATGTGAGAAAAATCAGAGTGGGATAGTTGCTGTGAGTTATCAGTTTCTCACTGGGTGAATTCTCTGGAGCCTGGAAATGCTTTTTAGCATTCAGTTATTTGTGTAGTTTTCCCTGCTGCACCTGCTGTGCATTTATTTTGGGATATAAATCTTGTTAATGTCAGATTCTGGCATGCACATTAAATTGGCTGTACACATATAAGTATTGCTGACCAGGAGTGGAAGGTGGCTGTACTGTGCCATTTGTGGTACCTCTCATACTCCATATGGGCTTTATACCCTCCCAGTGTAAAATGTTGTTCATCTATGTATCTATAGATGTTTTTAAGTGTGATAGTTGTTGGGAGTTCCAGAGGATCCAGTTCTATGCAAAAATTTTTCTTTAGTTCTGTTACTGCTGCAAAGTAAAGACCAGAGGGGGAAAAAGACAGCAGTGCAGCAGAATCCTGAGTTGCTTCATCTGTAGAAGTCTGCTGAGAAATCCAAGAGCAAACTAGACAACCTGCAACGTTGCTGTTTCTGTGATGCAGAGATTAGCCAACCTGCATTAACCAGGTGTCTGTACTTGCTATGCCACTAGAAAAATGCTCTAATTTTTAACTTAATGATTAGAAATCTTCTATTTTGGTTTAATTTTGTTACAGTGAAGATCTTAAACTTATAATCGCACAAAATACAAACTAGCCAAATAAATGGTGGGTCACTGCAGGACGCATATTGAAAAGAGGCTTTCTTCATCTGCCTGATTCTTTTGCTTTAGTGGGAGATAGTGCACAACCAAGTATCTGCTAACCTATGGAGAATAACAAAAATGCTTCTTATCTCCCCATCATTCAGCTAAGAAAATTAACAGTAGATTAGTTGAACAAAGGGAAATCTGTCAAACAGAGTGGAAGTTTAATGAAACTATGATGGCGTGGTTCAAATATGGTACTCCTTATAGCAGAAGAAATGGAAAGACAAAATGAAATTTGGTAGTTTCAAGGTCCTTTCACTGAAGACTTGAACATTCCTACAAATCTCTGGTGTGTTGGAATTGTTTGCCTCTCCTCATTCTCTAGGCGTCTTATATTGGAAAACATCACTAATCTTTCATGAATCAGTAGCATGAATATTCGTTACATTTGGGGGTGCTGTAAAACTTGTAATGCTAAAACTGTTTATAGATTTGTACCTATAAGACTTGGGCAATGTTGATACATTAAATGGAGAACTTGGATGTTCTACTCTTTTACACCTATTTCTTGACAAGGAGCATATCAATGTTGTATTTGTCAGTGAAATGGATGATTATTATACACCTTAGGTGTAATTTATCTGTTGGTAGATTACCAACCTTTCCTGTTGGTATAAATGAGAAGCTGCAGGTCTAATCCATCATTCTGGAAACCCTTTTCTTCTTGGCCGGAAGAACTCCTGAAAGGATTTTCCCAAGTTTGTTAAAAAGTGTGACTTAAAACTGAAGGACAGAAGGTCATTTGTCATGTTGGTTACTGTGCTAGACTGTATAGGGCATGTGTGGAGTGTGTGTATATATACATGAACTTTAAAAATCCCCACTAATTTTGTAGGGTAGCCGAGCTGGGATGTTGGCAGCATGTTTTCCCCTCAGTTGGGCGCTGCCCTGGGCTCAGGCAGCGGCCACTGGGTGTCACCATCGCCCAGCTCACGCCGGAGCCGGGTCGCGCTCGCCGTGTCCCGCTCGCCCCGTCGGAGCGAGCGCGGCGCTCCGGAGCGGCTCTGCATCGGGGGTTCCTGCAGGCTCCGCAGCTCGCTGGAGCATCACACAGCTCGCCTTCACCATGTGGATTAGTGCTCTCTGCTTCCCCCTCGACAGGGAAAAAGCTGTTTCTTATGTGCTTCCTTTGGGAAGCCGTGACTGCATCTCGAGGCGCGGTAGTATTTGGGGAGAGAAAGCACGTTGGGCTTTACCTAGGCTTGTGTTGGATGTTTGAGTTAATTGGACAGTGTTCACGCAGCCCTGGAGGTTTGTGGTCTAAAGTTGCTGGAAAGTTGTGCAAGCATATGCAAAACATTGCATATAGGATTGCTTAAATTTAGGATTATAGAATAATTGAGGTTGGAAGGAACATCAGAAAGTTTTTGGTCCAACTTCCCACTCAAGGCAGGGTCAATTATGGAGTCAGCTCAGGTTAATCAGGGCTTTATCCAGACAAGCTTTGTACAGTCTCCATCCTTGGAGGTTTTTAATCTCACTCTTGGCAGCCTGTTCCACTGCTTTTGTCCTCACAGTGAAAAGTTGTGGGTTTTTTTCTTGTATTGAGTTGGGACCTCTCTTGTTTCAGTTTATGCCTATTGTCTTTTTTCACTGTCTGTCAACATGAGGAGTCTGGCTCCATCTTCTTGGTTGCCACCCTGTAGGTATTGGAAAGCTGTTAGTAAATCCCCCTGAAGCCGCCTCTTCTGCAGCCTGAACAAGCTGTTCCCGTAGCTGCTTTTCGCAGGGCATGTCTCCCTGACCAGCTTGGCAGCATTCTGCTGAACTTGTTCCAGTTTATCAGTGTCTTTCCTGGACTGGGGGCCCAAAACTGGACACAGTATTCTAAATTTGGTCCAACGAGTGCTGATTAGAGAGGGATAATCACATTCCTCAGACTACTGGCTACGCTACTGTTGATGCAGCCAAGGATACTGTAGGCCTTCTTTGCTGCCAAGGCATGCTCCTGGCTGGCGGCTCGCTTGCTGAACATGCACCAAGGTTTTTTACACAGAGCTGCTCCACAGCCTGTATCATTCTGAGGGGTTATTCCTTTCCAAGACTTTGCATGTCTTGTTGAATTTCATATGGTTCCTGTCAGCCCATTCCTCTTGTCTGTTTGGGTATCTTTGCGTGGCAGCTCTGCCCTCGAGTGTATTGACTGTTCCATACAATTTGGTGTCATCTGCAAACTTGATGAGCATGTAATTTTAGAGGGTCACTGCCAAAGAGAATAGGAAAAAACCAACAGGTTTCAGTATAGGCCCTTATGTTACTCCATTGTTACAACATGTATGCTACCTTCTAAGCATGATCAGCCAACCAGTTGTTAACTCCTCTGGTTGTCCATCCATCCAGACTGTAACATCAATATTCCTATGTTAAGAGTATTCTCTGACAGTATTGATAAGCCTTGCTACAATCAAATGAAATGGCACCCACTGTTCCTGGTCTGCAAATCAAGTCATTTTATTATAGGCGAAAAACAGATTGGTCAGGCATAGTTTATATTTGATAACTATATGTTTGTAGTTACCAGCTACCACCTAATCCTTTATATGCCCAAATATGTGTTCTTAGAAGACTTTGCATTATTTTCTCAAGGAACAAAGGCAGATGAACTTGTGGTCCCCCAAAATGTCCTTTTGGGGTTTTTAAGGTTTTTTTTTTTTTTTGGCAACGATTTGCTTTTCTCCATTTGTCAGAGACCTCACCTGGTCACCATGACTTTTCAAAGATGATATAAAGTTGTCTTATGAAGGCATTTCCTAATTCTTTTAAGGCTCTTGGATGCAATCCATTTGGTTCAGTGTTCTTAAACATACTCAGTACTGTCAAGTTGAAGCCTGATTTGATCTTTATCTACTGCTGGCAGTTTTTTTCTGAAAGATTTCTCTAATCAGAGTGTTGGTGCAGGCTGAGACAAAGAGGGCACTGAGTACTTCTGTTTTATGTGTCCACACTGTTGCAAGATCTGCTTTTGAGCAAAGGTCCCTCGTTTTCTTTGTTCAGCTGGTTAAGTTCCTTTACATTCCTTGTGATTCTCAACTCCAATGCTGAGCTTTGGTTTTCCTGATAACATCCCTAAATGCCCAGGTGATCTTTTAGATCATTTGTAGTATGTCCCTTCTTCACCATTCTGTGTGAAGGTCTTTTGCATTCAAGCTCTGTCATCAGTTCACTGTTTAGCCAAGCTGGTCTGCTGATATTTCTGCATATTTTCCCGAGTATTGTGATGGAATGGTCCTGTGCTCATAATATTATTATAGTGTAATGTAATTTATGTTATTATAATTAATAACAGCTTGCCTGCGTGCCTTTGCCTTTTAGAACTTTCTCACAGGGAATTTAATGGCTGCTTATCAAGACTCATTCTGGGAAGAATACTTGCTTACTTTTATAGTAACTTTGTCATCAGACTTGGGTAGCAAAGCTTGTGATGGAGAAGATGAAGAGTCACTGTAGTTTCTTCCACCAAGCTGAAAGAGAAATTTTAGCCAATAAAGCAAAAGCAGCAGAAGCAAGATGGAAAAATACTCTGCAACAGGTTTCTTTTTTTGCTGTGTTTTTGTTATGGATATAATAATCTGTGAAACTCCAAAGGGTCTAAGGAAGAATATTCATTTAATTTTGATATCTGTTAGAAAATTAGATTAATAATCACACATTCATTGCTGGGGGTGGAATTTTTGAGTACTATGAGTGCTTTGATATAGTTGGTTTTTTTTAGAGATAAGTTTAAAATCTAGATTAGTTCACTGATATGATTTTATTGTTGAAATTTTGAAATCTAAATGAACATGAACTGCTATGTTTTTAAATTAAGCCTATAGCATAAGAAATAAGTCTTTAGATTTGCTATAAAAGCATGATTACTGCTCTGTTAGAAGCATTTTTATTGTATTGCTTCCTTGATAAATTTTGTCCTGCTCTTCTACCCAGGTAGATTGAGCTCTAGTTGACGTCTTGCTGCTTTGTTTGAGAATGGGATTACTGCTGCTCTCTTCTTATAGCTCTAAGTTAAAAAAAAAAAAATCAGATAACTGATCAGTTGCTGTCAAGTTCTAAAGCATCTCAGAAATCCATAACAAGGAAAAAAGGCTGTGATCTCCCACCCTGTGATCACTGGTGTATATGATTTCTTTTAAGACACTTGTTCCCACTACCTAGATCAAATAGCTATATATTTGTCATCTATTTTTTACCTCTGTTGAAGTTAAAATGAATGAATAAAAATGTTGACCTTAGTATAATAGAATTTTGATATATTCTTTTCTGTTCTTGGAATAGACTTCAGGACTGTGTTCTGCTTTTTATCAGGTTTTGAATATTGTCCATATCATCAACATTTTTTAGCTTGTTTATGCTATTTTAGTCTTTTCCAAAAAAGCTATACTTCCAGAAAATGAAGTGCTCCTGCATCATATTAACTTTTCACACTAAGGCCTGAGTTCTGGAGGAAGAGCTCTTGAGCTCTTGCCAATGTCATCTAGATTTTTGGTAGGCAGAGGAGCTTGTTTACATGACAGTCTCAGTAGGAACAAAATAGACAAGGTGTGCTATTAGTTTCTTATAAATTAGTTACTTCGAACTTCGACATAAGCAAAGATGGTTTGATAAGGAAAATGAGATAGAAAAGGGTAAGGCTGGGACTCAGATGATGTAAGGCAAAGAGGGTTCAAGTGGGCACAAGATCTGTGAATATTTTTAGTAGAAGAAACCAGTGACAGAAGATCAGATTTGTCCAGTGCTTGGGTAACAGGTGGAGTTTTACATTGCACTGTTTTTTCTAAGCTCTCTTTAGAAGCATTTTAGAAGAATAAGAAGCCAGGTTAGAAGAATAATGCATTTTATGACTCATTTTATCTATATGTAGAGATTTGTTTTTCTCTAGCTACGAGGCAAGTGAGCTGAATCCTGCTTGAACTGTCTACTGTTTTAGTGCTGGTTAAAGCTGAAGAAGGTAAGCCACTCTTGTCAGTTGGTCTAAAATATTCATGATTTTTCATGCTGATGGTCCCATTTGGACTTGACTGGATCCATTCATTGGAAGATTGCCACTGTACTACTGACTTCAGGCATCTGTATTTAAACTTTCTGTTGGACAGTGGAAGGTGGTTGTTCCTGAAGTGTTGGGGTTTTTCTTCCATTTATTGTTACACTGTTGAATTTCCTTTGGTTATTTCTATCATAGAAAAAGATAGAATTTGGTTTTCTAGTTAAGTGTTCTTTCAGTTCATAGCTTTTGGACAAGGAAATGTTGCATGTGACTCTGAACAGAATCATAATACTAGCTTTAAAAAAATGCTGTTTTATCACCTCTGCCATAGTGGCAACTGATGACTATATTTGCTGACTGGATTTGGTCAGAGTCCTCCTTCAAAACAGTTTAAAAAACTATGTATGTGACACTGAAGCACTTTATCCTAGAATACCTCATATCAGTAGCCTGTGATCTGAATAGAACATCACAGAAAGCTTTTTAGCAGGAGCACTGTCTAGAAGGGATAAGGTCTTTCCAATTGCCTTAGACAAGTGGCATTGCTCTGTTTAATGTATCAAGTTCATTCTTGAATTCTGCTAGTTTTTTGCTCCTCTTTCAGAATTAAAAAGAACTATTCTTAACTTCTGCTGCTGTAAATATTATGAGGAATGCCCATATAATTTCATATCTAAAGCAAACCCCTTTGGTCCTTCTGGCCATTAGGGGCTGCAAAGTAGATAACAGTTTTCAACTTTATTTTATTCCTATAATTTTTTTAGTGAAATATCAGATATTTCAAAGTTCATTCAAGTTTGACTGATCTTCTGAGTAATATAAATCTATAGAGGAGTAATATCAGAGCAATCAATAATCAGGTGTCATCTTTGTAAAACAAACAACCCCCCAAACACCTTAGATGTTTTTTTACCACATTTTCCTTTTATCATCATGCTTTTAGTTAATCTTTTTGAACTTCACTAGAAATGGATCCAATAACTAGATTCAACATTATATATATATATGTATATGAAAAAAATATACGTGAATGATACAACACAACTTATTTTATGTTGTGTTCTGGTGGAAAATGGCATAAGCTGTGGCACGGCATTTCAGTGCTAATCCACACACATTGAATCAGCATTTTATGTCTTGGCCTGTTGACATAAATTTTAGTTGAAGTATAAATAAACTTTTCCTTGCTCCAGTTAGTACTCTGTATGTCTGATAGGAGACTGGAACTTGTTCCTGCAAAAGGAGGAGGAATAAGGAGAGAAAAAGATTAAATGAACTTTATTTCTACTAGCAAATATCTTTAGTTGCCATTAGAGGCAAAAAATAAACACAGAAAATGTTTTTGTGAAAGGTTTGTTATTTTTCCCATGGAAAATCTATGAATCTGTAATTGAGTTACATACAGAGCAAAGCATTTAAATTGAGGGCATGCTTATGTTAATTAACCGTGCTAGTGCCCAGTACTAGTTGTATAATAATACTTTTTTCTTCCACCATATATATGGGTAAATATGTTAAATGTGTGGAAATGATAAATTTATCACTTATTTGTAAATAAGTTCAACATATCTGTAGACAGAAACAACTGAACCTGGTTTTCACAGGGAATTTCAGTCAATCCCTTCACCTGCTTGTTTATTTTGAAGTTCTAGGTTCAGTTCTCATTTAGTACAATACTTTTCTCATTTGAGGATATGATTTTGGAAAATGTAAATTTGGTATTGAGGAAAACAGATCAGTCTGGCAAGAATAATCAGGAGACTTGGCTACAGTTCCTATGTGCATCTCTGAAACAGAACTCTTCTTCAACAGTGCTCTCCCTTTACCTCTTGACAGCTTGGAGTGGATTTTTTTCCTCCCTTTGATCTTTTCATTCTTTTGTGGTTAGATTGAATTGTGGGATTTGGAGAAGTGGTACAATAGATTTTTTTAGATTTTTTTTAACTCTCTTTTCCAAGATCTGGATGGATCTTGACCTGTCTAGAAAGACTTGACATGGTGATTTTTCTTTTGGCCAAGTGCATACACTGTGCTTAAATTTCTTCAAAGCAAAAGATTTTCTGTTTAATGAGCCATGAAAATTTAATGTGAATTGTATCATCTTTAGTCTGTAAAAGTAGAAGTTGAGAATTGAGTGGACATATTTGTTTTTTTCCTGTTAAAAAACAAAACAACAACCCCCTCCCAAAGTTTCATGTTAATGTCAGGTTTTTCAAGTTATTTACAGCCAGAATAAGCCAAAACAGTAACGTCCCTTGCCCAGTTCCCTCCATATATTTTAAGTGGAAACAATATAAACAGACTGTTTTTCCTCTGACTCATTCCTATTCTTACCTAGTTCTGCCCAATTATTTTATATTTTTTGAGTATAGACACGCAGAGTTTCATTTGATGAAGGTTCTCCCTGCTGGAATTCTAAAATTCAGAATTTTCTGTGCACAAAATACACCTTCATTTGTATTTGCAGGATATCATTTTAGGGCAAGTGTGTAGGAGCATGAAGGAAAGCAGTAAAGCAGGAAGTTGAAAACCGAGTCATTGTGTCACTCTTGGCTATGTGACCTGGAGTAATGAAGCCATTGCTTTGCGGTTTTGACGGAACGTTGCTGCGTCATTTGCAGCATCATGAATGTATCTAAAAATTCTACTGTAGGTGCCAATAGCAGCTCAGGATGTTGCATTTCTTCTTTGATGTGGACTGTAAGCCTAATTTAGGAAAAAAGTTTTTGGGAAGAGAAACATTATTATTATATAGGAGGGCTGAGTGGTTCTTGCAATGCATTATTTTTTTTGTCCAAGCTCAAGCGAAGGTAAAACGTATTTACTGTTTTATTTAGGTACTGAAAAAAGTTAAGCTTTTAATTCAAGGAGCTTATTCTCTCTTTCACAAAGTCTTAATTAAAATAGTCAGGCACATTTGCTGAAGAAAGAGATTAATGGAGTATGTCTTTATAGCTAATAGTGACGTTCATGTGATCTAATTACTATCTATTTAAATAAAATTGAAAGAAGATTGGGATTTTGAAGCACCTTCACAAACCACAAAAGACTCAAATCTAATAGGGTATTAAGCAGGAATGCATGTTTGAGTGAAAAATTTTGTGCACATTTAACAGTTTGAGTAAAACCGTAAATGTAGGTTTAAAGAAAGTACTTTTCTTTGAACTTCTAAGGAGAAGCTAGTTTTATATTGCAGCTCAGAGTATTACTAAGTGCTGAATTCATTACCTTTCCTTATAATCTTTTTTTTTTCAGCAAACTATTGTGTTGGACAATACATCTACACTGCTCTTTGATTTGAAAGATCAAAGCTGCTCTTACTGACGAACAGTGAAGGCTGGCTATGTTCAGCATTAATAGGTATACTAAAGTCTTGCCAAGATTAATGTGGAGATGACCCTGTGCCTATTTTCAGAATTGCAGGGGGGCGAATTCTGTCAACAGTGAAGATGCATTTGATAAAAGGCCGAAGCAATGGGGATCCTTTCTGTCAGGCAGTAGAGGAAGTTGTAGAAGATTTGGATTTGAAGATTAAAAATATTATCGATTCACAACAGGAAGCCTTGACTGCTAGCACTACTGGAGTCAGTCCAGCACGGGTAATGGGACTTCTTTTGTTCTTTTTACTCTTTAGCTTTATAAGAAAGCAAATATCTTTTGTCTGTTTTGTTTAAGAGTATAATCTTTTTCCTAACTATATAAAAGTAGTCATTTCCTCTATGCTGTGACTTTAAGCTTGTTGAAAGACTTATACTTGAGGATTACGCTGTGGGTATCAAACAGCTGATTTACATAAACTAAATTTCTTACCTCAAAATTGCAAGTGAAATACTCTTCAAAGCTTAATTTGGTTGTGTAGTTATTAAAAATGTAGATACTTAGAAGTGTCAGATTTACCATTAATTTCAAAGCAATAAATCTATAACAAATTTCCAAGCAAAAGAACCTCATGAGAATAGAATTAAGATTTGAGAACATATATCATTAATTTTTTTATTAAAATACACAGGTTTTAATTAGTACAGCATCAAGTATTTCAAAGGGTAAGGCATTCAAAGTAAGGTTGAATGTGTAAGAAATCTAAAACATAGTAAAATGTGAAGTAGGAAGGGAATTAAAGCCCCAAAAAATTATGTGTAAACATTTCCCTTTTGGTATTTCAAGCCACTAATGAGATAGTTAATGACTGTTTTCATGAAAGGAATAAGGATATTTAAAATTCTGTAAGTCAGGTGTTGAGGGCATAATACAGGATTTCTATTTGTGATTCATATACTGTGAATCTACTCAGGTTTAAATAATAATCTTTCTGTGATGAAAAAATCAACCAACTTTAATTATTTTATTTTATGCTGTAGATGTATAAGATCTAATGCCATTTGTTTTTCTAGCAAATTTAAAAAAAATTATAGACACCTTGGATCTGTTAAGAATTGTTAGGATTCTTTGTTTTGTGAAATCATTTGATTTATGCAATGGTAGCAAAAGATTTTTAACAAGTTTTAATCAAGTCTTCCAGAACTTTTTTGTTTTTTAAGACAGCTAAAACCACCCAGACCCTGTTGGTTAGTTAAGCTGGTTTAAAAGTGTTTTTCCACTGAGTATGTTGGATATATATTTCATCCTCTTTTTCCTGTTTGCTATGAATACTTGTTGAGTCTATTTCCCTATTTCCCTTTCATATCCTTCTATTTGTTTTTCTCATCTGAAGAAAATTATAACTATCATCAGTTCTGTCCTTATTTAGCTACTTGTGTTACCAATAAAATTGTAAAAAATTATGTAGATCATTATAAGCCAGGTGAACGCATTTTGTTAAAACTTCATTCTTCAGAGGAACTCACCATTGCTTTTCTAAAATGATCTTTGTTTCTTACTGTTCTCCAGAAGTTCGTAGTTTAGTGACTCTTTAGAGATGTTTACCAGTATCCTGGTTGTGGCAGAAGATACAAACATCTTTGCTATCCTGATGATGTGGGGAGGACCTGCAGTGGAGAAGTTCATGAAGGGCGGTATCTCACATAGGGGAACATAAGGAAGAAGAAGCAGAAGGGACAAAGTGTTAGGAACTGGCTGCAATCCTCATTCCTCATCCCCCCTCTGCCCTTTGATGGAAGGAGGTAGAAAAGCTGAGAGTGAAGTTGAGTCTGGGAAGAAGGACAGGGTCCCATTATGATTAAATGTCAATAAATTAGATAATAATTGTCAATAAATGTCAAGAATTCCATAAAGCCAAATCTATTTAGCCCATGATTTGTAAGTGAACAACCTGTCCTCATCTTGCTCCCATGAGCTTTTTTCAAGATTTTTTCACTTCCTGTTCTGTTTAGGAGGAGGAAGGATAGAGCAGCTCGGCAATTACCTGGCAGGTAACCAGGGTCAGCCAGCACAGTCCTTTGTTGGTGCCTGAGGCATTAGGGATAAGGACAGTAGTTGAGAGACCCATTTGGCCAAATGTGGACTGAACATTGGTAGAGAACAGACTAAGTGTGGGGAAACTAATTTTTGGGTTTTTTGTATTTGCGGAGGGATGAGGGGTAGAATACGTGTAAATTGTTTGCCTTTGTCAGTGTTGTGTTTGTTATATTGGTGTGGGGAATTCTTTTTGCTGATGTAAGTGAAGTCGGTGAAGATTGTAATGAATGTCTATTTTAACAATTATCCTTAAGCATATGATTCAGAGAGCTGAGGAGTGGAAAAGGGAGATCTTAAGATAGTGATATCTATTGGCATATTTTAGTGGAACTTTATGTGGAGAAATTGATATTTTACTAAATATATGGAGGGATAGGTTGCCTTTTGTAATGGAAAAAGAAGGCAAGATTGAAAAAGTCCAGTAAGTTTTCCAAATTAATTCAAGCTCTATTAGAAATTAGAGCATCTGTATTGTTCTATTAAGATCTCAGGACAGCATAGATTAATGCTTTGTTTTGATTCTTGCATAGAGCTTGGGGACTTTGTTTTGATTTTACTTGATAAGGAAACCTCCTGATGCTATAATTTTTCAGAAAAAAAAGTCTATATTCAATTTAAGGTCTGGTGTGATTGGATGTTAGGGGTTTTTTTCTATGCAAGACATTGAATAATTTCTTTGAGTGCAAATTTAAAATACGATCTTAAGTATAGAGGTGAAAATTATACCTCCACTAGCTCCTGGTAAAGCTGCTTCCTCATAAAATGTACCTGAAAAGCATAGCTTCATTAGAAAAATATTTGCTTTTCTCCTGGCAGTGACAGTTTTCTTCCATTATTGCTCAGTTTTCCTGCAAATACCTGGTTTATACGAATCTAGAGATCCAGGAGAAGTTGTTACTTTATGTGGCAGGAAGCACTATTTTGTCTTGAAGTCTCCATGAGTGACTAATAGGAATTATGATTTATTTCTTCCTTAGAAAATTACTACTGTAAATGGACTCTGGCTGGTTTCTGGATGGAACTAACCAGGATAGTCTGGAGTAGCTAATGGTCACTACCCTTGAAAAACTGGACAACTGTTTTATTTTAAAAAATAATTTGATTCATCATTAAGCTTATGTATAAACAAGATTTTTTTTAAACCTAGATCTTTTTGTTGTCTTACCTGGGATTGTTATTTTGTCTTGGACTTTTGTCCATGGCTAGTACAAAGAGAGATTGTAGTACTTGAGATTTCTGGAAGTTATTTCTAAAGATTTTTTTCCTTTTGTGTATCATCAGTCAAGAAGATGCCAAATTTGTACTTTTTTCATTAAGAAAAATTCACAATGACACACATGACATTTAATAAAAATATGTGTTATGGTGATATAATGACTGAAGAGGTTCAGAATAAAATTTGAGGAAATTAAACGGTACTGAAATAGTCCAATTCTGTAAAGCCAAGTAACAACCATTTCTGTAATTGCTATTTCTAGCTATTGATTATAACTTATAGTAACTGACTGACATGTGTTGCTATGGTTTCTTGAAAGCTACATACACTAATTGATGTAATCAAATAGAGAGAGAAATAGAATTTTATCTTTTCAAGACTGTGTTTAAAAGCAGTTAACTGATTAGATAAATTGCTTGTCTTGCCCTTCAGAATACAGTCAGAGTATTCAGTGTTTCTGTATGTCAGTAAATAAGAGAGCCTATAGTTTTTAAAAAACTACCACTGTGTATTAAATCCTAAATTTCTCTGCAGGACTCCTGGTATCTTTAAAGAAAAATATAGCAAACTTTCAATTTTTTAAGTCCCACAGTGGCTATGGATTTCTCCTTCTGTACTCTGACTGTTGCACTGAGCGCTTCCAGATGCGGGTTGGTTTTTTTCTTTAAGGAATTCTTTATTCTTGTGGAAAATCGTGAGGAATTCACCCAAACAACAGGAAATTGTGCCAAGTACCTTTGTTGTCAAATCTTGATGGAAATCTCACTTTTAACTAACTGCTTTAGCAGATTGTTAGTCAGGGTGGTTGGACTTCACCAGAATGTTTGTGTACCAGAAAATGGAATGTTAATTTCTGCTGCACAGTTTCAGTATAGATTTGTATATTTTTCTGTGTGACTTTCTTATCAGTATATACATGTAGCTGTCAGTGATCTAAACTCCACTAACTACTTGGGATGAGAAAAACTTTCCTGTGAAGAAATTATCCATAAATGCTTACTCCAAAGGGGAAGGAGGGGGTTCTCACACCTTGTCCTGATGTGGATTGATTTTGGAGGTGAGCTGTTGGTCTGGCTTGTTAAACTTTGCTGGTTTTTGTTCCTTTTTTATTTACTTCCAGCCAAAATTGCATTCCATAAATCATGGCACTGCATATTGTGGCAGAGATACTGTGAAGGTCTTGCTAGTTCTTCTGGATGAAGAAGCTGTCAATCCTCCTACCCAGAACAAAGCAGATCTGTTATGTGACAATGAAAGCTTAAATTTGTGTGGCCTCACCTCTGTTTTGACACTCTTCAGGTGAGTATTAGGAGGTTTTTAAAGGATCTGAGAGTAACAAAGCATTGATGTTACTTACACAAATGGCATCAAATAACCAATAAATAAAATAAAGAACAAGCTGAATAAACAAAATTTTATTTATGAAAAAATTGGATGAAGTGAGCTAAATAAATAAAGAATGGATTTTTGTTGAAAACTTGTCCTCACACATTGATCTGCCATGACCTCAAACAGAGAAGTAATTACTTACAAATGCATAGATTAGTTCTTATTTCAAAACCAAGAAATTCCCCTTTATATGCATCATTATTTTTTTTCATTATAGGCATCAAATGTTTTCATTGATATATGTAACTAGTTACATAATGGCATGTGAATGGAAACATTTTGTGTGAATATTTCCTTTGAGAAGCCTGTAAATATGTGGAAAATTATATTGAATATCAACCAGATGCTATTCAGAAGGGTGTAAGCAGAATTTGTGGCTTAGAAGATCATTACCAGCATTACAAATAATAATAATAATATTGTGTCTGCAGAGCTACAATTATGGAAACTGCAAAATGAGTATCAGAAATTGGAACTGTAGGTTTGGTTTCTTTATGCTCTCTTCAGTTTTGACAGTACACGTGGTTCCTTAGGAAGGTAGAAAATAATGTAAAGCTTGGAGAGTAAAGGTCTTTGCCCTTCTGTTTCTAAGGAACTTGGTATGGGAAAAAATTTTACTAATGAATTGCTTTTACATATTCTAAATACTTATCTCTTTTTAATATAGATCTCCCGCACAATCAAATGGATCTTCTCCAAAACCTCTTAGACAACGCATTCTGAAATCTATGGATGAAAAAGTAATTAAGGTACTCTGTAGGAATTGCTATGCAACTAGAGGCATTGTAATAACAGTGATAAAATAGAAGTAACAGTGTTACATTTCAGTCAGGTATTTGAGATTTTTATTCTATAAGTATAGAAATGTAATTGTGATTAACCTGCAGTAATTGGCCCAACTAGAGCAGTGTTGTAATATCAATAGGAATATCTAAAACTCTAGAAGAGAGAGGCTTTAAACTTAAAAGTACTTCCTAATGAAGATTTCTTAGTGAAGGTCTACTGCGTTACTCTATCTCAGTTCATTTAACAGTCTGTGTATTTCAGGACCACAGAAATAAACCAAGCTATCCAAAAACAGAGGTAAAACTGAATACAGACACATGATTTTAATTCTGATAAAATAGACATTGAAAAGGTGTAATAGTAATGGTTTCCTTGTTTTTTTTATTTTGATGCTTTTTATTTGTACCAATCTGAGGACATTTCTGTAACATTGCTTTATGAGCAATGAAATAAAGATGCTAATATTTGCTTTTTGTAGATGAAATGGAACTTCACAAGAGCATGTTGGTATTGTGAGGGCCTCTATTCAAAAGGACAATGTTTCTGAAAATTGCTGTCTTTCAGTGTACTGCATTTTACATAGTATTTTTCATTAAAACTGACAAAATTGAATGTTGGGATTATGAATGGAGGCAGAGCTTGTCTTCTGCAGTATTTCAACAGAAAGCTAAATAGAAGTAGTGGCATAATATTTTTTACAGACTTAGTCCTGACAGTATGTGAAAACACAAATCTAATTGGTATATAAGGAAGAGGTGTTCTAAGCTGTCAGAACTGGTTCTAGAACAGCACAGTGGAAAATACCTTTCACTGGACATTAGATAAACTTGAACACATAGTGCATGTCTAAGAAGTAGAAAGATATCAAAATGAAAAGCACTGTCAGTAATATGCTCCAACTTCGTTCTGAGTCCTTTTTTGTGGATTGGGTCAATGACGAGCATTTTGGATATATGCACTAATTAGGGTGAAATTTATTTTAAAACTCATAGGCGAATTATGAAAAATTGATAAAGGATCGTCTTTATTTCATGTAAACAAAACATTTAAATTGCAGCTTTACTCATCAAATAGCAAAAATGTGTCATGATGTTTCCATAAAATGTTGAAATACATCATTCTCTTATCTTAATGAATGTTTTGTAATTGGATGCATGAACAGATGTGTTCAGTATCAAAGTGCAAAAATTATCTAACTGTAATTACCTGTCACATTTGAGACATTTGCTGATTTGACATGTTTTTGACAGAAACAAGCAAAAATGAGTAAACTGAAATGGTTGTTGCCGAACAACTAATGACTTTTATAACTGACTTGGTTCTCTGCCATTCATATTTGATTTCTGCCTCTCACATAAAATCCTGCTTCTTTCTTAAAATGTAGATATTTCATTTTATTTTTCTGTTTTTTTCTGTCTACCTCTCTAACAATTTCTAGTTTCTTTTGCATGTTTTTACTCTTCCATATTCTTTTTTTTATGAAGAAGTTTAAGTCCCTATCTTTCTCTTTATTTTTTCTTTCTGTACCTTCTTTGTGACTGCATACATCTACAAACAGAACTTCAGCTATCACCAGTTCACAGATCTAGAGTGACCTATGTGTGCCTTTTGTCAAAACTGGTATCTTCTGTTGATTGTACACTATCCTGTGGATACCCAGCTCTTGTTTATGAGGTGGTAGGCCTGTCTTTCAAGGCATATTTATATAATATGGAAGAAGTACATGTTATATTTTCACTCCATGACACTTCTGGAATATTTTTCTCTATCTCTGTCTACTCAAGTGTAATTTATCAGGTGTTCATTTTACTTTTTGATGTGCTGCTTTGTATTTTTCTTGGACTTGACAGTTGCAACTTTCTCCTACATTCCTTCACTGAGACTGGTGTTCAAAAAATTGTTATCAAAGTGATTAGATGCTAGATGCCATCCTACTGGATTTGCATATCAGTCTGTTCCTTTAAGTTGTGGTTCATATAAACTACTTGTTTTAGCCTCTCTGAATCCATTGATTATTTGATTTGCTGCTTTTCCCTGTCCTTATATTCAGCCTGCAACACTAGTCTTTGATGTTCATTTGTTAATTTTCAGATAAATCCTTTTAGCTTTTACACTCCTTCTTTCGGCAGAAGGGATTTCCTATACATGTCTGCAGAACTCATTATACTACTTCCAAAGCTTTTCAGTACCTTTAAATCAACCTCTCCCTAAATCTTAGTAGTGCTCTTTGTTGAGATAAATGCCCATTACAGTGACTAATTTCAGTTCCTTTCTCTGTGAATCCATATATTTCTTGTCTAGGATTGTAATGTCTCTTGGTAGAAATAAATTTTGTTCTGTCCTTATTGTACAGCACATAGCACAAAGAATTCCTTGTCCATGGCTATAGATCTCAAGTGCTGTAGTAATGTTTACCCCCTTCTTACACTGAGTGTCAGTGTCCATTAATATTCCATGCAACCATCTTGAAATGTGTACAGGTTCCTTGTAAAATTCAGTTACAGATTTTGTTATGCGTAGTGCACTCATATTAGCAGTTAATTCAGAAGAGGCACCAGATATTTATTTTTTGAATAAGGAAATAGCAATCAATATGTTTCTTGTCAATATTTGTGATCCTTCAGAGAAGTTTCTTTTGCCATACGTTTGATGGTAGCTTTAGTTCCAAAAGATTGCCCTGAGGGCCTTTTTACCATACTGCCTCTGATAGGTGTTAGGTGGTTAGTCTATGGTATAAATTAAGGATGTCTCATTAAGACTTGTCCCATAAAAGTTACCTTTTCCATGATATTTGAGAAGGGAAGAAAAACACAGTAGTGGTGATAAGTTTGGTTGTATGCTGAATCCCTATACCAATATGAAGAAATTTAGGAAAATTTAGAGTGAAAAAAGAGCAACACATAAATTTTAAAAAAATTTAAAAAAGTAAGAGAAAAAATTGTTGTGCCCTCTTTCCTTAAGAGGAACTGATTTCTCAGCTTCTGTGGAATTATGTGGAGGAATGCAGATTGATAATATTTAGACCTAGGGCACATCATCAGTATGTGTTTTAGTATCTAAAAGTAAGGACAGTGGATAAAATAAACAGGTAGCTATGGGCTGGAATTGGTGTTCAGAAATAAAGTAAATCTTGTGGATATTTCCATTGTGCCAAAACAAATTCCTGGCAACAGTGAATGACAAAGAAATATTTTTTGTCTTTCAATCCTCATTAAATACTGGAAGAAACACAGAAAGATCACCTAACTACATTGGCATTTGTTCTGAAGCAAAGCTGTTGCTCTTATTGCTTGAGAAAGAAGTCTGGGGAACAAGCATATTGCATTGTTTCATTTCCTCTAGCAGAAGTAGGTAAGAATAAGAATATGAAACTTGTTTTTCCTTTGGGAGACAATTTAGTTTCAAGTTTATCTATTGTTTAAGTGACATGTCTTCTGGTGAATGGTATTTTGTAGAAGGAGTCTTTAATTCCGAAAGGTCTGTGGGACATGTCTTGAATTATGTCTCTTGTCCTTACCACTCCTTTCTGCTTTATAGAAATACATAAGAAGCTTAACTGGACAGGAGAGAGTTATTTTATCTGAAAGGGGCTCATCCAGCCTTATGTCTTCTTTTTTGCATCGTGTTTCTATTTATGTGAAATGAATAGATACCCTGTTGTTGAGTAGTTATTTTGCTGATTTCAATGGGTTATTAAAGCCCTGCTTAGTGGTGTGAGAGAGGAATGAACAGGCTGTTACAATAACCTGTTTTGTTTAGGCTGAGGAGCAACTTAGGACAGCAAAAATGTTGCGTAATAAGATTTTCATCTTTGTTCTGCACTGCAAAATACTAATGAGACTTTAAAGGTGTAGGTGAAATACTTGAACTAATCCTGAACTAATGGGGTTGAGTGAAACTGAGAACTTCAGGAGTTAAGAAGGGAAGAACCAAAATTATTAGCCTGTAAGCATGCAATGTGTCAGAGTTTAAAAGATCTTTTTTTGTAAAGCTAAGATTGTTTTGGCCTTTTGATATATTGTTTTAGAAATCCTGCTGCATTGTTAGCAGACTTACCCTGAAACAGCTGCAAGGATTTTCAGTAGTTTGGTGTGGTTTTGTCTCCGGTTACATTAAGAAAACCTTTCCTATATGAGGCACTATTTCCCTCCAGTTGGGAACATAGCTGCAGTTCTAGTTTTAAGAAGAATTTGTGGCTTAACAACTCTAACAAAACTTGGCATGCTTGAAATTCATTGTAATTTTACTGTGTATAGAGATTCTTCCAAGAAAAAAGCTCCACAAAGCAAAAATCCTGGTCTGCCTTTCTCATGTGACTTTTTCATGTCTCTATAAAATGACTTAATATCTAGCTTCATCCACTGCTGTTATTTTTTCATTGATTAGTTCTCTAAATGCTATTAATTGAGAGAATTGGTTTGCATATTTGTGATTGCAGTACAAATAAACTGTGACTTGGAAAACTATCAACAGGAAGTTATCAAGAGTTTCTTGTATGCTCACTGTACGTCAGTTGTGAACAGAAGAGTCGTAGTAACAAAGAAAACAATCTTCAGGTAGTAGTCTCATCTATTGTTGCAAGAAATATTTATTTCCTAAGTGGAATATAATTTTGAGGAACACTGAAGTTGACTGGTAGTTTAGTAGAGGAGAGAAGTGAAGGGAATTAAAAGGTTATATGTTCGGCACAAAATCTGAGGAAAGACTTGGTGTCAGTTGATAAACCACATTTGTGTATAAAATACCATTTTTATTTCTACAAGACCCATAAACTACTTTGTTTAGTGTCCATAGCTGTGAGTTTTGTTTGAAAGCCAATAATGAGGTGATTTGAGGTTTATGTTCTCAAAACAGTAGCAGGTTATTTTGGGATGGCAGAGGGCTGATACAGTATCATTCTAAAAAATATATAAATTGATAGTTTCAATATAATAAAATCTTGCTACTATCTGAGCTATCCGGGATATTTTTTAAATAACATGCCTTGGTTTGGCAAAGATATCTTTTATTGTTTTGTTACTTTTCCCTTTGTACTTCTTTCCCTTTTTCAACTTCCTCTTTCAACTTACCTTGAATATTTTTTTTTTCTCAAAGGACAAGGGTAAGGATGGAGAAATAAATTTTCTTTTTATCTCTTTTTCTCTTCCAAATAGTACTCCAGTTGTTTGGCCAGAAAATAAAAACATGTGTTTGTTGTTACTGATGTAGGTTTTCAAATTCTATTATGCCATTCCAGTGTATAAAAACCAAATCTCAACATTCTTAGCGACTAAATATTGGCAGTACTGTCTGTTTGCAGATGCTGGAAGGAGATCTGGAACAGATTATAATCTAACTTTTAGAAATAAATAGAGCATGCACCATTAATATTTCACATAAAAGTGAATGTTTTATATGGGCATCTTGAACAACTGAAACATTTCTCTAGATACAAATGTCAAGGTGGGAGAATGTACTGCTTTATCTGCTTATTAGGATTTCTAATCAACCTACTTGTGCTGAAACAGTTGTAAATTCTATCCTGCTTTCTCCCAGCTGAAGAGCGCTAACAGTGAACCTCTTTTTTCTGGAATGCAGCAGAATTCCTTTCTTTGTGTGGGGATAAGGGCAACATCTGACTTGCTTGTGAAGAGAAGGAATAGTAAGGCTGAGTTCATTATGTGCCATTTGTGTGCAGCTACTCAGTTAGCAAACTGATCTCCCAACATTTTTTCCTCTCCCAGAGTTGTGGGTCATTGGTGTGTCGCTCTTAAAGCAGTGGATTTTATGGAGTTTAGTGTAAAAGAACTCCAAGGGCTTTCTTTCTGAGAGCTTTTTCAAGCTGTTGATAGGCTTCATTGTGTGCTTCAAGTAAATTTTAGGTTGATCTTTCCTCTTAAAAACATTCCAGTGAAGCTCTACTTTCTAATTCAGCACTAGACATGTGCTCCTTGGTACTCCCTTCAGGCAGTTAAAATTTGCTTATTGCTACTTCTTCCAATGTAATACAGTTCTTTATACTAGTGAGTATACGTTCCTAGACTAGTTGAAAAGTTTGTCTGCTTCAACAAGTTGTCTTACATTATATATATATACTCTCTAGATTAGTTCTAGCATCCAGAGTCTGATTTGGTAGAGCTTTGTACACTGTTTGCAAATGCCTGAGTGGTACGTGATTCAATAGACATATTTCAAGCTTCAGTGAAGTTGAAACACGAATGGGTTTATGTTGTGAGTTTTTCAGTATTTGAGCTTGACTTCTGTGCTTTTACTCCATATATTCTATCCCTACAAACTGAATTAGTGAAGTGTCAGATGGGAGTGGTAAAAAGAAATAATGTTTATAAAAAATAACTGTGTTTGTTGTTGGTTTTAGAATGGTAACTATCAGGCTTTCTTGCTCAAATTTTACCTTCTTCATGCTGTATTTATTATAGATTAATCAACTTAGCAAAATTGTAGCTTATTTGCCTCTTGTAATGCAAATATGATAAAAAGCTGTTCAAGTTATTGTTGCATAATTTGGCTGTGTGTCATTTACTGAACAATAATTGAGCTTTGAGGAATTTGCAAAGGATTAAGATGAAGTTTTTCAGAAACATATCAAATACTGGAAAATAGTTTTCATTAATATTGCAGTAACCTGAAGCTTAAAGGAAATGTAAGCCCCTTATCTTCTTAATATTGTACTTGTACAATATGATGCTTACTAAATTTGAACTAGGCAGTTGCTCTACCCTTCAAAATATTTTGTGAAAAGAGTATAATGACATATACAGTCCACAGCTTCCTCACAAGGGGAAGAGGAGGTGCAGACTCTGATCTTTTCGCTCAACTGACCAAGCAGTAGGACACAAGGAAATAGCATGAAGATTTTGAGTGGGTTAGGTTGGATATTAGGAAAAAGATGTTCACCTGAATGTTGATTGGGCATTGGAACAGGCTCCCCAGGACAACTGTCACACTACCAAGCCTGACAAAATTCAAGAAGAGTCTGGCCAATGCTCTCTAGCCCATGGTGTGATTCTTGGGGTGTCTTGTGCAAGGCCAGGAGTTGGACTTGATGGCCCTCATGAGTCGCTTCTGATGCAGCATATTCTATAATTCTACTTAGAGTTAGTGAGCCGAGGCATAATCTTGAAGCATACCAACCTTGTAATTGTCTACGTATGTAGTCTTATTTTGTGATAAATGCTTTAAAGTACAAAGTAGATTAATACTAGAAAGAGATTTGAGTTGTTGAGAGTCAGGCTTGCTAGTTTGCCCTGTTAAATCTCCTTTTCTTTCCCAGTCTGTTATCTGGCCAAAATAAATTGCAGTTTGGGAGTGACAGACAGTAAGGAAAACTTGGTCTTTTTGACTCTTGAAGGGAATACTGAGGAGTAAAGTAAACCTATATATGTCCAGATGTAATAAACCAGAAAGAACAACTGTTTCTGTAAATGAAGTATTTTTTCCAAATACTCAGTGTATTCACTTGGCCAACAGCAGTACCATGAAGAGGTATCTAGGTTGCATGTCAATGATAAGCTCGAATCTGTTGTGACTGAATTTTGTGGATGAAGTCCTCTGTGAAAGGAGGTTTCTGGGTACATTATTCTTTCCTTCTGTCTAAATCTGAGAATTTGAGTTAGAAGAAAATTATATCTCTAAGGGTCAAATCTGCACTGTAAAGTTTAATCTCACTTGTGCTAAGAAGAAAAGTAGACTTGCATAATGCAAAACTTTTAATCAGAATAGTGGCTGTAAACCTCTTATTCATCAAATCACTCCTGTTATCTATTGATGTAGTAATATTTATTTTGTAACCATGTTTATTACTTGCTCTTTTCTCTGATGTTTTTGCTGTAGCATCTGTTCAGCTCAAATTGATTTAAATTTGCCTGTGGTGTTGTGATAGAATTATTAGCTAAAAAATCTAGATGTATTGTAGTTATCTGCTCCGTGTTACATCTTTCAATATAATTTGTATAATCCAGTACAGTTTCAAATGGAAGTGAGGGCAGAATTTGTCTTGCAGAACCAATAGCATTTATGGTCAATTGTACCAAAAGTACAAAGCTTTACCTGAAATTCTCAGCTGATGTAAAGCTGTAATTTAAGAATAAGCTGACGAAATTTTACCTGTGACTTGAACTAAATGAGTATGTTTTGGCAGATGTGGAGTTAGACATTGGCATTCAATGGTAAAATGGCTTCGTTTTGTGAATAAATGGGAAATTTGAAATAGTACTTGGTATTTCCCTTTCAGATATAAGTATAGATGATAAGCTGCAGAAGTATGAAAATTGACTGTAGTAGCTACCACATTTACTCAAAACAGTGGAGTTTATCAGAAGATGGGGCTAACTTAAGACAGAAAACTTTAATTCGAAGCTCAAAAAGTTAATGTATACCTTTCTGAAAGAGCTGGAAAAAACATTTTTGAATTATTTTAGTACTTTTATTAGAATGAGAAATGATTATTTTTGAAAGCCCTTATGCTTTGCAAATGAATATCTAATTTTCTTTTTTAATGTGAACATATACACTTTCCCCATATTTTATGTGAAAAGAATGGGAAAGCTTATTTTTTTACAAGTCTTGCAGGTGTTGTCTTTCACTTTTGTAAATAATTAAAGCTAATTGTAGATTGGTATTTGCAGATGAAGCAATCTTCAATTAAATCCCAGTTTGCCTGCACATATAAAAATGATTTGAGTGAAATGAGTGGTCAGCATTCCCATGCAATTCCATCCTACAAACATGCTGTACCAAAGCAACATTTAAAATCTGGAGACCTCACAGGTAAGCTGTGGTAGGATTGAATAAATGAATGTGATGGCTGATACTTTAAATGCTATCTATCTTCAGTAGAACTCAAAATAAATATTTTCAAGAAAAAGAACAAAAATGTCTTATGACTTTCAATGTGTTATATGCCAGTTAAATCTTTTTCCAATAAAACTGTAATGGCACTGCTTTGAAAATATAACGGTTTGAAAAATTGCTGATTCTATCTTGAGGCAAAAAAGTGATATATGTTGCATGTATGACATATTTGTTCTTATTCTACAAAAGTAAGCTAAGTGAAATTTATGTTTTTGCCATCAAAAGGGGGGAATTTTTTTTTTTACTCCCAACTATATAATGTATAAAATTTCTATGCCCTTTAACCCTCTCTTCCAATATCTTAGTTATAAATCCACTTCCCTAAGTTAGTTATTGCATATTTTTGAGCAATGTAATTTTAAATTGGCAATGCACTTATGAGCACATAGCAAATGTAATAGCAGTGACCAACATAGCTTTGCTTTATTGGTAATACATTAGTTTGGATTTTAAAAAAAAATAACATGGCAGTCTTTATAGAAAAAGGATGTATGTTCCCAGGTAACTTTTTATTTCCTCACATATGTTTTTGATATTCTTACATGACAGAAGGTACAAATTCATGTCTTGATGTACCAGGGCTTGGAACTATTTCTGAAAGTGTTCACCAGACTAGAAGTTATACAGAAATGGGAAAGCTGAGTTGTCAGCCAAGGAACAAGAACTCCGAGAATGAACAGATGGATTTGAATAACGACAAAATAATCTGTGACAAGGAAAGTGAACCATCTTTGCAAAAAAATACTAAAAGACTTAAGACTTCAAGCAGCTCTAAGAAGGAATTGGACAGCAAGATTGGTGGAAAAAGAAAACAGACCAAAACCGCAAGTAAGAATAAATTGATTGCTGGTCAGGCAAAACTAACTCGCTTTTTTCAACTCTAAGTTTTTGTTTTCACGTATGTGGTATGTTGACAGTTGTAAAATTTTGCAAAAAAACCAGGTGAAATTCATTGATTAATTTATTTCATACATAAATAATTGAAAGTACTTTGTGTATTATATTAGACAACTACTTACAAGTCTGGATTATGCTGAAGTATTTTATTTTTTAATAGCAATACATTGTTAATAATTACACTGTTATTTTTGGTAATGAATTATGTATCCCTCTACAATGCAATGGGAAATTATTTTTGGATGCATATGTACAGCTACACTAACAATCAGTAATTTCAAATTACATTAAATTCAGAATAAAATGTTCAATCTTCAAAGAAGGTGGTGAAGATGAGTAGTTTTCACACTTGCCAACAAGGTCGATAGACTCTTCCCAACATACACCTGAGGACTGCAGGAGAAAAAAGAGCCTGAAAGTTTAAATCATCAAAGAACCAGAATTCTTATGGCTTCTGGAAATATTAATTTAAGAAATGCTCCCTCCCCTGTGCACCAAATCATAACAGTCATGGAGTCTCTAAATGAACCTTTACCAAATTTCTATATTGACACTGCATTGTACTTCACCCGCATGAAATAATTTTTTGTATAAAAATAAAATATATTTACTGTCAAAATCTCTTCTTCCTATAGGGAATTTAGCTGAATTTTCTTCATCGGTGGTCTCTCTTTCCTGTATTGAGTCAATATTTTGAATTTCAGTGTCAGCTGGAAAAGTGATGGCTTCCTTCAGTGCAGGATAAGGTAGTTGCTTTCTACCAAAGTTGATTGGCATAACATAATTGAAGAAATCATGTCTGTAACCTCTGTCCTGTTTTGAGGGAAGACGGGGTTTATCTTTAAATAAAGTCAGTTGTGTTCACATTTTGTACTTCATACTTCAACAGTGCAGTTATTTTATCTTTCAAAATCATATCGTAAAAGTAATGACCTGCATTACATCTTTGGCCAAAATGGTTTAATGGACATAATTAAATAACGAGTCTCGTGTTCGGCAAAATCAAGAACCTGTTGCTGCATATAGGAACATGCATCAAATATAAATACACATTTCTTCCCCCTGCTCCATCCTCCAAGTTTTGGCTACTATCTAAAAATCAGATTTAATTCAACTCTCCAAGTTACACATTTAGAATCTTGGCATTAGATATATAGAGTTGAATTTCTTTTTTCTTGACTATCTTATGTTAAACTGATATTTTTGTATATTTACTGTATTTATTGATTTAAATTGTTGTATTTGTTTTCTAAAGGGGTATAAACAAATTTCAATTTTACAATTAAGCCAAAATTTAAAGCTGAACTCACCAAAAACTTCATGTTTCCAGCATTCTTATCGTTGAAAACACTGCTGTCTTCAGTCTTGTAGTGCTTCAGTAAAGGTGTAGCTCCCCTGTTCATAGTTTTGTCTCCATTTTGTAGAGTTTTTCCTAGATTTAATGTAGCTAGCAAGATATTTTCATCTTCTACCTCTTGCAGAGATTTTGAAACTGAAAGTAGAAAACCTTGAGAAAAAAGAGAGAGAAGGGAGAGAATTAGGATATACGATGAGATGCACATTTTTAGTTATTTAACACTTGAATAGTGGTTCAGCACTTCTCAAATTCTAAGAAAGCTTTTCCAGTGGTAAATAATTGTTTTCCATTTCTGGAATGGCACACTTTATATATTTTACAGGTTGAATGGAAACTACTTCAATGGCTGATGAGTTCATTCTTTTAAAATGACTCATATTGAGGAGTAACCTTTTCTATAATCCTTCTAATCCCACCTGTTTTGAACTAAAACATTTCTTTGTCATACCTAATTTGTTTCTTTGTATTTTTTTAGAACAGATTAGTTCCTTTTGGTGGATCAGTATAACAAAGTTCATAGAAAAAGTAATGTCCACTTGTGTTGTTTGTAAAGCCTTACCTCTGGCTAAGGCAATTTAAGAAGAGGAACTAATCTACATAAGTAAGCAGGACTGTTATAAAGGTGTGATGTATCATAGCTTTTGATCGAAACTGGATTCACTAAAGAGCTGAAATTCTTCAAATTTGATGATATCTTAGACTGCTACCATGTTAAAGCTGAAATAATTAATTTGTATTTTGATGTCTACTATGTCAGGTTGCATTATACAGAGTTAATGGCTAGAAATATTTATTAGTATCTAATTAACTGTTTGTATTTTCTTACTGAAAGTGGACCTTTCTCTGCTACAAATATAACATAGTCAAAGTAAACTTCAATTTTTCATTTAAAATGTCTTTGAAATGTATCTATTACACTGTGGAAAGAAATGTTGAAGTTTGTGCATACTGTTGTTTTGTTCTTGTTGTGGGGGCTGGTTTTTTTTTGGTTTGGGTTTTTCTGCCTTATCTGGAAAGCAAATAGGGCCAGCTGAAATTTAGCTAATCTCTTAATGCCAGTGATACAAACCACACAGTTAGTGGCTGTGTGCCTCTTAGCTAGTACTTCATGTTTTATCCTTTAGCTTAGTGCAGGGAACCAAGCATACTGCTATTCAAGGCAAAGCACTAGGAAATTGGCCACTGTTCCCTGCTAAACTTCCTGGAAAAGCACCTGACTTGCCAAAGTGACTTCTTGGTAAGATGTTTCATAGGAAAATGTCATGCCAGACTCAGCAGATTTTGACTGAGAAAAAATTTTGGTGTACCCTCTTTTTCTCCAAAAGAGGAAAGTGCATCTAATCCTTTCTGGGCAAAACATCTCTCACAAACAGAATTATTGCTTCTCATTGTTTTCATTTCCTTGCTGTAGAGCCTGTATTTGCCTTTGGGCTATTCAAGTGTTTTCTTTCCTTTGACTTTAATTGCCTGGCTACGGAGGAGACAAATTGAGAGTTGATTTTACATGATTTCATACTTCTCATGCAATCTCTCTTTGCTAATTTGTGTTTTTCCCTCACATTAAGTGTTTGTACAGTTTTGTTCAATTAATAAAGCAAAAGCCATGCATGCTCTGTTGCAGGTACTTTTCATTTATCTCAGCCTCGACAGAGCAGGAGGAGTGCTTTGGATCTATGTTGGCAGCAAGCTGTTCTTTATGTGTTGGTCCATCATTTAAGAGTTGGAGAACAAGCTATCAACCCAGTAACTGGCTAGGTGACAGGACCTTCTGCTCCTCTGAAGCTCTGGCACCCACAGGTGTGCGGCACCTCACATGGAGCTCACTTTCAGATGCTTCTGTCATTTAATACAAAGCACAGCTACAATGAATACAACTGACCTGGATCATTCAGAAAGTCCATCTACAGCGTCTCTAGTTGTCTACTATGAGACACAAGCTGATTTCTGTGAAAGAATATGAAGTCAGGGCAAACTTATGGTACTTGCCCCAGGATCTTCTACTGCTTCTTGGAGTAGTTAATTTCTAAGGTTTGTTGAAGATCCAAGGTGATTCTAGTGATAATGAGTAGAAACTTCTAATTCGGCTGCCTAGAAATCCAGGGCACATGTCTGTAAATTCAATGACTAACCAACTGCTCTGAATAGACAGAAAAAATTTGTACACCTGCAGTTTTGCAACATCTGTGTTGTGTACAGCTCTTCATAATGTCTTTGGGAATTCTAGCACTCTGATGACTACACTTTTATTTCTTCATCCTGCAACTTTCAATTTTAGTAACAATGTAAAATGTTTTAAAACATCAGCTTCTATGTTTTCCTATTATTTGGGATTTTTTAAAATTCTAAAATAGTATATATTAACCCAGTAGTGCTTTCAGAACAATAATAATTATTTTGAGAAATTCTTTGTGCTTCTACTTTGCCTCTAGTTACAACAAAATATGAACTCTTAACATCTGAAATCTCATGTGGTATATGTAAGAAAATTAAATCTAGGTGATAACATTCCTGGAATTTCTCTGAACTCATTTTGAATTATTCTAGGAATGGGTTACAAATAATTCTAATAGTTTCATTTGGTCTTGTAACTACTGTAACTGTCATGCACAAATGCTTGAACCTAATGCCTAGTACTGACTGAGAAATAAATAAAGCAGGTATGTATTGTATAAAGTCAATTATTTTCTATTATCAGAACTGAAAAATTTTGCAATGCAAGAGAAACTGTTTAAGCAACCTTAATAAATCATTTTAGTGAATCTTAAAATAGCACAAAAATATCTGGTCAGTGCTAATTTGCCCAGTGGCTTACTGCTTCTGGTTTTAAAAGGTGGTTTGGGCTTGTTTGTTTATTTTTAGTTGGGATCTTGTACATTTTATACAAACACCTGTATTTCAGTCTGAATTGTGGAAATACTGGTGCCTTCTTGTGTATTGATCTGTCTAAATACCTCAGTGTTTTAGTTCCAAACCCCTCCCACCAAACCCAACCAGCGGGTGTTAAAGTGGAGATTCTCTGTGCTAGTAATGGGAAGAACGTGTCAGCAGTTCATGCGGCAGATAAGAGGTAATTACCACACTTTGCTATTGACTGTAGGAAATTTAGACTCTTGCCTAGCACTGTTTTGTTGTTCCTCCCGCTGAATTGGTAGTCACCTCGAATCAGTAAATTGGTTTAGCATGAAATAGGCACAATGCTGCATATAACAGGACAGCCCTGGACTTGTGCAGGAGCACAGCTCTAAATATTTGGAGAACTTAAAGTCATCCTCTATAAATGCATCAGGAGATTGTGCAAGAAAAGGGTGGGAGTGGAACCCAACAAATTAGATGATTTTTACCAAATTTCTGCCCAGGATCCACGCTATCCATTTCAGTTCTCTGTTGAATTATAGTCTGTGTATTTATAAACGGAAACGTTACATTTTTTTGTGTTATAAATGAATTTCCCAGTTGGGAAGGCTACAGTATTTTCTGCTGTTTGTTTTGAAAGGCATTTCAGAATTTCATTTGGAGGAAGTGCATAAAAATGGAAATACTTCTTAAGGAATTGTGCAGCAGCAGAAGAGAACAATTTATGCATAGTTTCTTCTAGCAGAGTTAGTGATAAGCGTATTGGTCTCTGTGCCTGACCTTTTTTAGAATTATTTCTATTGTATAAAATGGTCTGTTCTTGTAGGAATAATTTGCCAGTACACTATATTTAGAATTAACTGATTCACTGTTTAAAAAAAAATTAACCCTCCCTGAAGTGTATCTCCCCTGCCAACAACTAAGTTTCTTCTTCTGAAGGACCCTTTGCAAAGCAGTCCATGTGTAAGTCTATTAAAGTTGCCTAATTAATCAATGAAGTGGAAAGAGGAAGCAAGATTCCTCATGCAATAGTAGCTTCTTGATTAAGGAAAAAACAGTGGTGATAGTGAAATATTCTGTTTTCATGTAAAAATCTGCATTTCTGAGAGAAGACCACAAAATTGTTGTGGACATGGCACAGTCAATTATTCCGTAACCAACCAGCAACAGGAACTTTCTTGTGAGAACAATAAAGTGAACAAGAAAGACTGGGCCCCTTTGCTTTGCAGGCAGATGAAAGGATTTCAGCCAAGAAAAAATACTGGAGAAAACAGAAGGTGCAACTGCAATTTTGAGCTTCATTTGAGCACAGGATGTCTGCAAGAGGCTTTGAACCTGGCTATCCAGTGCAAGCCTGCTAAAATTCCTGTGATTTCTACTCTTCACCATTTACTGTTCAAATGGTTTTGATAGTGCTGAGGTGAGTCATTTGTTTTGCATAACTAACATGAAGGCAAGAGAACTTTTTTAGGAATATTGATTCTTGACAGTTTTTTACCAGTGGTGCTGGAAGCACTGGTGGATTAAGCCCCCTAAAGGGCAGTGAATGCTCTTGCTGGTGCACAATGGTTGTAAGAGTGATCACAGCTGGCGTTTGAGAGGAGCAGCAGTTCTTCTCTTTGCTATTATGTGGAAGGGGTCTGGGTAAGGTAAAGGAATGTCGTTATCAATATTCTCAATATTATCCATGGATCCTATTGATGATGTAGTTGTGTCCCACACATCAGTCCAGGTTCTCCTAATGAGCTGGATACTCTTGAGTCAATTTGCATGATAAGATGCTGCTCTTATTTGAGATAGAAGAATGAATCCAACTCTACACAATTTCTTTTCAGCAGAGCAAGTGTTCAGTAAATTGGTATGTCATCCAAATCTGAATAATTTACTGTTTGTCACCTGGATTTTTTACCAATAATGCCAATTTTTATTTAGTTTGGTTGGTTGGTTTTAGTTTTTTTTTTTTCTTTTTTACACTTCAGTCTCTTTTAAACACAACTGCATTTTCATCTGAATTGTTTCTACTCATGCTTTTTTCTTATTACAGAATATAAGCTTCAGTTGTTTGGAATCTTGGTAGTTATGGAAGAATAATGTTGCATTATGAGTCCATTAAATATTTTGACACTCTTTTGGATGTCAGGTGCATTTCTGAGATCCTCTATTTTTAAGTTATTCTTTAAACAAACACAGAAGTCAGAGGTGTTTACACACAGAAATGCTCTAATATTGTTTTCACATGGTTAGCTGAGCCACATACCTAAGGTGTAGGTCTGGGTTTCTCCTCACGCATTCTGGATCAGTTAACTTTTAATTCTGTTATTGTGAATTAAAATTTAAAACCTACAAAGGATCCACCAGGTATTCTCTCTGGTTTACCATACCAGTCTGTGATTTTGGGTGTTCTGCTCTTTACTCTAGCAACACGGCAGGGTTGGAACTAGATAATCTTCAAGGTCCTTTCCAGCCTGAACCATTCTGTGATGCTACTCCTGCTATTCCTATGGTATTAGCACAATGGCATACAGAATGTTACAGTATGTGTTCTCTTAATTATTACAATGCTTGTGATTGTTATCCAAGGACTAGGAGTGACATTATGATTTAGTGGCTCTTATATCCTTGAACATATTTTCTTTATTAGCTATGCCAGCAATCTAACCAAATTGTACCTGCTTCTGTTATATCAATTCCAGTCAGGTCTTTTTCATCCCAAGTATGTGAACTTTATGTATGATTGAAACATCTATCTCACAGACTCTGAGGAAGAGAAATTGCAGGCTGCTAATCATACAGTTTCTACTGTGTATTACCTTTGTCTGTAGAAGAGACTGTGTTACCATTGATACTCAAAAGTACAACCAGATACTTACAAAAGCTCTCGAGAGTTCCTGCACAGAATGGCAGTCACACTGGAGATTCTGATGGAAGCTGTCCAGGAGAAATCAACTAAGTTTCTGGATGTACCACATCCCTCTATGCCAGCATGCCTGGTAATTCCCATAATTGAGGGCTTGTCAGAGTCAGCCAGATTACTCTGGCAAATGTCTGCTTCTTTAGTGTTGACAGTCTAGATGGGTAGATTGTTTTTATCCAGTGCTTTCTGCAGGCTTTGAACAAGCCTATATATACTGGTGCCAAGACTTTTAGCCATGGCAGCAGTCCACTGGACAGACGAGCATCAAGGTCTACAAAGAACAATGCCACAAGGTAAAGAATTACACCAGATGTTATTTAATTAGAAGCAAAATCAACCTGCTTTAAATTATCCTAGCTATGGTACGGTGCTGTTTTAATCAGAGATGTCTTTCATGGAAAATGGCACTGCTGTCAATGAAATATCAATCATCATTTGCATTAATATGGCATTGTGAAAGGTTTACCTTAGCCGGAGGTAAGGTAAGACTCATTTTATAAGACTCAGTTATTTCCGAGCAAAAAATTAAAATGGTTATCTTAGGATATCCCTATGTTCAGCACTTGTTTTACATGCCTCATATTTTGAACATTGTGTCATTTTCCCAAAGGGAATCAACAAGAGCTACCTTCTTTGATAAATCTACGGCTGCATTAGCGTATTTTATTCCTATATTTAATAAAGCCATAGAACATTCCAGAAAACATAATATAAGACTTTTGACTGTGGAAACATTATATTTGTTATATGATGATGAAATGATGAAGTGCCACATATTTAGCCATATATTCATTGGTGGAAAGTGGTGAAGAGCTGGTGTTTTTTTTCTTTTCGTATTTAATGAATGTGCAAGGAGTTCATATTTATTACATTCCATGGAGCTGTTGAGCATGAATAGAAGCAGAAGTTGAAGAAAATAAAGAGAATTTAATATGGTATAGTTCTATGCTTCTGGGAAATTTTTGTATGAAGAATATACCATAATTGACTTCTGAATGTGACTTTATTTCTGATTTATGTGTAATTTTATAACACTGTCTCTAAACTGAATAATTTTGTTCTCAAAGTTATGGAGTAATATGTTAAGAACTGTGGTAAGATATGAAAATATCCAGGTTAGATGCCAAGCTGTTTTATTTGCCTCCTCCTTGCATATGTAAGTAGAAAGAGGAAAAAAAGACTCCTAAGCATTATGATACTTTGATAGTAAGCTGCTGCTTAAGCACAATTACATATTAGTCCTTTTTTGGCACTCCTCTTGCACTATTATTTCTGATTACATAATCTCTTGAGTATTTTTGTCGATGAAGTCACAGATAATCCCAAAAACCAACAGTGTTTTTATATTAGGAAAATGTGTCAATTGCAATCATCTAGATTTTTTCCTGTTGTTGAATTTTCTTTCATAAACAGGCAAACATTTCTAGAATGGTAAGGAAATTATTTATCATCAGCATCCTAAAATGGGTACAAAAGCTAAACAGTTACATGTGACATTGATTATATTGAATAAGATCATCCCTGCAGTATTTTCCACATGATGATTATGCAAAATCATGCTTCCGATGACTTAATTGCAGTTCTTTACATAATTTTTCATTAGAAATAATCAAGCTCTACATTTTTCTAGGTATTGTCATTAACTTTACAGGTTTCTGTGGGAGCCGTAGTGCTTAATGAAAAATTGGTTTTAATTATCAAGAGAAGCAGAGTAACATTTCCTTCCAATTTTAAACACTAACTTGTTTCTTCTTATAATAATTTAGAGATGAACTTTTCAAATCAGTAAGCATTTTATCAACCAGAAGAGATGACTGAAAATAAACTTACCATTAGACCTAGACATATACCTGTTCTAGGAAACAGTAGAATTTTACCATTAGATAGTGAACTAGAATAATGAAAAGGTAGAGAAATAGTAGGGTTTGTTAATGTTGAAAGTAATTGTGAATTATAGTTTAAAATACAAATATAAGAAATTTATGTGGATGATTTATATCATGGTTTATTTTGATAAGTATGATAAATGTTGAATTAAGTCTGCAAATGAAAATGCAGTGTTTTGTAATCTGTGTGTGTGTGCCAAGATTTACAATAATTTGCAAACATAGGGGGTCTCTGTCATATAGAAATTTCATGTGTTGGAGGCTGAGGTCTTAGGGTCTCACAAATGTCAAATCCATGATGTATATAAGCGGGGTCATTGAATGCATTCCCTATATACCATCTGCTGTAGAACAATTGTTTTAAGAATTAAAATATCTGAATGCATCTTTCTTCCATTCCTTGGTCAAAAAACTGACAGAATATTTAATTAGTAGTAGTCCAAAAGACCTCATGGGTAGAAAATTAATATAAATCAAAAATACTTCTCATACTGACCAGCAATAACTTTTCATTAAAGTAAAACCATCTGTGTCCAAGTACTCATATTAAAAAACATAGTAACATCACTTTTCTTTGAGTATTCTGGGACTGAAAAATTAGTCTCATTGAGATTTTTTGCCATGACATTTCTAGTTTAGCCAGACAATGAAATATATCATCTTGCATGTTAGAATGTCACAGGCTTAATAAGCAAATGTTGTTGGCCTATGACTGAATAGAACTCAGGCTAGAGTCAGAGCATTTGGGGGGGAAATTCTCACAGAGAACTGTCATGTAGTTTATGAAATTAATAACAGCAATTATTGAACTCCCCAAATGCTGAGCATGTTAGTGTAGACAAAGGTCAGTAATAAATTGTTATATTGCATCCCCTTTGAGTATGTGACAATACTGGATCTTGGAGACAGCTGGCTACTTTTTAAAAAGATGAGTAAGATACCAGATAAGTGTGTAAGTGTTGACTGTAAATGTGAGCACTCTAGTTTGTAGGAAAGCGTTATGTTCACTGCCCTGGGCACAAGAACACGCCCTTGGAGGCTTCCAAAAGGAAGGCCTAGAAGATCACTTCTGCCAGCTGGTGCAGAGTGAAAACATCAGCTTGTAAGGTTAGTTTGTGATTCAGAGAGGCTTGTAGGTCTTGCTGATGAGGAAAGGCTACTGGGGAGTAAATGTAGCTTTTTCCCTTTCAAGCTGTACATATGCTATGTCCTATTTGCAGAAGTGTGCTTATATTTTTTTTCTTGTTTGAGTGAGAGTGGTTACTTTCATTGCTGCTATTTTTTTTTCTGCTCATCTCTAATTCCTTTCTTGAGGGGGTCCATGGATGCTGAGCAAACAGAACCTCTCTGTACTTACTGGTAGTACCTTGTACCTGCATGTCTAATGTTATTTTTGCAGGTGCGTAGAGAACCATGGCTCCTTTCTTCTTTACCTTCACAAAAATTGTTCTCCTCTATTTTTCTCTGGTATTTTATTATAAACATAGCCTGCTTTTAAATGGTGTGCCCTTCCCTAATATTTCTGATTAGTCTGTAAATTAAAATCAAGAGTGCTGGAACTGTATCATCTTTAATGATAATCTGTTTGCAGAACCTAGGAAAGAAATACTTTTCAAGTTGACATTGAGTTGAAAATGCAAGATAAGTCTGGAAGTTCATGGCCCTATGCTTTTAGGAGTAAATGAGATATCAATGCTTCCTTGGATAGAGAAGTCAAAGTTTAATCAGTGGTTCATATAAACACCTATGGTAAATTATGCACTTTTTGTTCATATATATTTTCCAATTGGGAAGATTTAATTTTCAAATCAATTTTAACACCTAAGATAAAAGTAAATGCAGAAATATGTATTTTTTTCTCTATTTTGAAATATAAAGCTTGGGTCAGCATGAAGTATGTTATGTAGTTTTTCATGTGGTGCTTGATATTCACAACACTAATGACAGATCAACCCTCTTCAATCTGTGCACTTTCTGTATTTGGGTAGTGAAGTATCCCAATGGCTGCACTAAAGCAAGAAGCTGAACTACGCAGCAGCTGCCTGAAAATCCTCTTTTAGCATGACTGGCTGCATATTCATACACTGGAAAATGTATCCTGTAAACAGAAGAAATACCTGCAAAGGCAATTAGGTTCATGTACAACATATTGAAGAGTGTGGACTGCAGCCCAATATTTAATTTTTTTTATATAAGCAAAAGTCTTTGGAGTGAAGAGAATAGAGGCTGTATTTTTAAATTTTAACATTATAACCAGAACTCTGCTGGTTTTTCTTTTGCTATAGGTAGGTATGCAAGAGGTATTACATTTGATTTTGTTTTGTGGCATACAACATACAAAATTATGTTTCCAGATGCTAAGAACCATTCTTTCACTTCTACAGTCTAATCTTTCTTTGTCTGTTGTAATTTTTTCATTAGTGTAACATGCTCCACTGCTTCTGTATTGTTTAGTCCTAGAATTGGAATATTCTTTCCAATACAGCATTTTTGCATTTTTCGTAAGAAGTGTTGTTGTTTTAAGGTTTCCTGATAATTTCTGGCAGTTTTTTGGGGTATTTTTTCTGTGTGTGTGTAATAAAGCTTGTAAAATTCTCTAAGTAATAAAGCTTGTAAAATTCTCTGAGTAATTTCTATATCTGTTCTAGTAGCTTTTCTAGTTTTTTGTAGTTTCTAGTTATTTGCCATTATTCTACCGTATTTCAAATTCACTTTCAAAAATGTTAAAATATAGGTTAGATTGTTTTAGATTTAGGCTAGTGAAGAAACACTGGATTTTATGGTTGCCTATATATGCAATACCTATTTTTAAGTTAAAGGAAAAGATGTTACAAATACTAAGATGATTTTAAAATGATGAATTAAAATAGATTAAAAAGGGATTTGGGGGGATATTTTTCAAAAGAAGAAGCACTAGAAAATTATAAAACACATTTTATTCTTTTGCAATTCATTTGTCTATTACACAATGTATCTGTAGTCCTTAAAAATATTCTGAGTTTGGAGAACTATGCCTTTGAAACTAATAAGGCAATGAGTAATTCAGTGGTAGGAGTTTAAACTATGAGTGGCAAAGTTTAAAAGAGGAGCTGGGCCTGTGCATAGCTAAAAAGAGATGCTTTGAGGTAAATCATATAATTTCATTCTTTTATTCTTCACTTTATTGATGTGTACAGTGACTTGAGTGAGGTAAATAAGGTAACTTTTTTTTTGTGGGGTTCAGTTGTCACTTTCAGAAGTGAAATGTGTTAAACACTAAATAAAAGAATTAGAATAAGGTCTGTCTGAAGCATTCACAGATATACAATTATCACATTTTAACTACAACACTTGCTATAGTGTGATCTTTCATGTAAAATACATATAAACACAGCCATAAAAATAATTTTTGTTAAGAATTTATTCTGTATTTGTGCTTAGTGCTTCTGAAAGTGAGAAACTACACTAGCAGAAATACTATTTATGAAAGGGGTGACAAAAAACTGCTGCAAATGAGACAGCAAATAATCACATTTGCTTCATCCTGTTTAGAGAATAAAAAAAGTAAAGTGAATTTATATTGCCAAAGCACTTAACCTCATTTCTAACTTAGTCATGTCAGCAGTAGAACCGGTGATTAACTCTGGTAACTCCTGCATTTTGCAGCAGTGGTGCTGTGTTAGCATTCCATGTTACAAAGATTACACTGTTCTATTGCCATCAAGGTTCCTAAAAATGTCTTTTAATGTCACTGTATATCTGCTCATCAACTGCTGTTTTGTAGCTGGGACAGGTAGTATACTACAGTGATATTGCTAGCAACATTATTATAGATCTTTTCCTATTCCAGTTTAATGATTTCATATGTAATTAGGGGGATTTAGTACAATGAGGGTGAATAGTAGTTCTTGTCACTGGTATTTGATTTTACCCTCAAATGAAAAAGATTACATTAATGTAATACTATCTAACATTGATTTGAAAAAACCCGCTATTGTTTAGCAGAAGACTGGGGAACAAATACTTCTCTCTGGCACCCACCATCTTGTTCAGTTCTTAGGTTTATATCTGTCTGGGTCCAAAAACTGATGAGATGTGAGCACATTTACACTGCATATTTTACATGGCCTAAGTAATTTATTCACCTGTAGATTATTCACTGAGAAATGTACTTGGCCTAAGTAATTTATTCACCTGTAGATTATTCACTGAGAAATGTACTTGTGGTTAGCATTGTATCTGGATAGAAACTGAATTTGTTACCTGACCTTGTCTGATCTGAAAATACTTGGAAAAAGACACAAAATTAATGTGATGCTAGTCTTCTACCTGTGGCCCAAGGGTCAGGTGACCTGCAAGCTGTTTAGTTTTGTTGGCGCATCTTTTACTTTTCACTGAGTGAAAATAGTACCCCTGATCAGAGCTCCTGTTCTCGCTATCTGCAGAAGGTCTCATGTGCTTGTTTTCCTTGCCAGGTAGCTTAGAGAAGACATCCAATATAATGTCACCCACGCTGGGCTGCTCTTGGTTGCCTCCATGCATTCCAAATGTTCTGGGAAATCTCCACTGCCTCATCTTCATGGCTTGTCCTTTGTAAAGAGCCTGTTTCCATCTGTTTCAACACTGTGGATGTATGAGCCATCATACCATGTCTCCATGAGCATAACAATATCATGGTGCTGCAACTGCACACAGATCTCTTAATTCCTCATGTTTATTCCCAATTCAACAGGTATCAGTGTACAGGCTGATTTCCCAGAAATTGTTGCTCACAATAAGGCAAGTACTTTAAAATGGTAGAGTTGTAAAAGTAATATATTTAAAAAGGGAGTATTCTACTGATACCCATTTGAGTGTATAAAAGTATGTTCACTCTGAAGCAGTGTGCCATATGCAAGAATGCTACTCTTTTCCAAATATTATATCACAGCTATTCAGTATGACAATAGCTTTAGGCATAAGATAAAACTTTGAGTGCCATTAGTTTAAACTTATGTGCAAAGATGTTTATGGCACTGCTGGAAATACTGCATTGAATTGCACTTGTTTCCTAGGTTTGTATTGGGCTAAAAGAAGTCATTAGCAATTTGCATTTTGAGAGCATTGTTGGTACAATATGGTGGTGTGAGTCACCAGGAGATTAGTGGCATAAAGAATCCTAGCCTGACGGCAAAAATAATAATAGTTGGTTTAGAGTACTGCCTCGCATTTAGTACATTATAATTGTTTCCTTTTTATGTTTTGTTTTTCCAAACAAGAATTTAATGTTGGTAAAAGGTACTGACTCCGTTCTGAAACTTTTCCTCTGTCCTTGAACAGACACAGCACAAGCAGCAGAACTGTGACCTTCCCCTCACAGTTTAACCCTGTACCTTGAACATGACTGTAGGTTGGTGATAAATGCACATCAGCTTCTGGGTTGGGTTGCAAGTCAAAGTTGTCATGTGTTCCCATGGTCAATAGGATAAAGTGGTGCCTCTGCTGCTGCTGTGTCAGGGTTCGCTTTTCCATTTTCTGTTGCTTTAAAGGACTGGTATGATAATGTTGGCAATATTGGCAGGTGGTTAAATAAAGTTAGTCCTCAATTAGCCCTGAGTTCCTTTATGTGACAAGGTAACATTTTAAGGTGACTGGGCATACCTCCACCTTTGATTTACTGTTTGCTTTTTTAGGCAGCCTTAACTGGTAATATGAGAAGTGTAACTTCCATTGCTTTCTGATATACACAGATCTAGAATTCACTATGTATCTAGTTTTTCACATAAGATTATTTAAAAGAAAGCAAGCATTAATTTGGAAGTGAAAGAGACTGATTTAATTTATAGGGACCAAAAAAAAATTAGGTGCCATCCCATGGAAATATCATTTCTGTAAATTGAGTAAGTTACAATACTTTAGCCAAATACAGATAAAACAAAATCTTTTGGCAAAGTTATAAGTTTTGATCATCCTACACTGAGATTGATGCAACAGCCCCATATATTATGATTTTTTTCTAGATGGAGAATATTCAGTATAAATAGATTTGAACCTGATTTAGCAGCTGATAGTTCAGGGTCTTGAATCTAGATCAAGTTGAATCTAGAGTTTTGTTTGCTGAAAGCTGTTGCATATGAATATATTTCAGATTCATGTCTTGTGAAAAACTGGGACGATATCCCCCACACCAATTTTAACCTCTCCATTCTTTCTACTACAAACTTCACAATCTCTTATTCTGCCCAGTGTTCATAACACTATCATGGTTAGTTCTTTTTTTCCTGGACCCTACTTGTGCTTGCAGCCATATAGAGCATGATATAAAGGATATATCAGCCTTTTTAGTTTAGCCTAGACACTTAAAACACAAGAAGTTATACTATCCTGACATCTTACAACATGCTGATGTGCTGGTTTATTTTAAAAACAAACTGAATTTGTTAAACATGAAAACAAGAATTGAAACCCAACCTTTACTGCATCAGCCTGGATCAGTGGAGCTTGGTAGGCCAGAGCTGCTTAAAACTGCATTTAGACTGGATCAAAACTGGGGTCCAAATCTTGTATAAAAGTGCTCAAGTATAGTCCACAAATGTCTTTGTAACTTGAATAAACTCACAGTACTTGGAAGCATAAATATTTACTTCTACCGAAGTTACTATGACTTTTAAATATATTACTTTTACAAGAAGGGATATTAATGTCTCTGTAGCTACTTACTGCTGCTATGTACTGGAGAATTTGGATGACTGTCAAAAATCTAGAAAGTTACTAGAAGTCTAAGAAAGAAAAAGGCATTCCTAAAATACTGAGTTTTTCAGATTAATAGCTGTTGAAACAGGAAATCCACACCAGTTTTTTCGTAAGGTCTATGTATGATTTATGACTGTGAGACTACTTGATCTGGGTAACAAAACTAATTTTCTTCATGGACTGTTTTTTTGCTTCTTATCACTTAGGTTTATTTGTCATGGTAGCATTTTGATAGCAACACGGATGAATGTTTTATTTATTTAATGATGATGGAATATTTATTTAATTTGGTAATTGAAAGTAAGAGGTTTATTTTCTTTCATTTTTGTTAAGATCGAAACTTTCCTATTTAACAACAAAGAACTAGTCAGAAGAGCTGACATTTGCACTGAGTATAGCTATTTTGTACTTAGAATAATATATTTATTTTCTTGCAGTAATGTGGATTTCAGTGTGATGGAAAAACACTGAAAAAGATTGTGGGGGAAGGATTGTCTTAGATTTTGAATTTTGTGTGACAGAGACATTAATATCTCTTTTTCACAAAGATGCATAGTTATGATGATTAATAAATAATATATTTTGCCATATTTTGTGCCAAAAATAATTCAAATAACTCTAGTTGGAATGAAGACCCAACTACTGGATTTAGTTCCTTGCATTATTTCATAATTCTGGCTCATTACGTCCTCCGTTTTTTAAATTTTGGGTGCAGGCATTAGAAGTCTATCTGTTTTGTCTGCTCACAATAACCTTTGTTAAGCAAATGTCTTAAAATTTAATGAATTGATTAAAGCGGCAAATAATTCCTGATGCAGTAAGAATTAATCGTGTGTGTGTATATATATAAAAAAGAATGGTTTTTTTAAATGAAAATCTTGACTTTTATGAAAATGTAGTAACAAACTTGCAGTTGGGGAAATATTTTAAAATTGACCCTCAATAAGGTAAAAAACTACCTTCTACACTTTCTCTTTTAGAGTTACTGTGTAGAACTTTGTCAGAGTAATTAATTGTTTCTGCTGAGAGCTACCTGCTTCTACTGCATGGTCTGATTTTGGGTGGCAGCTTAGGGATTTGGGTCCCCAGGCAGGAGGCAGGCTCTGCAGTTATAATACAGGTAAGAGAGAATCCTGTGGAAATGCCAATTCAATAATGGAAAGCAGGTAACAGGTATGAAAAGCAGAGTTCATTTTTTAACCAGTTATTTTTCTTTTAGAATTAAGGAAGCAGGCCCTCTGTGCACAGCCAGGTCAGCAAGAAGGAGCTTGTGCTTTGGAACCCTTCAGCTGGTGGGTATATGTAGCTACCAAGGTGGAATTTTCTTGAGTGAAGCAAAATTATTTAAGGTCACTGAAGTTTTGTTGCATCTCATGTACAATCAGAAAATGAAAAAAAAGATTGCCAAGAACAAAGGAATATAAGGTCACGTGAGCCTATCAAAAAGTATCTAGTTCAGTATGATGACCAAGTACGATCCTTACAACTAAGAGGCAAAAGAAAGTTAAAAGACTTTAAATCAAGCTGCAGTTTCTGCCTGCCTCTGTCAAGATCTGTATAAAGTCTGGTAACACCTTTGGCTGTGGTGATAATGGTAATATACCTGCAGACCCACCAAAACTGATCTAATTTTAGGAAGTCCATATAACATTGACCTATCCAAAACCAGCACGGACAGCACAGAGAGGTGATATTTCTCTTAGGGATAAACAGTACAGTTTCACCCCAAAGGGTCCCTGATCTTTACCTGTTATTAGAGTCAGTGAATTAGGTGTTAAGAAATTGAAACTGCCCCAGCTGTGACATAACTCAGTCACAACAAGATTGAAGAGTTCTTTTCTTGATTTGGCATTCAATTACTACAGTAACTGCATCTTGGGCTTCAATGAGCTTTAAAAAGACTACCTGTCAGGTTTGTCAGTAATCTCAAAAATGTTACTCTTCCCCTCTTATCAGTTTGATTCCCCGTAAAAAGGGTAAACCCAGTGAGGATGTTGCTCAGTCATGCAGCTGATTCCATCAGGTTTGTGTAATATTAACTGCATTGAATGTATGTTCAGAAAAGAAAAATTCCAATTGTAGTTTGTATTAGGGTTCTAGAAGCCCAAGAGATAGGAAGCTAAATTCTTTACGTGCCATTGGTGACATGATTTTGTTCTTAGTATTTGAGTTTGTCTGAAATGTGTGCACGTATTCCCACTTTCTGCCCTCCTTTTTTGTTATTAAATTTGCTTTTGTAGGTTAGCCAATGGTCCTTGACTATTGGTGGTCCAAACTTTGTAATCATCTCTCACCAAGGAATGTGAATTTCTTTTCTATAAAACTATTTACCTAATCACTCAATTCTAAATTCCTTTTCCTTTGTACAGAATGTAAGACGTGTTTGTGAACAATTCACCATTCCCAGTTTATAAGTTATATATTTCTTCAGAGAATTGTCACTTACAGTAGCAATAGTAGTAACTCTTTGCAAGTGTACCTTTGTTATACAAATGTAATAAATTTTGTGAGGCTCCACAAAGGAATTTACTTCAGTGTAAATAGTGTTTTTTAAAAGATGTTAAGTGTTATTGTCAGTGTCAGTATGTCCAAGTGCGTAAAATTTGGCAAAGAGATTCAATTATTTGTTTCTCTTAAGATGGCTAACATCTTGTATTTCCTCCAAGATTTTAGTATGACTTCATTCTGCACCATGTCAAATTATGTTTTTAGTGTGTGTCAATAAACACTGTAAAAACACTTTTTTCTCTACTGGAAAGCTGAAACCCTGTGTAATTAATTCTTAATTGGTATTTATATTGTCCTTATTGGGTTTTTTATTTTCCTGGGGTTTTAGGTATGGTGGTTTTTTTGGTTGTGGGTGTTTTGGTTTTGGTTGGTTGGTTTTTTTGTTTGTTTTTTTGGGTTAGTTTCTTTTTTTTATGTTGGCATTTTCTGGGCAGCAGAAAACCTCCCGTTTGCAATCAAATATCCTTGCATCTTTTAATGTTTTAAGAAAAATTAATGTATCTTTTAGAACACAGGAAAGTAAGACTTGTAGCTGTCAGTAGAAAAGAGTCTCAAGCAAAAGTTAAGGAAAATAAAATCAGTAAATTAACTTAAATTTAAGAAATCTGTACTTGGATGTTGTCTGATTGCAATTCCCATTTCCTACTAGCTAACTGAAAGCTTTATATAATTTCCACTAACACTGGAGTCTCAGCTCATATTGTTTGGCCCTTAGCTGGATTTCTTCTAATTTCTTTTCAATTTTAGTCAGAAACCCTGTTGGCTTTTTAAGAGATTTGCAATCTGTAGCAGTCATATTATACAGAACAAGAGGAAGAGTCTGTGCTTGGTCTTCTGTTTAACAGGAAGGCTGTCTTCAACAGAAGTGCTCCACTGCTATTGCTTTTGCAACATATCATTACAATCAGTATCATTTGTTCCATGCTTTTTCAGCATCTGTGAAGCAGCAGCTGGTTACTGCTTTCTTCATCATCAAAGTGCTTTCAAGGACATTGGACTAGAAACTTCTAGGAGAATTTTATTAATTTGCAAACACAGGAATATGAGTATTTCAATGTTGGTTTTAAATGTAGGTCAAGTAAGATGTTAAGAAATATTGGGGAAGGTTCATCCACAGTGGGAATGTGTGTATTAATCCAAAGATGAAGCATCCTCTTGAAAGCAATGGAATATTCTTCTTGTAATTTTGATGATTCTCCATTATTTTGATAGTTTTAATTTTCTTCTTTATAATTACCTTTTATTTTGCTAGGGATACCAGAAATAATATTGATCCCTTTAAATCTTCATGTTGACATAAAATGTCTACATTTGATACACTTCACTCTGGAGAGTTACATGGATCTAACACAAGTAAATGTTCTTTAAAGAGACATCTTGGCACATTTTAGCTACCTATAATTTTTCTGCAATGTTGAACATTTACAAGTTGTGCTTAATTGATACCTACCAATCTTCATTTCACTTCTGTGAGGTTTGACAATAAAACCAAAAAGATGTGGATGTTTCCATTTAGAAGGCATCATGCTGTTGGCATTTCCTTTGCTTATTTTTTCTTACATGAAAGTGGGATTGCATTTTTATGGCAAAGCGTTCAAGATATTTGTCATGAAGAGGCAGTTGCTGTCTTAGCTGATCAGCAACCTCTTTGTTATAATAATCCAGCATAAACTTGGGGAAATTCAGATACAAAATGGTAAACAGTCAATGCTTTAAAATAGGTGAGAAACAGTAATAGAGACCTTATGGGACAGAGGAATATTAAACTATCTCAATGCTCTGTCATATTTTTAATTTAGCTAAGGCAAACCCATTGCAGATAGTGTTGAATAGCACTATCAAATATAGTAAAATTGCTTTGAACATACTATAAAATGACATAGCTGTGCTACATCTTTAGACCTAGAAATTCAAAATAATTCTTGCTTTCATAGTTCCTTTAGAATGACAGAGGCTGGTCATTTTGGAAAGAGACAGCAAACTTTGCTGTTGGGATCTGTCCTCATATCCACTTCTTTTTAAAGTATCTGTACTTTTATTGCACTTCATCTTGTAAGCATAAATTCATAACATTAATTAGCTACTATAATTTTTAAAGGAACTTCATTTATTTTATTTTGTTGTTACAAAAGCACGGAGTCATTGAGGTGGGAAGGGATCAACCTTCTTGCTCGAAAGCAGAGTCAACTACAGCACATTGTTTTGGAGGTCAAGCCCATCTGCAGGTGGGCTTGAACATCTCCAAGGCTGAAGACTTTACAACTTCTCTGAGCAGCATGTTTTGATATTCAACTCTCTGACATTAATAAAGGGATTTTGTTACATATGACAGCAATTTCCTTTCTTTTATGTTGTCTCTTTAACTTTCAGTGGTTACTACTGAAAATTGCCTGGCTCAATCTTCTGTATTGCCTTGCATCTGAGATTTATACACATTCTCCCCTGAATCTTTCTTCTCATGGCTAAATGATCCTAGCTCTCTCACTCTTTCCTCTTATGTCAAAAACTGGAAATTATTTTTGTTTAGGCGAGGAAACCATATTTTAAATACAATTCTAGAGTTTATCCCAACTTCCTAATTGATGTATTTTTGTTATTCCTTGTAATTTTACTATAGATATGCTGATCCTAAAACCATCATATTTTTTCCCTCCTCCCTATTAAAATATCTCCTGGGACCTCTGCATGTCATTTTAGTGTGTGAAGTGTGTATAATGATCAAATATCTCTCATTACAGTTTAAAAAATGAAAAGAATTACAGAAGTATCTGCAGTTGTGTAATGTTTAAGGTGCAGTGGTTTAAATTAATTGTGTGGAATACTAAAGTGCATTTATTTCAAAGGTATTTTGATTTCTGCCGTTAGGAGGTATGTTTCCTTTCATATAACCAGCGCTAGAAAAATCTTATCTTGTCTCACCCTGTTCATACAATCATTTCCTTTTGATTGATAGACTGTTCTTCACTCCCTCAAAATGGCCAAAAAGCATTTTCTCTCGCTGCCTTTTCCAACATATCTGCATCTCCTTGGAAGATAAATAATAAAAAAATCTCCAATTTAACCCTTCTGAACTGCAAAACCACTGGTAGTAGATACGGTTTTTCTAACTTCTTTTTTCAGTAACAGTTACTAAATTCCTATTTAGCCTGCCTTCTTCAAAATTTCTTTCTCCTGAATTAGCTGGCAACTTCTAAGGATAAATGTTTTCCAGTTGTAAATTTGCACTAATATCTAATCTTCTCTATGCACTATCTTTCAATAGATAAAGGTCAGTGAAGGATAAGATATGTGTGACTTCAAAGAAAACAGGTCAGGCAAAATTTTCATGGGGCTTACATAGAGTAACAATGCTAAATATTAAGATTTTTTACTCTGTTTTGGGTTCTTTCTTATTTGGAGGCATCTCACTCTAGTCAAGCATCTTAAAATCTCATCCTGCAGAAATGTGTGGAAGGCTTTGAGTCTTTCTTGAAAAATTTTACACACACAAATGAAAACAGTGAAAAAATCAATAGTAGAACACTTTTTTTCCCATTGAAGTATGACTTACACAAATCAGTTTCATACAAATAGGAGGATATAAAAATAAGTAATAAAACACCTTACTCTGAAATATATCAAGGTATTGATCAAGCACTCAGTATGAGGGATACAGCATCCTTGCTGTTTTTTCAGACTGATTTGAAAATAAAGATACATGAATTTCATTTAGATGTTAAGAAGAAATTCTTCACTGTGAGGGTGGTGAGGCACTGAGACAGGTTGTCCAGAGAAGTTGTGGATGTCCCATACCTGGAAGGGTTCAAGGCTAGGTTGGATTGGGCCCTGATCTACCTCATTTAGTGGAAGATGTGTCTGCCCTTGGACAGGAACAAGATCATTAAGGTCCCTTCCAACCGAAACCATTCTAGGATTAGCTATGGAAATAGAGGGGGTTTTTTTTCTATCTTATTGGTTGGTTCCATGTGCTCTTCTTATTTATTTTTAGGTAACATTTTCATTTATCAAATACAGCTTCACTTAGACACCCATTTAAGACAATGGTTAAAATCCTAAAATCCTTTTTTGGTCCTCTTTCCTTTTCCCATTCCCTATGTGTTTATGAGCTTAGTGATTGTGGGAAATAGTATGATATCCATATAACATTTTCATTAACTGCATGATACTATAGGCCTTGTCTTGCACCAATCATATCAAGCCAAAATCTGTGATTTATAATCAGTAAATTTCTTGACTGTAGTGGGATTTTTGCTCAATTTAAGACCTTCAGAATTTGGTCTGCAGTTTCCTCTGTACTAAAAGAACTTGATGGTGTTTTCATGAAATAAATCTAGTATTCTATTCTATTGGTTTCTCCCTTCCAGGATCTCATTTCCTCCAAGACATCTGGCATGTAAAATTGGCTGACAAGAATGTTGCCTGGTGCATGAGCCTTGGAATGTTAGCACTCTAAAGCTCAGTGCCATATCATGAGTGTGTTTTTCATAATGTTGGGAAGGATAAGTTTCCAGTTTATTCTTGTGCACAGACTCAGGATTTTTCTTGTGACAGTGCCTTCACCAGTTGTTGTAAGTAGGAGGTAAACCTGTAGCTGGTATTGTACAGAGGGCCACTGTGTTCAATATGTGTTCAATTAACTAGTCTCAAAACAAGACATCAAAGCTGAAAGGCTTGATTTCCTCTCTGAATTGAATGCCATGAATACATTCACAAGGATTGTAGATGTTTTTCCCCAGCTTTTGTTTTTCTTATCTGTTACAAGGCTGATAGGCTGTAAAAATATTTGCTTTACAAAATAGTCATGCTCTATGTCTTCCTAATAAAACAAACAAAACCAAATCCCAGTCAACCTGAAATCATTCTTTGGTTCCACTACTGTGAGACGTTTCAACTGATCATACTTTGTGTTGGATTGGGGCTTTTAGGCAGGCATACAGCTATTACTATTTTTAGTTTTTTAATATAGGGAACATATAATTGAAATATTCTAAGCTGCTGTCATCTACTGCATGTAACATAGGAGTGGTATTATTACATTAGTCAGAATTGAGCTGTCATACGCTCAGCTATACTGAAGTCAGGGAACTGCAGCTTCTCTCCAAACCTTAAGGTTCTGTGTCTGTCACATTAAATCATCAGGTGAGTGCCAAATTCAAATAAGCTCACTGAATATACTGAAGCAAAAATTGCTGCAAGAAGTTAGAGAAGTAAAGCTTAGGAGCAAACAGTGGTGGTGTGAGCTAGAAGAGGAATAAAAAAGGCACTGCTGAAAGCAAAGAAGGGAAAAAGAATTTGTTAAAATCAAGGGGCAGAGAAACCAAATACGCACTCTCTAAGCTTCCTTAGAGATAGCCTGGTCAGTCATCCCTGGCAAATGATCCCTATGCCTCAATTTCTCAGGCTGTTTTCTCCTCAGTGTCACTGCTCCTCTTTCTTGCTCAGAGCAGGCTGAAGCTTTCTCATTTGTAGGATTCCACTAGGCATGTTTGATTTTCCTTTCCTGTCTGGTTTTCCTTAATTCTGTATTATGCAAAAATTTTCACTTTTGGCTGCTTTACAGCCTGTGGGATTCCAAGAGGAGAATTCAGATTTCTTTTTTTTTTTTTCTAATAAACAACAATGTAACAGTGAAATGGCCTACTAACTGTAAATATCTTCACACTGCCACTGTAATAAATGTGTATAAATTCCTAGGATTCCCATTGCTATGGAGGTAGGAAACTTGACTTGATTTTTGTGCTATTGAGAGATAAGTAAAAAAGTATGCACTTCTAGGAAGTTTTTTATTTTAGAGACCCAAACATTTTGCAGGTTGTGCATAGCCCTGAGTCTCTGCTGAGAATTTGCTCAAGAGACAGAACCTAAAATAATATATCCATAGAAAGGATACTGAATGAATCCAAAATCTATGCCTCCTTCAAATTTCAACTATTGGTTTTGCACAAAGGAAATAGTTTCTTTTTTGTGAGATGTAAAATAAAGCTTTCTGTGTCACATACATTTACAATTTAGAGGAACATTTATAAAGATTTATAGGTAGATTATTTCTAATTTCTAGTAAAATACTTTTCTTAATGCTGTGTGTATAAACGATTTCAAAATTTACACTAAAAGCAGATTTCAACATCTTCCTTGAAGAAGTAAAAAGAGATATGTGGAATCTGAATTTTGAACTCAAGTTTATGCATATCTGTAATATTCTACTAAATGTTTAATAATTCATCTGTGCTGTACAGATTGATATCTCTTGCCTGTCAGACAATGCAGTAAATTGAAGGCAACAGTCTTTTTATGTGTTTCATTTACTCTGCCATCTCTTTCCAAGACTGAAAGAACCCAAAATTTTCATGTTTTCTTGTATGTCGTGTTTCCTAGACCAGTAGTTACTTTTGCATCCCTTTGGTACTTTCTATTCAATATCATATATGGACTTTGATGCAAAAACTGAGTACAGCATTCCAGTGGAAGCCTTAGTGCTTCTGAAGTTGCTGTATTTTCTTTCCATTTTCTATTCTTCCTCCCTTAGTTTCGAATATGCATTTTACTATGAATTGACTCCATTGGGAACAAAGTAGATAGTTAAAGATGAAGAATATTTCTCCTTGCTTAAGAAATTTTTTGTGCAAAATATAACAGCCTTTTTCATTTTTTTCTTTACTGTGGTGATTTTATATTGGGATGTGAAAAATTTGTCACTGGGGGATTGTAATTTTGAATCTATAGCATGATGTTACATGAGTGATAAGGTGTTCTAAATTGCTATATGAGAAACCTTGTTATGATTTCTCAGTCCTAGATTTTGTCCTAATAGGGAGGTGAAGCATTAATATTTTAAATAGCTCATCATATTTATGGCAGGATATATTTATGATACAGAGGACATTTTTCTCTACTAAGAGCCAGGCCTGAAAACTAGAATTTTCAAGAGTTACACGTAGTTGTGGTGGAAGAGTTCAAACGCACAGTGGAGAAAGAAATTTCTTGAAAATTCCTCTCTTACTTTTTTTCTATAGTGAATCCAGCAGATGCTAAACTAAAGTTGGAAGCTAAAGTTAACAGAAATCACTTGGTCAGTGTTTCATGATGTCTAAAATTCTACAGAGATAGGTGTGTGTATTTATTTATACAGATAACCTAATTTAGCTGTTTTACCCCAGATCTGTCACTGAGTCAGCTGGCTGAACTTTTTTCAGTTTTCTGCCCTGGCTGAACTCCTTTGCATCCTCTAGAACAATGAAATGAGGAGATTGAAAGAAATGTTTTCTTCTTGAAATTCTGCTTTGTTAATACATAAATGTCACAGTTGATTGCCTATATCAAAACACTTTTTACAAGGATAGGTTTAAATTCTTGAAATATTCCATAGCATATTTTCCAAGTGTAAGTTCGAGGCAATAATCTGAGAACTGGGACTATAATTTTTTAGTTACAAATTTGATCTTCTTCAGATCTTGAATTTAAGGTGAGATGAATGGCCTTAAAATTAAAGAGGGTGGATTCAGATTAGATTTTAGGAAGAAATTCTTTCCTGTGAGGGTGGTAGGCACTGGCACAGGTTACCCAAAGAAGCTGTGGATATCCTATCCTTGAAAGTGTTCAAGGCCAGACTGGAAGAGGTTTTGAGCATCCTGGTCTAATGGAAGGTGTTCCTTCTTATGGCACGGGGATTGGGTCTAGATGATTTATGATGTCCCTTCCAACCCAAAGCATTTCATGAGTCTGTGAATATTTCTCTTCAATCAATAATTATATGCTTCCATATTCTTATTGCTTTCTTCTTGACCCAGTATGTAAACAGATGTCTCTACTAAACCTTTAAAATGAGCAAAATCTTGGTCCTCTTCTGAGCAGATACCATGACAAATAATGATGTGAATTTAGCGTATTGACTTTTCCATTTTCAAAAACTGCCCAAATCTCATTTGAATAAGCATAAAAACCCTCTGTGAATGCCATTAGGAATATTAATGAATATTCGCATTTTCGTTGTCTCAATTTGGTTTTAATAAGTCATTTTTAAATTACATATTAGTCTTTCCTCTTATAACAGTAAGGTTTTATCTCCAGAGACTGAAGGAATTATATTCACCATACAATTTTATTTAAGCCTTTCTCAATTGAAGTTGAAAACTTTAATCAGTTGGTAAATTAGAGGGTACTTGTTACAGCTTGCTTGTCTGAAGATTTTGCTTCCCTTATAATACAAGATTCTTAAATCTTACTGGCCAGACGGTGGTCAGGAGTCTCTGTTAGCAATTCAATATCACTTGATTACTTTCATGATTTAAGTTCCTGTTTTGATGCCACCTAGACATAGATTTCTCGAGTGATTATTAGAAAGAGACAAAATGCCCTTACCATTTCTCTTGGTAGCTGAATTTCTATTTTTTTTTGAGGAGACCAATGAGACTCTGTTTTGAGAGAAAAATAATAAAAATAAGCCTGTTATTGGTAGGTATATAGTTCAGATTGCAGTTGAACCTAGTGCATGGTAAGTATTTGCAATGGTTGTAGAGAACTGTATCTGTTATAGGCCTATTCAAAGGACTCTGATATCTGAGGATAGTACTAAGTGGTGTTTTCAGTATAATTTCTATGCTGAAGTGAGGATAGCAGCTTACTGACTGTCACCTTCTGAATTTGCAGTCTGGTAGATTCCAATGGCTGAGACTTTCATACTCTAACTTGTAGGATGTTATAAGTGAGATAAATATATTCCATGTACATATATATATATATATATATATA
>VZDJ01000426.1:8575669-8807176 GCA_008694505.1 Cyanoderma ruficeps
ACTTATGTGTTTTTAGCACACAGATGAATTTCATCAGCAAATAAAGAACTCGTAACAGTGATTATCAATGACTAAAGGCAAAATTAAAGACACAAGCAACAAATTTAATTGAGTGACTTGGCATTGTCCCATGACCTTTAAAGATGGAAAATCTCTTTGTATCTGGATAAGGACATTGTATAAATGTCAAACACCTTGACAGCACTTCCTCTTGGTTTCAGTACCTTTCTTATCTATCCTACACTTGCTGTTCTATTTCCCAACTGTAGAACAATAGAATGGCTGCAGCAAAGTATTTGGTTTTAACAGTGAATATAAAAACACTGTTGGAATTCTTGAGCGCTGCTCTTGGTTTTGTTGTGAATTATCTGGTTTTTAGCAAATTAGCTAGAATTCATTCTTTCCCTTTTAGTTTTATGCAAAAAGAAGATAATTCTGCTTCATTTTCTTTTAAGAAACACTGTGATATGTTCCAGGAGTAGAAAGAATTATTCTTTCATGATCTCATAACATAATTATCTGTACTAGTTACTGTCAACTTTTTTGTTATGTTCAAATTATATGGCATATCACCTTGATAATGTGTTCAGGCTTCAGTAATCTGAGGTACCAGGTGACACTTTTCTAAACTGAGAGTCTTAGAGGGGTTTTTGTCATAGATTGTTATGTATTTACTGTTATATTTTAGCTTTTACATTTTTGCAGGTGGCCTTTCAGTTTCCTGAAACTTTTTAGGTTAAAATTTTGCAGATTTATTCTCTTCCTGAGCAGTATCTGTAATTGTATGAACATTCTGAAATTGGGCTAATAACAAATATTTCTGGGTAAGGGGGCAAGCTGGATAGGAAAGAATCCACTGTATTATTATAAATTATCATGGATTCTTTGTAGCCAGATATTGAACAAAAATTTTTGGAATGGAAGAGACATTCCAAATAAAAATTTCATTTGTTTGTTCCACTGTTTGCACTGATAGATTGATAACCCTTTTGAATTTGTATATTGCACGTTAAGTCAGCTTTTTGTGCAGCTGGAGTGTTGTATTGCACCAAGTAGTTAGTTCATTTTGCCCTAGGTGTCCCTTGATTGTACCTTCCCATGAATCTGTACCTCCGTTACCTGATACCCCCTGTAACTCCCCTCCCCTAGGTACGCCCCATTGGTCAACAGACCCCTGTTCATCCCCTCTCTTTAGGTCTTAAAACCCCTGGGACGAAGGGTCCCCCCCTCTTTCTCCTCCTGGATTTCAAGGTGTCTGTTCTGCATTAAACTTGTGGGACTGTTTTCCACGAGGACTCGGGAGTGCCTTTTGTCTTTTGCTTTTGTCCTCGCTCAGTCTCTTCCCTGAGGCCCACAGCTAGCCGAGACTGGACCTCAGGAGTGAAGGAGCCTGAACACTGAAGAATCTCTCATCTGCACAAGCCTGTGCTGCATACTTCTAATGTTTCTTGCTTTTTGTGGTTCTTGAGAGAGTTTAAGAAACTAATGTATCAAATCAGGAAAAAATCACAAGATACTGGAAAAACACTGTGTTGTCATTGGTTAAATTCTGTTTTGTTTTTTTTAATGAAGGTCCCAGGGAAAATTTACCTGTGTCTGACATCATTGTGATGAGTGATATTGGGAAGTTGTTCTGTCCAATCCATAATAAAAACAGTGGGATTCATTTCTCACATTTGGGAATGTAAGAGGCATAATGAAGGAGGTTTTAAAATATTCTTTGGAAATTTTCAGCTTTATGTAAATAAATTACTGTGTTTATTTGCTGCTGGGAAGCTTGAAGAACTAGCACTGCACCGAGAAAGACAAAGTTTCTTGCTCATGGTCCAGATTTACTCTCACACAAGAAGGCATATAGTGTGACAAATTCTGAGAGATTCTCTGGATGGATAATTATTAGAATATGAGGGATGGGAAAGAATGCTTAGCGCTGAATTTTTTTGCACGAAGAAACTTGTTCACACAGACCACAACAATTGAAAAAGAAGCAGAGAGTAAAAAAGAAAGTGCTTTGAGTACTGATGTATGCTAAAGATAATGCCAGTAAGGATAGCTTTAGAACAAGATATAAAATAATTGTCATTTTCTGAAGCAATAGTTTGTCAAGGTACTGGAAAATTACTTTCAGATAAAAATTCAAACACACATTTACAGAATGTTCTTTTCTTACAGTCTACAGCTTCCTCACGAAGGCAAGAGGAAGGGCAGGCACTGATGTCTCCAGTGACAGGGCCTATGGGAACTCCATGAAGTTTTGCCAGGGGAGGTTTAGGCTGGATATCAGGAAAAGATTTATCATCCAGAGGGTGATGAGCACTGGAACAGGCTCTCCAGGGGAGTGGTCATTGGAGTTCAAAAAGCATTTGGTCAATGCTGTCAGGCACATGATCTCATTCTTGGTGTTGTCCTGTGCAGGGCCAGGAGCTGGACTTTGATGACCCTTTCAATTCAGAATATTGTATTAGCTTAATTAGCTTAATTAATTAATACACTCTCTAGGAGGCTGACTTCAACAAATGCTGATGGCAGCTCCTCAGGCAACGTTACCTGAAAAGTAAGGATCCACTTGCATAAGGAAAACAGAGGCTGTAAGGAAATTAAAAATGTGTGTTTCTAGGAGTCAGTGAACAACCTTAGACAACCTTAGTCTTTGAGAATGCTCTTTCAAAAATAAAAAAAAAAATTAAAATATTGTTTTGGGTTTTTTAGGGTTTTTTTGGGGGGGGTGGATGGGTTTTTTTGGTGTTTTTTTTGTTTGTTTGGGTTTTTTTGGTTTTGGTTTTTTTTGCATTGGACAATGGAACAGAAGAAAGTAAAGGAATGGAGAAAAATAAGACAGCATAAATGGAAACTAGCCAAACAAAATCAAGTCAAGGGACTTTTTCTGTAGCAGGGAAAAACTTTGAGCTGTATGAAATATAGGAAGCCTGAAGTTTATAACTTGTAATCTATCTGAAAGATATATAGTAATTTAAAATCCTTAAATGAAGTACAATTTAGATGTACCACGTATTAAATACTGTCAAAGAATATCAGTGAAGGAAGAAAAAAAAAGAGAGAAATTTAAAAAGAGTAAAACTCATTGCAAAGCCTTCTGTTGAAGTAGCAAGAGGCATATCATAAAGCTCATAAAGAAAAAATATAATAGATCTATATTAATAAACTTACAGGGGAAAATATTTCTGGAGAAAGAATTTTAATAACTGTATCAGTATCACTTTCATTATTGAGAAAGACTCTTTGAAAATGGACCTACTTATGGTATATATTTATGTATTGATTAAAATACCTTACTGAGTCTTGGGCAGACTTGGATGACGTTTCATCCTGGTAATTCTGTTACAGCACTGGAGCTTAGAATAAGTAAATTTAAAGAACCAATCTGTTTCCCTTTAGAAAGGAAACAGAAATGCAGAAACACTAAAAGAGAAATCATTCAAACCAGAGATTTTCTTTATTTAGTGCCCAGGAAAGTTCCCGTCTGTCTCAGAATAGAATGGCTAGAAAGATGGTTGTCTTTATCCTCAAAATTACTGAAGCATTCAAAGCCAGACTTGCTGGCCACTGGCATTCTACAGAGCACAAAAACACAAGCTGCAAACTTGATATAAAGGAAAACCCTATATGTCAGTTGTTACCTCTGAGGGTAGTAGAAGTGTCCATATTTGAATGTGAGATCTAAGTGTGTGAGATGCTGGTGAAATTCCTTGACTCCCTGGAGGCCTTGAATAGGGTTAGCTGCAAGTTCAGCCATTAAGTTGTCTTGACTTTGAGATTCAGAGCAGGACGGATGGCGAGATTAGGTAGAGCAAGAAGTGAGATTAAGTATTTTAATATTAACTGGTGCAGTGGTTCTGGGTGGTATGGCAGAGAAAAAGTAATATTTGAATGAAGATTAAAAGATGGGTAAAAAAAGAAGAAATTCTGTTTAAACAAAACAAGAACAGCAGGAAATGTGTTTGATACTAAGATTTATTTGCATAAAAGACTACTTGAAGTGTTTTGTCTGAAGTCAATTGCTTATTTATTGATTACTAAAACAGCAACAGAATGTGGTTAAAGCAGCACGGGATTGTTTTCAGCATGTTAAATTACTGAGAAATTTATTGACTGATTTGGCTCTAGGAGTTATGCATACAAAAAATATTTGAAGCTGGGAAGTACCAACAATGATAACAATATCCAGATGAAGATCTGCAGGAAAGGTAATATAAAGCATAATTTGGAAAGTAAGGGTTTGAATAATGTGAAATGAAGAAAACTCTTCCCCTTGCACAGTATGAATACCAGTTCTGGTAGGGATTCTGCAGGCAGATAGTTTTAATAAAAACCATATGAAATCAAACACAGGTAAGAGTGTGATTATCTGTAATTTGAATTAGAATAAAAATGATAGATGTGTCAGAACTTAAATAATTACAGAAAATTATATCTGAAATACTAAAGCCTAGACAAAAACTGAAAAAAGTTAGCAGCTTCTCTGTGGTCTGTTAATGGTGGAAATAACCAATTTTCCCTGCTCTATGTACTTTTGAGCCCAAAATATCTTCAAGTGATCATAGTTGTGTTGTGTGCCATGAGAGCCTGAGGGCATGCTTAAACATGTAGCACTGGGCACGCCAAAAATTTTGGCATTGTGGCTTTGCCTCCCCGCCTCCCACCAAATCTTAAGCTATTTCGGATATGTGCAGCATTAGTGGAAGATCTGATTTCATTCCATGTTCAGCATGATGTCATTCAAGCCTTTATCTCTCAGCATTCCCAAATCAGTAGACTTACCCTTTTTTTTTTTTTTTTTTTTTGTTGCAAGGACTGGGAAGGCATTTGCCACTTTTCCAATGGGTTGAGTCACCATATAGCAAGAATAGGTGGTATATGGAAGAGAAGGAAAAAGCAAACAAAAAGAATGAAAACATTGCTTAGTGGATAGAGCACATGCTGAGAAGCAAGTCCTGGAGAGCTTGGAGTCTGATACCAAGACAATGCATTTTAATTGAAATGGTTGTTTTATTAAAGATTAGGTCCAAGCACTCCCCAAACAAACAAAACCAGCCCAGTGGTAATCTGAAAATCCCGCTTTAATCTTTGTTTTATCTCAGTTTGACTAACACTTCTCTTCCTGATCTGTTCAATTTCTTCTCAGTGTTTTGGTTGTCAAAATAGAGAGATGACAAATGACTTCTTTGCCGAAAACCGGCAGAAAATCTGTGTACAGCTGATGCATCGAGCAACATGTGTGAACCGTGGGGAATGTTAATAGCTCTGTCACCCTCTCAGTTGGGGAAACACTTCTCAGAGGTAGCTCCTTTTCACAGACATGAAACTTTGGCTTAAAACCACCACTAATTGACTTCATATTTTTACTTGTTATACATCTTATACGCACTTTTTAGATAAAAGTTGTAAGAGCCAATATTTTGGCAATAATGTGAGAATAAAGGGTATTTTTGACCAAGTGTAAAGCAATATGAAAATACAGGACAAAATCACACATAGCTCAATGAAGTTACCCATGTATTTAAAAAAATCAGTTTAGTTCTCCATATTCAGAGTAAACTTTGCACTAATAAAATAAGAATAATAACGTCTTCCATGACGTTATTATCTACTGTTGTTGATAGTCCTAATTTTCACTAAGCTTCCAGAAGTCCTTCTGGCCTTCATGTAGGAATGGATTTCTAGACTGATTTTTTTCTTTAGTTGTGATCCAGAAACTGTTTCAAGTTAGGGCAATAAATAAGATGATTTCCAAGTAAGTCAATCCAGGTTTGGTTAATATGCAGCAACACTTAGATCAAAATTCCTATAAATTAAATTCTCTGTATCAGAGTAAGCATGCTATTGAAGAAAGATGCTCAACACAGAAGTTTTTATTTTTTTCTCAACAGTTAGTAACTTGTACATTTCTTCCATCTGTGTTCTTATTTTGCTTGTGTTAGCATAGCTTACCATCCAGTTGTATTTATTAACAAGCTGTTCATGTAAGATTAAAAACTTGTGGTAATATAATACATAAGATTAACAACTTTTAAAATCTGTGATTAAGATTACTAGTAATAGATTTTTAAACTTTTCCTTGGCTGCATTGCCAAACTTTCCAGTTGTGATTTCTGTTGATTGCATCTCATCATGCGAATGTAAGAATGAAAATAAGTTTAGTATTGCTGAGTGATTATTTTTAACCCAAAATCTCTCTAAATGGCTCAAGTATTAGGATAAGACAGTGTGGCTTTAAGCATTATTGCCTGTAAATATTTAAACACAGAGAAGATGATATTATTTCAGGGATTGTGCCTTTAATATTGTGCATTGAGTATCGAGGATGTCTGCTATGACAGCAAGATAAAAACACAAGGAGTCAGAGTAAAGACAAAATGGAGTAACCAGTCCAGGAAACTATTTTGCGCTTTAGCAAAAATCAACATCTAGTGAAAAATATTAGAACAAGAAAACAATATGCAGTGAAACTCCTATCCTCCATGGATTCACAATTTTAGGACTTCCTGGGCCAGAGGCGTTTTTTTGTCAGTTTTTGCTGTGGTAAGGCTGTCCGCAGGCCTTCTAGCACCAGAGTTCACTGGCAGAGAGGAGCATTTCCCACAACTAAACTGGATAGAATTATGAAGCACTTCAGCCAAATGGAGATACACAAATATTTGGGACCACATGGGATGCGTAGGAGGGTGGTAAGGTAGCTGCCCAGCTGTGTTGTGAGGCTGTTCTCTGTCATATTAGAGATATTAAGGAAAGCGTGTGAGGTTGGTGCCTGAAAAAGGCAAATACTGCACCCACCTGAGAGAGCCATGATCTGTGGAGATGCACATGAAGGACAAGTTGACGAGTAACAACAGTCTGCATAGATTTACCATCATCATGCCTGATCAGTCTGATTGCCTTAATACCACCTATAAACTTTGTGTTCTTACTGTCTACCCCTTCTCTTGCTGGTTGAACACTGGAGGTGCTGGAACAGATTGCAGCAATGGTGCACGATATGGTGCCACTCCATTATCAACTGGCTATTCTTGCTGATGTCTCTCTTCTATTTTTTAATCAACATTGTGCAGGTATGAAGAACTTGCCTCTCTTTACATGACAGTTTAGTGTTTTAAAGAACTTTGGATGAGGGACCTAATTTACAAACATTTAGGAAATACCAGATCACCCTCTTCTTCCTTGACTAGGTTCTTGCCCTTTTTTGTAAAAAGAACTCCCACTGGATTTCAGAAGCTTATATTCACAACAACCATCTTCCTTTTCCTGCAAGATACCATATTTATTATATAGTATTTATTCACCTACCCACAGATTCTGCTCTTGAGAAGTGATAGAGATACAAGCCAGATACTGGCTACCTCTTAGTTCAGTTGTAGGGTGGAGTTTTTGAGTTCCTCTGCATACCAGAGTTCAGTCATATTCTGTGCGTGAAAACGGTCAGTTCCTGGCCATTCACTTCTATCAATTTTATCTATAGGTTCCATAATTTCATCTGCTGACACTTCCTTTTATCAAGGCTCTTGAGCTGCTTTCCATGCCAGTTCTATTTTAGGATGAATGGAGCCTGATCACCCTGCTAAGGTATGTCCTGATTTTGGTGTATTCTGAGAAAATTGAAATGTATATGCCAGAGAAGAGAAAGGAAAAATGCAAATTGTCGCAAAATCTGCCTGGATGATGAATTTTCAACACATTTTTTATTAACCATAATCCTTTATTAGACCTCACAGAGGTGTAAACTATACATACAAATACATTAGAAAGATACCCTCTTAACAGTAATGCTTCACATTTTGGACCTGATACCAAGAGGGTTGCAGACATTTCAGTACATTCTACAAACGAAAGGGTGCATTAGCCTTTATGTATACAGAGTGACAAAGCCCTTTACTGAAATCAAAGTAGATAAAAGTGAAAATCAGTCAACTACTTCTTCCAACCTTTACCTACCATAAATGCATATAAAAGCCTTTAAAAGCATGAATACACTATTATTTATGGAGCAAAGTTTACTGTTCTGGACAGCTCATAGAGAGAGGGGAAGAGAATGATCAAGATGGCATTACATGAACTGCAAACTAGCAAAACTTCTTGAATTTTTTTATATTTGTACATATCAAGAGCTCCATTTTTTTATTTATTGGTTGTTACTAGAAAAGCTTATAAGTGCTAAATGGGGCGAATAGCGCAACAAAGACATTGTTGAGGTATTTGGGGGATTCTGCAACACAATGATGTTACATACACAGTATGAAATATTATTTGTCATCAAGTAGTGACATTGTATTATGAGTAAGCACAAGAAAATAAAAAAGAAAGAATAAATCCAGTTAGAACTTTAATAGATATTTAAATGGTCTAGTAAATGAACACTTAACACTTGTCACTGCTTGGTTATAATGAATTGAAATGTTAATAGTAGGATTATTCAGTAGTGAAATCAGAAACTCATGTATCCACATTCATGCTTTGAATCACGGAAACCCCAGTTTTAGTCAGGATGTTGAATTGAGGTCCAACACTGAAGAAAGAGATGACAGTTACTCCTTATGGAAAGGCTGTCCTGAAAACCAAGTGCTACTAATCTCTTTGTTTAGTGTTCTGGGTGGCTTTGCAGTAATTTGGAAGAAAATAAAGCTTATACACAATTTGATTATCAGCAGCAGGTGGTGCTGCTTCTTCTACTTTCATTTTGTTTCCTGAAATCCTTAGTCTTGATAAACATCTTTAATATTGAACCCTAAGACTCCAAGGATTAAGAAACTGTGGAACAGAATCATCACATTTTGACAAAAGCAGCGAGAGGTGTCAAACTACAGGTGAAGCTGTTCAGAACATTATGAAGTACTAGTGTGCTTTTAGTCGAGTGTTTTATGACCCATGTCTGATAAGACTTAGTTTCATCAGGCAACTATTATCATTATATATTTTTGAGAATTATTTTTTCACCCTGCTCAAGATTTCTATAGAATTCTGTTGGAGTAATTCCTTAGAAATGGTAATAAATGAAAAGATATGATTTATACACTAACATTTACTGCCACTTGCATGTGCTGTACTATATTAAAACTTATCTCTAAGTGGAAATAATGAAGAGAACCATAATTCTTATGCAGTATTTATATCAATTGCATTTGAAGTTCTAGTGTAAAAAACCAAAAAACCTAGGATAGAATTCATTGCTGTGCACAAAATAAGGACATTTTACCTCTTTATTGATAACACTTTAGTCTTTCGTTTTGGATCATTTGTCTTTGATTGTTGTTAAAGTGAGGGTTTTCTCACACCATAAGTCAAGTTAATGCCAGTAAACCAGGAAGAGTGGAACATTAATTTGGTTTTAAAATTTATGAAGTTAAATATTTCACTAAGAAATGTGAGTTTCATTGAATCAGTTGTTTATATAGTTATCTGGCTAAACCTTTTTCTTTAACATGAGTATGTGAAGCATGATCCTGTTTGTCAGGATAGAGTCCTTTTTGTTCTGCAGGTATTTTGTTGCTGCTTTTGAGGAATGAAATTATATTAATGAATGAAAAATACAATAAAATGCAGTGCCTTTGATTTAGTTAAAAAATGGTGGGAAAAATATCACTCAACTGTATTTGTTTTGTTTCTTAAGAACTTCAATAAAGTGTGAAAATGTAGATATTTTAGTATGTTAAATACTCGTCGGAAAGAAGGTTTAGCAGCAGAAGTATCACATTGGTGCTTTTTATGACTTTTGTGAGCCAAGCTGGCAAAATAAAAAGTTACTGAAGAACACAGAGAAATGAAGAATTATTGTAAATAATTTGGGATACAGGAATTTGCTAAGCCTTTTCCACTTCTGATATTTTTAAGGGTTCTGTAGAGAGGGATGAATTATTCTTACAAAAAACATATAAATGACAAATTAATAGTTGAAGTGATGACGAAAATTATCATTCTGCTCTGTTTATGTTACCCATTATTTTTACTTTTAAGAGATGCTTACACTTAAAAAATTACACTTAATAGGCATTTAATGGAGAAAAATGAAATAAAAGATAAAATTTTAATAAAAATTTTTATAATATGGCCCTCAGAGTTATTTTATACCTGTATCTAGACAGATAAATATGTTTGCCTGATGACAATGACAATGAGGTGTCTTGTGGTTTAAATATGTGGTCATTTCTTTAGGTATGAAAAACAAAGACAGGATCTAAATTGTGACATCCATATTATACAATATTCTTCTAAAATTAGATTCCAGTTGGATTACTGAATATAATCCATAAGATCTGGAGAGAAAAAAGCAAGCATTTCAAATTTTAGTTGACAGGAAAATCATAATATACATGTGCACACACCCATGCACATAGACATGCACACACTGTAGCATTGCCTATATATACACATATATATGTACATGTGTCTATATACGTGTATATATATGTTCACAGCTACACCCTTTATGCAACTAGTGTAAGATTTCCTAATGTAACCATCCGAGAGGTCCTTCCTATTTTGACCTCTGCCAGAATGGTATCTCTATACTGCATGACATGTAATCAAATTTAAGACAATCCCATAACACCCTTTGTGTAAAAAAAAGTCAAAGATGATTTCTATATATCAGATACTGTGTGTTTGGGCAGTTATAATCCAGTAGAATATTCCAATGCTGTCAGTAGCAAAATGTTTAGTGTAGGAGTAGAAAGGGTAACAACTTTCTATTGAATTCTTTCTTTTCTTCTTTCAAGACACATTTAATCTAGTTGCTTTACTGAATGCCACTTCCACACATGAATTGGATCATTAGTAATCTCATTAAGAAAAAAATCTTTATTTTATGCTGATTGTACCCAAGAGAAAAAATATCACTCGAAAGCCTCATCTACTCCTCCTTAACCCTTGCCCCCAGAATCAAAGCAAAGTGAATCAAAGCAAAACAACCTTCCCAAACAAACAGACAAACAATAAAATTATCGTGCAATAGTGCTTTAACTAAGTTTGCTGGGAGGAGCAAGAGGGAGGAATAAACATTGGTTTTAATTAGAAGTTGGGTGTTCGGAAGACTAATTTCCACTGACCAGTATCCTAAAAAGAGGGACCAGTATAAGTAGATCCCCCACCCCCCAAATAAGTTATTACTATTCTCTTAAAACTAAAAATAAAACATTTTAAATATATTGAATATACCTTCATCAGAACAACGTAAGTATTCTATCTGGCCTACAGGTTCCAATAATCTCTTTTTGGGCTTAATTTAGCCTAATTTCAAAACAAAAAAACGAAATGTGAAATTTTGCACATAAGGATGTTCATAGTGACCCCATAAAGTAATAAAGAAAAATAATTCACAGACTGTTAGCCATATATTTCAACTTTTTCTCACAATTTGGAACTGGTGAGAATTTTAAAAAACCTAATAATATCCTGGTAGGAGTAATTTTTTTTATTCCGTGTTAAATTGAGTTGTGCTTGCATCTTTTGGGGGTTTTAACAACATTAAGTTTTGGATTATGTGCCATGAGTGAGAAAGTAATCAGGTAAAACTAAAAATGTGTGAAAATCTGAATCATATCATGCCACTGACCAAGCCAAACTCTACACTGATTTAATTCTAGAATGTGTCTTAAAAATCTCTGATATGATATAGGACTTGCATAATCTGAAAGGCTTTCAGTCATATCAAGGCTTTTAGTTCCCTGACTTCTAACAGTTTTCTTCTTCTGAATTTCTGACTTGGAGTAAAGATTCAGAATTTCATTTAGTCTATGATTTTTGTGGCATTTTGACTGTTATTCCTGCCTCACCTGCATTGATATAAGATTTCTTTGCTGCTTTTTGAGTGACAAAAAGTTGAAAATTTATGGCTAGTTTTATTTCTATTTTAATAACCATATCTATGTAATCATCACTTTCATACATTAAAAAAATATTTATGCTTTCTTTTATATTTTAGTCAAGTACTTTCTTAAACAAAACAATAGCACCACTTTGGCATTGTTGGCCAAATCAGTAACAGGTAAAGCAAATATGCAAATACACTTTTCTGACCTTGTCACATCACGCACTTGCTTGTTGAATGGAGAGCCAAGAAGACACAATGTTTGGCCTAAAGTCTTCCCTAATCAGCTTTAACCATTGGTACTGAGAGAACAAGGAGCTCAGGGGGCCGCTGAGCAGGGCTCCTAGTTGTCTATGGAATTCACTTCTGTAAATACAGCTCACTACTAATTCACCCTTCAGTCTCACCGAAGGAATTGACATGGTAAGCTGCCTTGGGAAGAAAAGGGAGCCTATTTTCATGTATCTACCAGGACTGGATGCAATATCCCAGGCTTTGATTTTCTTCTCTCTTGGCTGAATGATGCAAATGAGCTTGTACAAGTCCTTCATGGAAATGGAAGTGTGGGTTTATATCTACATTTTGAGAAGAATAAAGAATTTATAATTTTTCCATTTAAACTCTTAATGACTAATTATATTTACTATGGACATGAGACTTAAATTTTGCTACCTTGATGAAAGAGAGTTACTAAATCAGTGGGTTTAGATCTGCAGTGCTTTTTGGACTGACTGAAAATAATGAGGCTTAATTCAATTTTTAATTATGCATTTCAGTGATGTTTTGTGTAATAGTTGGAGTTTTAAGTCTATTCTAGAAAGCAAAGATCTGTGATCTCTGTCATGTGACTTACATGATAGGGAAGGATGAGAAAGGGGCCTTTCTTTACCATTTCAGTGATTTATGAGAATCAATAACATCTGGTGGGAGCCCTGTTCCTAAATATCTGGAGTGTTTTTAAAAATCCATCTGAACCTTTCAACTTCTCTAGTTAGAAGTTTTTCAAGACAGACTTCTTTGTACCGTTGGGAGGGAGATGCTTTGGCTCATGCTTCTACTCCTTTAAGTAGCGGACTTATTGTGATTATTAAGCTAATGCAGCCCTTTATCTTTCACACTAACTGGTTTATCGTGTGCTCCCTGTCATATGACTGGAGATTTCTTATAAAAAATGCATTCCCCACCGATGCATTTCTCACCTCTGTGGGGCTAAAGCTATCTTCCATTTTGTGATATCATTTATTCTCTAGTAAAGCAAAGTGTTGCCTTTGAAGTTTGCAGCTATTCAGTATTTATTTTAGTTTCTTTCAAGAATTGTTCTCATTTGTTTAGACAGTGGTCAAACTGTGATAAATATTGCTGTCTCTGAGTGACATTTTCTAATTATGGTTTTTCAACAGGAGTAATATGGTGGCATGAATGTGAGTGTATGAATACCAAGATAAGACCAAAAATTTGAATTAATTTACAGGAATTAATACAAAATGATGTACGGTTATTCCATTAAAAGTGCATCAGTAAAAAAAGTTATCTACAAAGAAACTTGCTGCCACAGATATCTGCAAATTTCTTTTTACACTCACACCTTTCTTCCCTCTTCCCCTTAGAACTTCAGAAGAGACAGGAGACAGCAAGGGTCATGGGGCATGAAATGGAAATATGTATTATGTCCGTGACATCAAAATAATGGCTTATTCTTAGATGTGTTGCAGGATTCTTACAGCCATTAAAATAAAAGTCCTTCCCTCTCCATCCCCCCTGCCAAAAAAAGGCCTGTAGGAGCTGTGACAGGTATCAGAATTGCTAACTCTGTTTATTGAAATTGGTGGTAAATAATTTAGGTTAGTTTCCACATCTGTTTCTCTTTACTTTCTTCCTTTTTCAACACAACTATCTCAGTCAGTGAGAGCTGTGACATATTTTTATTCATTTACTGTTCTACTTTTACATTGCTATGGCAGCTTATTGTGCATATAGACATCCATCTCACAGAAAGCAGAGGGTTTAAAGAGCTGTATAGGAATACATTGCACTTGTTAAAAATACAAACCGCAAATTTTCTATGGGAATAGAAAAGGAACTACAATAATTTTTTAGACTTTTATGACCTTTCCTGCTTGTTTCATAAGGGACTATTGAGGAGCTGTACATATGCAGTCTGGAGAGAACCTTCTCTTGTGTTTAAGTCAATAATTATCGACTCCCTCAGTTGCAGTAGAAAGTAAGGCAGATTGGAGCAGCCTTCAAAAGGAGATACTTCCTTTATAGATAAAATCTACCACCTCCCTAACTGCTCCCTTCATACACTGTTTTCCAGGCCCCCTTTGGAGCTGAGCAAGAGATGCTTCATCCCTTGCCTGAGCCTACCACATGCAGCATGGTGAGGGGAAGTAGTTGAATGGGATCACATTGGAGTTCTTGGACAGGGTGGAACAGTGTGTTCTCCTCTGCCTTCTCTCACACACAGGTTTAATGCTCACCTTGGGATACTGTTGGCTGCTTATCCCCCTTCAGTGCTTGGCCAACCTACACTGGGCTGATTTACAAAAATGCAGCAGAGGACACAGTGTTATTCAAGGTAGAACCACTGCAGGGCCTATCAAAGTTACATGGCAGGGATTATCTGGGGATCTCTGTCTCTCACAAGAGCATATGAATGGCTGTTGTCAGCAAGTGTGAAAGGATATTGAGGATAATCTCTCCTCGAGGACTCATTCTACACTTGTAATTTGGTGATTAGATTAACTTTTCTAATTTACAGAGAGATGCCGCAGCCCAAGTCACAGTCAGGTAAGCCACATCTGATTGTGAGAAGAATTAAAATCGAGGGAAACTTGAGTACCCCTTTATGATTGAACAGAATGCTGATATTTCAGGAATATTTAGGCCCTGGTGGACTACTCTTTGAAGTCATTTGAGAGCTGTTTTTCAAATTGCCTTCTCTGGGCCTAGACATCTATGAGTTTGTGTTCCACATAATCAGATGTCAAAACATCACCCTTCAAATATCTAAAGGGAAACAACTATCTGAATTTTCTTTTGAAGATGGTAAAGTTATTTTCATGTTGAAATCTGAAGCCATTTTAGTTGATTTAAACTAAATATTTTTGAAAGTATTTTGTTATTTAGTCTTTGGCTTGGTCTTTCCATATTTGCTTTTACCTATTACCGTTTTGGCCAGACCCTTTCATGTAACAAACTATAAAATAGCACCGTTGTACTATAAAACAGATTTTTTACATACTGTTTGATATATGTGTATTGTTGATATGCTAAATTTTACATACTGCATTATATGGAGGAAGAAAGAAGTTACCTATACTGTTGCAAAATAATTACCTGGAAGAATCATTACTGGTTTGAGAGCCTATGTATGCTTTAACTGCTTTTAAAATCTTTTGCCTCACAAATTGCAAAAAATTGCATGTTTGCAAGAGAAGGAAGAATAAAACTGTCTTAAAACAAATGCATCTATAACCCATATTTTGTCGAAATGCCACAGATGGAATTAATCGATGTTTAAAACTGTATATGTTACCTTACTGCTGCTGTTACTGGGAATGTCAAACTGTGCAAATATGAAGGGGTAGACAAACAATGTTTTCAGACACTGTAAAACAAACAGCCTGTTGCTCGTAAAGAAGTGCAAATAAAAAAAACACCACTTAGACAAGGCTGATGAATGACTCCAGCAGCCAGTGTTCATAGGTTAATTTAGTGCAATTGGATCCATCAAAGGCCCATAAATTTGTAGCCTTTTGAGGGGCACAAGACTTTAAGAGTTTTCGTGCAGGACATTTAAAACAGGTTAACAAACAGCAATATATCAACCACAGAATTTTTTAGCTCTGGGCTGGTTAAAATGTTCTGTTCTCTAAAGACTTAATATTGGAATGTTTAGTTGCATTGTTCACTGGGAGAATGCCCATTGGTTGAAATTGCATCAAGCTTTTTAAAACAAAGGGGTTTTTTAAGTCTTCCAATGTTTAACAAATAATTTATTTACAGCAAAGTATCCTGCAGATGGCACATTCATTCTTCATTCTTGTGGATGGCGTGTTCTTACATTCTGTAGTTTCTGTTTCCTGTGTTCCCTCTACTTGTGTTCTTCAAATGCACTTCCTGAAAGTTTAGAAAGAAACATTTATTACAGGTAGGTTTAGATACATTGTATGATCATAAAACTTATAAGAGTGGGAAAACAGTTGTCCAGAGTGCTGGAACTGCTAAGATATTTGTGTTTTAATCAATAATTCAGTCATCTACTGAGAACTTGACTAACTTCCTGAAATGTACTAACTTCCTAACTGTACCTAAAATTCCCTGTTCTCCTAGACATAAACACTTTGACTCTTGTCATGCTTGATCTTGGCAGAGATGTCTGTTTCTGGAACCTGGATGGGCTGAGGTACCAAAGATTTCCTTTCTTTCCTGAAGACATTTGCAAAAGCAGGATGTATAGGGGCCAGGGAACTTCCAAGTTGTAATCACAGGATTTATGGAATCTCTTGGGCTTTGGTACCAGGCATTTTCAAAATTGCTCTGCTAACTGCATATTGGACAGATGGTATATTAGATGTGTTGGATAAGGCCTTGAGGAGAAAAAAAAAAAAAAAAAGTGGGTTCACTATAGGAGCTGCAGCCATATATTTTGTATTTTCAAAACAGACAAGGTGGTGTCCCAGGCAAATCAAGAGAGCTTTGGAATGAATAACACCCTCAGCTCCCTGTCATCCCAGGCACAAGCCAGTCTTTAGCAGCAGTGATGGGGGTGGTATATACATTTCAGCTTGATTTCCTTGTTTGCTACTCTAGTAAATATTAGCCAGGCCCAAGACTGCATGTTCCCTATCAGACTAAAGCCAGAATTTTTAAGTTGACTCTTCGTGTTTATAATACTCATCAGAAGTCAAATTCTTAGTTAAGTGAAATTATGGGTTTTTTCCAAGAAAAGCAAGAAATAAAATTAAAATAACCTCTATAAAAGGTGAAGCCATGTGTACAAAGCTCTACCACTGCATTAGCTGTTATTTAAGCCCTAAGAATAAGAAACCTCTAAAATTTAAAAAGTATTAACATTTTCTAATGTACAGAAATAAAATGGAACCTGATTTGGTGCATTGGTTTTGCGGGTTTTTTAGTGATTTCCCATAGAAAGTACTATTCTACAGATAACTTCTCCATTTCCCTCCAGTATCTATTAAAAATAAAATCAGAAATTAAATTAAAAAAGAAAACAAATCAGAAACTTTCAAAGGATCACAAAACTTGAACTCATAAAGAGCTTATTAATTTTCCCTGGATTTTTATTGGCTTCTGATGGATATGACAGGAATTATTATTTAAGTATGTAAAGCAAAAAATAGGCAGTAATTGCTAAATTAATTATACCACCACCAAAACATTGAGCCAAACTAGGATTTGTCATCACTGACAAGCCAAAGTTGTTAACAGCAAAATAGTCATAATGAAGAAATTTTTTTTGTTAGGAACATGCCATTATAGACTAGATTAATCATTTAGTCACTGTTCCTGTGAACAGTTCAAAAGGATACTGGCTTGTCCTCATCCAGTTTTGCTAATATTGCTGTAGAATAGCATCAATCAAATACAGAACCAGAAACGTCAACAGAATTCTGCTTATCATTAAAATATATTTTGCTTTTCATTGCCTGTTTCTCTTCCAGCTTTTCCAAAATTACCTTTGCTGTCTTTATTTTTTCCTAAGTTATATCTTAGTTTTCACCCTGAAGAGTTCCTTCTGAGTGAATGCTTAAATTTTCACTGATTTTCATTAAAACCATCATTGCAGCATTTCACAGGAGTCTGCCAACACTAAGGATCCTGTCTTATTCTACAAGTTCTTATATTGGTTACAATGAGCTAAGAAAACAGGAATTTCTTTACTCATTTGCCCAGGTTTTTTTTTTTCTACACAGCAACAAACCAAAATATTCTCCTCAGTGCTGACCCTAGGTGTTTCTCCTTGAAGAGAGTTTGCCAGCATATAGCAAAAGCTATATGCTTCATTTTATTTGCCAAAAGTAATATATTAAAGATTACAAACTCTTGATCTATAAAATGGACAGTGAGAGCCCAAAAATGAAACAACAGCCATTTTGCATTGCAGTGACTTTCAAAGTATATTTAGCTTGAAAATTAACTCTATGTTTCCCAAATGATAATATAAATTCTCTCTGCTATTGTTGTTGTCTGACTTTAAAATGGCTTTATCATTCAAATAAAGCAGGTACTAAGATGTAATTCTAATTTTAATACTGACATGTAGGTGAAAAAAGAGTTGTCATGATATAGGAAGATGGTGGGTTGCTTTTAGAACACTTCCTTGTCCAGAATCAGCATTCTGATAAATAACTACCAATAAGTGTACTGGTAGTAGCATGCATGCCAGAAAATGCTTTGACCTCCATAACACATTTTTTTTTCAAGTATGAGATGCTGAGACCACTGGGGGAAAAACCACAGCCCCCAAAACCACATGTGAATGCCTGAATTAGATTATCAGACCTGCATTTGTACTGGTATAGAAAAGTTTGGTTTGTTTCTCAATTCTTTGAGAAGAAGGTAATTAGAAATAAAACTGCTCTGAGCTGATATTCAGACCCAGACAAAGACAATCATAATTTTGAGATTAGAGATGTGCAATGTATAAGTCAGCTAAAGAACAGGAAAAGAGACTTCTAGCCCATCACCTTCAGCATGGATCTTTGGAGATAAGGCATCATTACCAGGAGGATAGCAACTACCTCGGTGATGGTAATGGTTATTTGACTGAGCTGGGAGGGTATTGGGAAGCATGCAGCAGGATTCTTATCCTGTTAGGGCAGACATTCAAACCTCATATTGTCATTGAAAGCTCGCTTGATCTACTGGTAATAAATGGGAATTCTAATGTTTGTAGTAACAGGCAGGATACCTTAGCTATGTATTCTCTGGGGTCTCTTTGAAAGCTTTGTAGTTCTGTGGGCAGTGTGCTCACTGACATAAAAACAGGGTTTCAAAGCAAGCAGTGGGAGAAAATAATTCTCTGAAAAGGCCAAGTCCTTCTATCTGTTACACGTAAAAGTTCACTCATTGGCTTGGTAATGTGGCGTGGCTTCAACAGAAATTAGGATTGGTGCCGTCGTGCATATTTTGGCCTATGAATGTATCTGAGTTGATACTGAGCCAATTGCAAAAGAATCTGCCAGTCTTAGAAAAATTAATGAGAAATAATGCAATACTTCTTCTGCTTTCTTAATGGCATTTTCTTAAACTAAAAATACTTATGTCTTTTCCCTTTCTTTCTTGGCCCCACTCAGTATTTATTTAAATTTTGAAAATTAGACAAAATATGAACAGTATTTTTGAGAAAATCCACTTCCTATTCATACTTTGTTGGTATATATATGTATGTGTATTTTTCACATATGAAGCCTAAAGAAGAAAAAGGACTGTAAATCTGAGGAAGAGCAAAATTATATCTAGATATGCACCTCTCTTGCCCTTTTGCTCCAGTTGCAAGGGCATGGCATGGCACTATGTTCATGAAGAAGTTCAAGTTGTGCCAAGGTTGGTATAGATTGGATGGCAGGCAAACTTTTCACAGAAAACATTGTCAGGCACTGAGAAAGGCTTCCTAAGGAAGTTGTGGAATCATTATCCCTGGAGTTATTTGAAATATATGTAGATGTGGCACTTATGACAGGGTTTACTGTTGGACTTGGCAGTGCTGAGTTAATGGCTGGACTCAATGTTCTTAGAGTTCTTTTCCAACCTAAGTGATTGTATGATTCTTTTTTGCTGGATTTCAAAATCAGCCTTACCAGCTTTCACATTCAGTAGTAATTTTCAAGGTACCTTGTAATCTTGAACTCATAAGAACATTGTGACATTGTTTGTGACACTGCTTCATTTGAAAAGGCCACAGTCTTCTCTCATGTGTACAGTTTTGGACATTCCTTAGTTGTTTCCTTTGGTAAGGCAGTTGTTTTTCAAAGAGCTACTTAATAGTTTTCCAAATTGCTGTTAAAATTTAATTCACTTAAGAATAATTGACTAAACTTTTAGCATTTTTCAGAAGAGAAAGAAGCAAACAAAAGAAAGGTGAGATCGTACCATGACACCAAAGACAGGACTTAAACTCCCCTTCTTGCTCTTGTTTTGCACTTTGAAACTCTAAATAGAGTGTAAAACTAGGAGGAACCACTACTTTGCAAAAGTACTTTCCAGAAAAAATACTGAAAATGTAGATAAGAGAAGATCCCTACTCCACTGATCTGAGATAATCTACTGAATTGTTCCTAGCAGGAACCATCTGCCCAAGGAACTTACTTAAGCACTAGAAACACTGAAACAGACCCCCAAATCCTGGATTGGTTATTTGAAAAGAGTATGAGGAGATGCTGAACAAAGACTATCAGATGTATGAAATGCAAAAGAAACTGATTCTCTATGAAATCTGAGGAACAGATCTGTACAACATCTTATATATTGCACCTAGATCTACTTTACATCTTGCATCTAAATATGAAAATTTTGAAGAGATCATGTATATATATAACCGTAGGTCTATAGATTCACACTTTCTATGAATAAGATATAGATCTCATATATAACATATCATATTGAGAGAAACAAATTGTTAAACAAAAATAATTTGACTTAAGTATATCTATTATTTTAGTTAAAATCAGTGGCATATCAACTCTATGAACTATCTAAATGTATTCATCTTGGGAGAGTTTGTCCAAAAAAGGTTTGAACATAGTTGCCTTCCTTAATGCTGGCATATACAACTGACTGCAAAAAGAAAAGAGAAAGAAAAAAATTAAATGAGAATATGTACCAGTTTTTCCTACTGAATTCTGCTTCTCTTACCCCCAGTATATTTTCCTTTTATCTGTCATAAATCTGAATAATAGTTTCTCCTACCCATTCTGTATTTTCATTTCCTCAATCTAATTTTCTCCATCCACAGATAAAAATGAAAATTTGTTTGTATTTCCTATCAGATTTGTTATTTTTTGCCAAGTTCCTATTGAGAAGCATTTATTCTTTTATTCTGTTCAATATGTTCCTTTTCACGTTTCTTTAAAGGTGTTTTCTTTAATATTAATTTGTCTCTAATTTAATTTTCTCTCCCATTTTTTAAAAATTCCATCATTTATTTGTGATGCATGTTGTTTCATTCAGTTTTGCAATGTTTTACATCTTCTTGATCTCTTTGATCTGATTGCTTCACCCTTTTTTTTTTTTTTTTNTCACCTCTTGATTTTTTTTCCTTTTTAATTTCTGGGATGATTTCTTCAGCAGCTATGCTCTATTTTTTTTTCTCTATTTTTTTTCCTTCTTCCAGTACCCCTCCTGAGTACTACCTCCCCTGATGCTGCAGAAAGATACAAGGTCTTATCTGTCTGCAAAAAACAGTGCTCTCCTGCCTATGTTTTGAACTGGGAAGAGGACAGATGCCTAAAGATTACATCATTCCTTAGTCCTCCAAGGAAAGTGGTGTGGAGATCCATCAAAGAGCTGGCAGGTATCTTGTCTCCTTTACTCCAGTGTTTTATCCATTGCCTTAGCAACAAGCATGGGAAGGAGCACACGGATTCCTGGCCAAGCCCGTGTTTTTCTTTTCCAGCAAGCCTTAGGTTTGTGTGCCCAGATAGGAATAAACCCAAAGCAAGGGTTTCTTGTCTGCAGTTGGGCTCCACCTGAAGAAGTCTTCACTTGCAGCCCTGTGTGCCCTTTGAGGTCTCAAGGTGGTACTTCCCAGGAAGGATCATACAGACACTGATTTTTGGAAAATTCCTGAGAAGGAAGGGGGGAAGGATTCCATTCTATGGATTGACTTATGGAAAAGAATGGATGCTGGAATGATTACAATAGTTCTTTTCATAAAGATGATATTAAGGATTTTAATATACAGCACTGGTTTCCTGACTTCCTATGAAATCTTATGTTCCAGGTCTTGTAAGCAAAAATTTTCAGATAACTGCAGGAGTGGTGCCAACATGTGTGTAGGACAGACAGGGTCAACAGCAATAAAATAAATCACAGGAGACTTACAGCAGAAGACAGATAATATGTAGAACAGATGTTCAGACCTCAAACGGCAGAGACAGTTGAACATGAGCTTAATTGTAGCCTAGTCTAAGATGGGTTTTCTGAACTACAGGCTCTGTTGATACATTTACGTACAGTATACCTGGCGTCAGAGGAACAAAAATCTGGACACTCTGAACTCTACAAATATATAAATATTGTCAATCAGTATTGGAAGTGGTTTGGAGAATATACATATTGAGCTTTAAATAGTTAAAATGAAGTGTGCATGATTGCAGTGACTACCCATTTAATTTATTTCTGATTAAAAAAAGGCAAAAATAATGAAGAAAAATAATTTGTTCATTTAAATGTAAAATGAATAGCAGAATGTCTGATTTCCTTCTTGAGCACTCACTCTATCTCTACCTAAAAGGGGAAGATGAGTAAAGGGATTCTGGCTAGATGACTTGTTAAACATTCAGTGTTTAGTTTTTCCTTTGAAAGAAGTCTTAGATGGTATTTATGATTGGATGATGTGGGTACTTGTCACTTACAACCCTATGGCAGGATAAGACCTCACAACTACTAGTTAAGCAATTCCATGTTTTATTCAGTGTTCTAAGAGAAGAGATGGAACACACCACTTCCCACTTATTTCCCACCTTGGCAACTATTTCCCAAAGTTCTGCTAAATCTAGTAGGCAGAACACATCAATTGTTTTCTATGTTACCAGCCTTGATAGAATTTTCCTTCCCTAAAATACCTAGGGTTTGTTTGGTTAGTTCTTTTTTTGTTGGTCTAGTTTGGTTGTTTGTTGGTAGTTGTGAATGTTTCTCGGCCTGGCCTACCTTTTGTGCTTTTGGCATGTCGGTGTGGCGCTGGGCACGTACGGACCGTGCGGATTTAGGCGGTTTTATTGGAGCACAATACATCTCCAGCCTCCTCAGGTCACAACTCTGGAAGCAGCATTCATCCACTATTCCCTTGTGGTGTAAGCGTCTACTGCTGGATCCATACCCTGTGGGCTTGCCTATTCAAAATACAAAGGGAAAGATTTTATGTTAGAAAGGAAATGCGAAGATCTCAGAAGCAGTCATATTATTAAGATGTATTATGTTAACTGAATCACCAATGACCATTGTAGAGGCTGCCTGTGTGTATCTATTCTAAGACCCTGTTCTCAGATATACTTTTGAATATTCCTTTCTAGATATTCCTGGAAATGGACAACTTTGGTCTCTGTCTATGTGTGGTTGCTATTTAAGCATTTGAGCAAATCTGTGCCTTCTTAGAAAAGTATTAATAAAATATTTTCTTGAACTGCATTAGCCTCAAAATGGAGAGAGAGGAAGCTGAAATCTGACACGTAGACACCTTACAAAGGAAATTTGCCTTTTAGCTTTTGTACAAAAACTTATTGTTGATCCAACTGAGGTAGCTAGTGTGTAAAAACCATAGATCAAGACTGTATTGTAGACAAGTATTTCCTAATAAAAAAGGCTACACCAAGGTACTGTGTGAAGTCGGAGTGTGTTCCAAAGGGGAAATTAATACTGTATACCACTGCAAGCTCAAAAGTGGGAAGAAGGAATCAAAGTAACAAAGTAACTGATGAAATAGGAAGGTTGATGGAACAGATAGAAGTGGAAGATTTCTATATTCCATAGATTTGCACGAGGTAAGAAATGGGGCAGATATAACATGGCTTTCCTGTGCTTTGCATTTGCACCAGGCATCTATGGAAAATACTCAATTGGCAAATATTTTGCAATTTTCACTCAGCTCCACTAAAGGCCAATATTTTCATTCATACAACTCTTGCGCACTTATATTTTTGTCTTTTTTTCCCCTGTAGTTTGTGACTTCCTTAGTAACTGCTGAATTCTCTGCTGTACTACACAGAGATTAAAGGCCCATTTTTTCTTGGGATTGTTTGTATACAACCAAGTCAAATGTGCAGTTGCCCTGTTATGACAAACTAGAAATGAAAGAACAGTAAATTCACAAAAAGTAAGTAGTTGCTTACTTACTACATCTATTTTAAAATTCTGGTAGAATTTTATTTTAGACAGTAAAATTCTGAAAAGATTAAGTGTTTTGTTTTGACATTTTCAACATTAAATGTTTCCATTTACAGAATGATCCACATTGGTTAAGAAACTGAAAAATATGGAAAAAAAAAGACAAGTGTGCCAAGAGCCAAAAAATGAAGTAACTCAATTCAGTCATCTCTACCAATTTCTTTTCTTGCCTTTTTTTTTTTTTTTGCTTTTCTCACTTTTTTTTATTTTCTTTTCTCCTTCTCAGTTATATCACTGAAACCAAAAATCTGTTATTCATAGAGTTTGGCAGGAGTTTACATTTTGAGAATTAATCAAGTTAAATAAAGGACAAGGATATCAAAAAAATGAATGTTCCATTTCTCTTTGGGAAACTATTGCCCCTAATGCTTTTACAGCAAGTCTAGGTTGATATCCATGTGTTTGTCCTGCAGTTGTCAATTTGAAAAGACAGCACTACATTTTACTGTTCCCTGTGATTAAAACATGTATCCACTGATGAAGAACCCTTGAGGCCTTAGAACATCAGTAAATGAAAAGACCCCTAGTGGTACAGTATGTCTCACATTTTAGCCAGCAATTCAGCCAGTTAAGAACTAACTATCCCTATGAGCTTTGTAAACTCAGAAAACAGGTTTTTTTAATTTTTTTTTTTTTTCCAGGGACTATAAATTAAACGAAAAGAAAAAATGCTTACTTAGTATATTGCAATCCACTCGGGGCCTCTATATTGTACATTGCCTGGTAAATTATTTGTTTCATAAAACTAAGCAGTACAGCAAGCCAGCAGTAGATTACAGTAATATTTTGGTTTGTCTGTTTGTATGTGTGTGTGTTGTTTTATGTGTATCACTGAAAAGCACTACAAATACTAAGATGTGGAGTTTGGTTTGGTTTTTTTTCCCCCCAGATTATTTTCCCTCATTGAGTTATAATGCGAAATGCAAGCTTTTCCTTGGAGATTTTTCCTGAAATCTGTTAATCTGTTTGTTTTAGCCTATTACTTTTAAAATTTAGGACTCCTGATAAAATGTGGAGTGTAATTACTTTGCAGTATACCCACAGCTGTGCCACATTTTGTCTTGCTCCCATTTAAAGCATGGAAGGGCAAATTCTGTTCCTGGATATGCAGGTGTAACTCTTGCTAAAAGATCCAGCTGACCTGTAGGTACAAGAACTGATTAGTTAACCTTCCCTTTCTTTTATCAGTCTGTCAATTTTTCATAAACAAGCATACCCTAAAAGCTTCTGTTCATTTTATGTTTCAGTGTCCAAATTTAATAATTTATAAAGTTGATAAAATACCTTTACTAACCTATGCCTGCTGCCTGCTTTATTTAGTAATCAGAAGCAGCATTTTTCCACATTGTCATAAATATGCCTAAATAACTAATACAAATCCTGAATCCTGGAATCTTTCTGGTGAAGTCTTCAAAATAATTTTTAGTGTAGCCAAATTTTAGTGTAGCTATAGTGTTATTCTTCTTTCTTACAGAATAATAGTTCTATGAAGGATTATATAATGCCTAATAACTCTTTAAAAAACCTTCATGATATATGTAACAAGATGGGAATGGAATCTATCACATCAGTGATTGTGTCAGCTATGAAATGTGACATTAACTTATTTGTAGCCTTAAATGTTCATGCATCATGTGGCATAATAAATGCTCATCCTTTATATAAAGATAACATTAGTATCAAGAAGTCAGATTTTTTTCTTTCAAGAAATGTTTTCCCAAGGCTTTCAAGACCTAAGCAATCAAGTATACTAAAAATCTGTGTGATGTAGAAAGTGATATTGCCTAAAGTGCTGTACAACAGAGAGAGCAAATTAACAGAAAAAATATTCCTTTTCAGTAATCATGATCCACAATCATGGTGGAGAAGTATCTGATGACTGAAGTAATTTTAAAACAATAAATTTTAAATTGCTGCTGACCTCTTAAGTGCTGCAGTATACAAAGATGCTATCACAGAGAAAGATGAGATAAAGAATTACAAGGAGATACCACCACTTCTACAGATGTTATCACTGTTTGGCCCATCTGTTCTGGCAGGACTGCAGGATCAGATGGTCCCAGTTCATCAAGTTACCAAAGTATGCACTTAGATCTAGGCAAATGTTCAAGCTCCTATGTGGTATGTTGGATTAAATCACATATTAAACAGTGAGCACATGCCTGAGTTTTCTCCTACAATAGGGGCTGATATAACTAAGCACCTCAGCTAATTCCTAGACAAAAATCCATATTGGTAAATTAATGTCTGGTGGTCCTGCATTTTTAATATAATTTCTCCTTCTTATTTTTTTTAAATAATATTGCCTTCAGTATGGACTGCACCTTCTGTGTCTCTGTACTGGGAACCCATTATAGTTCTTTCTCATCTTTCTGGCATAATTTGAGTGCTGCCTTCCAGCTGTTATCAAAAGTTTCTTATATTTACTCAACCTTCAAAATGCAGCCTGTGGACATACAATAGTCCAAGGCATTCCTTTTTGCTGATGTACACTGAATTCCTCGGAGGTTTCTTTCCTTTTTTGTCAGTTGCTGGCTCAAAAGAATTTCATATCATGTAGGTCAAAGTTTACTTAATATCATATTTGGCACTTATTTAATCTGTCAAATCTGTGGATGTTTCTTTCAGTGTGCGACAAGCAGGTATAAAGTCTAGTCACAGTGATGTCCTCTGGAAGCAGGCCAAGGTATAGGATTCCAATAGTTAAACAAATGACTTCTGCACTAACAGCACTTCCCTTTAAATGATGCAAAGTCAGTGGAGTAATTCCACAGGACTTGTTTATATTTCGTTTTTTTCTGTTCTTCCTCATGCCTCCAAAATATCCTACTGCTACTACCACTGGCTCTGGTCTACCAGTGCTTTCTGTGTGAGAAGAACTGGTGTAGATGGGCTACAGAAGTTTCAGATATCAAGTTATCTAGGCATTCTGTATAGAATCATAACCTACAGTTGTAGTATTAAAATTAGAAATTACATGAGAAATAGCAGGATATATGCAAAGCTAATCTATTCTAGGACTCTAAGAAAGAACTGGGGTTATGTGTCCTGGGACTGTAATGTGACTTTTTGTATTTGCTGTTGTGTCTTTTTTAGCCAAGCAGTAGAACTCAATAGTGCCATGTAGACTCTAATTCAGAAACACATCATAAATCTGAAAAACAGTGGACTTGATCCTAATCTAGTATTAGTCAATCTTCAGCTGCAACTTCAGCTTTTAAAGTATGGTGAAAGGCCATTGATCTATTAGAGTGTTGTAGTCTTGTAGCAAGAAACTCAAAATGTTTCCATCAAAACATCGGGGTAAGATACAATTTGGAAGCATTGATAGCAGCTTGCAGTATCAGGATGTATGGGAACATCCTGGAAAGCAGCAGGTCAGTCAGACAGGATTTTCCTGTGGCCTGCACAACAAGTTGAGAGTTTGTGGTGCTGTATTACAGGACAGTAATTGAACAAGCACATCCTGTGTGCTAGATCCAGACTGGGAGTTAGTGGTTGGAGAAGTTTTGAGTTGCATGTGCTGTGTGCCTTATGGTGGCACAGAAGACTAGGGATGCTAAGTTTGAGATTCATCTTGGTCTCTGAAAATTAAGGATGTAGTTTAAGATAGTGAAGTCAACAGGCAGGTGTGTATGGAGAGTGAATTATTCCTGTATTGAATGTTTTGCTTAAAATTAAATTTATTCTTGTCCTCTGAAGAAAACAATGTTCTTTCATCAAGTACAGATAAAACTAATTGCTATAGTGTTAGCATAAATGCACAGCTGCTCCTAGGAAACTGAACTCAAGGAAAATGAATTAAATTTAAAATTATTTGTCCTAAATTACAGAATGTATGCCTCTGGTGGAGTAAAAAGCCATTATCTTTCATTTCCAATTTAACAATTAAATATAATGACAAATTGTTCTAAAGAACATGCCAGCCAGTGTGCTGTTTAATTATGTATCTCTGTACCTCTGACTGCATTCTGTGTGTTACTCTAGTACTGTCTGGTTTTGCATTATAAATGCCTGTATATGCAAAATAAATGACTGTTGATATCACTTTTCATCTCCTTGTAATCGAAGAAATGGATTAGTGTTATATTGATAATACTTGTGAGCACGCTCTGGAATTTTTCATCTGTATTTGAAAAATTATGAGTCAATGTTCCATCAGCAGGAAATGCCTGGGTTTTGATATTTCTATGAAGTGTTAAAACAAACAAGCAAGCAAATAAACAAGCAAACAACAAGTCTTGGGGATTGTTGTTAAGTCCCTTACCAGAAATACCTCAAGGTTTAAATGTGCAAAGTAGGCAATCTGATTTTTATGTAAATAAGTCGCATGCATTTTGAAGTGACAATATTTAATATTTAGTTTCCATTTTCCTTCAATGTTTTGTTAATGCAAAAAAATTATTATGCTTAGACTGATTTTTGTTTATATTCATCTAAATGAGCATATATTAGCATTCATAAATGCTCAATGAATGGATGCCCTAGCTCTGAAATCTAATTTAATATGCATGAGAATAGAGGATAAGCTTTATCAGTATGCACAAGTAAAATCTTTATGAAAGCATCTGCATTTGTTAATATTGAGTTATTGCACTACAGTTACTGCTTTGTGGAATACTAGATTGTATTAACTACTGAGTCCAAAGCAAGAAGGTGTTTGCTCTTGGCTCTGAAATCCTAGATATGTAAGACTGCGAAAACAGGGACACTCAGTATTGATCTGTAAGAGAAATATGTCGAGACTTCACCTAGTGTCTTGCCTGAATAAGTGAGATTTATAAACTCCACCTTTTGAAAAGAAGATAGCTCTTTGATATTTCAAATAACTATTTCACTTCTTTAAGGTCAGTGAGACAAGTGTAGTTTTATTCCAGAAGATCTTAATTTGTAATTTTTATGACTGTGTTCATCTAGTCTGTCATAGTTGAATAACTTTTTTCTCTTCTCAAAATGCCCTTTCAGAAACATTTTTTTTTTCCTTCATTGTAGAATTGGGAAGGAATGCTTCTCTTCCCATAAACTTATTTCCAAAGTACAGCACTCGTAACATTTTCCTCTCACATACAGGACTGCTGTACTCTGCCCGTGCTATGGAATATCTGTTTTGGAGACCACCAAGTGTATTAAGCATGTGATAGAGCCATTATGCTTCACACAGTAATTCCCAAGCCATTTGCAATGTGTGTGAAGAGAAAGCACTATAGTTTTGAGTGTTGTGCTGGGATATGAAGCGGGAATTTCAGTGTTTAGATATTTTTGAGGAAAAAGAAACTGGAAAAAGAATGGGAAACAATATGTCTTATTTTCACACCAGTTCAGTGCTCTGGACGGTGAAAACCTTGCCGACCTCGCACAATTTGCAGGCCTACATCAGATTCCAGGGCTGGAAAGTGCCAGATGCTGCCAAAAAATATATACTTTGGCAAGGGAAATGCTTTACTGAAGAGAAATTCACTATTGCAAGAATAGCCAGGTTGATCAGGGTTTAGGACAAGATAATTAGAAGCCAGTAGGTCATTGTTACATCTGAATATTGCCCCTTAAAGTCCATTGAGTAGGACAATGATAATACAGCTATCCATCCTTAATGAAAATACATCTTCTCCCCTGCTTATACATGCTCTCACAGGAAACAATTACTGGTTACCCTTGTGTGTGATGGAAGTAGGCACAGTCTTGATAGAACCGTTCATATCCTTCTCATCCCAATCCAATATAAAACTGCATTTTATTTGGATTACCAAACTAGTAACAATGAAATCCTATAACTGGGTGAAATTGTAGCATTGCTGAAGTCACTGGTAAATATTTTAGTGCAGTCAGGATTACGTCCTGATGATTCAGATGCTAAAAGTTATTTACATATAATCTGATCCAAGGTCTACTAAAATCAACGGAAAAATTTCCATTGTCCTTAGTAGGCTTTTCAACATGCTGGTGTTGAACACTTGCTTTTTCTTCCAACCTTACAGCTCAATAAGTAAATATTGTCTTAGGGATATCTAAAGAGATTGCAGAGAATGGATGTGATGAGATTCCTTGAAGGAGGTAAGAAGAAGAGGATACGCGGTGTGAAGCAGAATGACTGATATGTGGTTAATGCCACTGGCCACATAAAAAACAATACATTGCTGTGCACTTTATAATCAGAATTTTCAGCTGTACGCTGAGAAATGAAAGCAAATAGCAAATGACAAACGAGATACTCTTGCTCTTGCATTTTGGTATCAATGTCTGATTAGAGGCAGAAGGTGGGAATGGCTGTTCCAAGTCCCATCTAATTAATTTGTCATTGTCCAGGAGTGCACATATTGACACACATTACAATTTTAATTTTTATTTCTACAGAACAGTCCTTATAGGAGGGTAAGTAGGTGGGCATAGGCCAATGTCACCTACCCAGAGAGGTAGACAATTTTCATTCCCTTATTAGAAACAAGTGCTGGTTGACAGCAGCTGAACATGTGCCAGCAGTGGACCCAGGTCGCCGAGAAGGCCAGCGACATCCTGGCTTGTATCAGCAACAGTGTGGCCAGGAGGACCAGGGCAGTGATGGTCCCTCTGTTCTTGGTTCTGGTGAGGTCACTCTTTGAGTGCTGTGTTCAGTTTGGGGCCCCTCACTACAAGAAAAACATTGAGGTGGTGTCCAGAGAAGGGCACAGGAGCCTGTTAAGGGTCTGGAGCACAAGTCTGATGAGGAGCACCTGAGGGAGCTGGGAACGTTTAGCCTGGAGAAAAGGAGGCTCAAGGGGGACCTTATCACTCTCTACAACCACCCGAAAGGAGGCTGTTGTGAGATGAGGCTTGATTGATTTTAACTTCTTCCAAGTAAAAAGTGATTGGAAAAGGGGAAATGGCCTCAAGTAGTGCCAAGAGAGGTTCAGGTGGGATATTAGGAAAAATTTTTTCAATAAAAAGGTGGTGAAGTGTTGGAACAGACTGATCAGGGGAGTGGCAGAGTCACCCCTGGAAGTGCTCAAAAAACCTGTCAGCACTTTGTGATATGGTTTAGTGGGCAAGGTGATATTCAGTCAAGGGCTGGACTGAACGATCTTGAAGTTCTTTCCCAGTCTTAATGGTTCTGTAGGTGTGGCAATAGAAGAGAAAGTAGGAGGGGGAAAGAAGGTAAGGCCAGTAAGGGACTGGCTCACTCCTCACTGACACCATTAACTTTAGTGAGTTTGCTCTAAACTCTGTCTAGTAAAATTTCATATGATTGCCAAGGGCTTTGCCAGTGAAAAGCATCCAACCTTGTACAATGATGCAGCAACAGAGCCTAAGGAATAAACACAATTCAGTTTTGTACTCATGAAGTCCTGAATCTTCTTTAGACTTTCAGTTATTGAACCTTTCTGTACAATGACATTAATTACTCCAAAAGTTACTTTAAGCATGGTCAGATGACTTAATGCTTTTGGTGAAAGTCCAGCATGTAGTTTTCCTTACAGCCAACACTTTAGATGTGAATCATTTCCCAGAATTTTTTTTTTATTGTCTGCTACTTTTGCCATATTGGGATGCTTTTACTTCTGAAGATTGACCTGCAAGATTCCTGATTATAAAGTACAAATTAACCACTACATTCAGAAGGGAAATTAAGACAGAAAGATTAGTAGACAGATTGTTTTATCTTCTCTGATGCTAAACAGCACTGTATCCTAAATTACAAGAGCTCTTTGCAGAGAAAGATAAGAACTTAATTTGAGTAATATTTATGGAATCTAACTATCAATTATTAGCACAGGAGGAGGCCGTGTCAGTTCCAGGATCTGAACCTACATCAGCAGGAGCACTAGGCTTTAACTATATACCTGGCTTTCTTTAACTATATTTTTGAGTCAGTAGGACATGTAAAAATATATTCTTGAAATGAAACATTCATTTGAGGTCATGATGCTCCTGTGAAATTTGTCAAAGGAGATAAAAGAAAAGTGAAACTTTCCAGAAGAGTACAAAGTCATTAAGGAGTGAGGATGAGGCACTGGGATGGGAAAGGGACAGTGCGTTGTGGCTGGAAACAAAACCAGAACTAAAACTGGCTAAAATATGGTTACGTTTGATTCACCCTTAACTCACGCTGTTTTTCTACCTGTTGTAGCTCCATCCTTTAGTGATTTAGTTTTGCAAGTAGGAGCTAGGAGAATCAGTTCTGGTGAAAGGAACATAAAGAAAACGAGTCAGTGCTCAATAACAGATGAAACTATGGTTGCTCTCCTTGCCCTTCCAGTTGACCCTGTTATTGCTGAAGATGTGCAGGGAGATTATAAGGGAACACTGCTATAGTGCAGGGAGAACTTAGTTCCAGTATGACACCTTAAATACCAAACTACAGTTTCTGTAGAATCCTTGCAAATGGAAGTGCTTGTAAGCAGTGAAGCTGTTTTATGAAACAAAGAGGATGCAATCCTTCTTTTATGGGGCTGACAATGCCCTCTGTGGTCACTGTTTTTAAAAGGGGATGTAGTTTGAGTAAATTTTTTTCAGTTCTCATTTGCTAAGTTTCAGTGGCCTTTTCAGGGAAGTTCAAAGGTTTTAAAAGTTAATTTCCATTAAAAGAGAAATTTTTCTAAGTAATCAGAATTATTAATTTCTTTTATTATTTCCTTTCCAATTTATTTAAATTTGATTAATGATTGAAACTTTAGCATCAGTTAAAGATGCTTTGAATGGCTTCTCTTATTTTGCAATCCTGCTGTCCTTTTGCTTGACTAGGCTGCTTCTCTGGGTCATATGGGAATACTATAAACTTTAAAAGGGCTGTGGCAATGTTGATCTGGCATTTAAATTTTAGGTACTCACTGACTTTTTTTGAGCCACAACATCCACAATTATTTAAGCAAGTGAAACCTGTTCAGCAGAAAAACAGTAGGATGAATAAGTATTCTTAAAATTCTGTAGAGTTTTTAATTTTTTTCATAGGTGCTATAATGTGTAAGCTTAATTGTGACTATATAAATCCTAACTGTTAGATGCACTTTGCAAAATCATTCTTCCCTGTGCTGGGCCAATATTTTTCACATCATGTCATCTAGTTCATCAGTTTGAACCTAGCCCTGCTTAGGATCTATGGTGATTATTAAAAAAAAAAAAAAAAAATTATTGTGGAAAAAATACTTGTCTTAGGTATCATTGGCCAGTGGAGGGCTTATGTGGTATCAGAGCAAATGGAAAAGTAGAACCAAGTAACTCCTATAAAATGCATTTCTAAAGAATCTCTTTTTATTGCCATGTTGGTTATTAAAAATCACAGCCCTTTTTAATTCTCAGGTCTTTGACACCTATCACTCATTTTCTGTTCCTTTACATGCTAATAAATTTCAAAACCTGGAGGACTTTGAAGAAATGCTTTGATCACCTGAAAGCAGAGATTCTTGGTTTTGTCTTGGACATGGGCATCAGTATGAATATGTTTGGTGTCAGTCTTTAGATATTTAGTTCTGTGGTTATAAGTTACTTAGCTGTATTTCGGATCAAAAACCCAGTATTCCAATTAAGAGTTAAGATGTACAAAGGAAAATTATGTTCAGGCATATCCTGTTGGCACCCAGAATTTGACTTAATAAGATCACAAATATTTTCAAATAACTAGCCTAAAAGTAGTTAATTGTAGTTAATCCTACAATTATGTCTGGTACTACTATACATAAACTGAATCAAATAGCATAGAAAACAAATTTTTCACACAAGAAAGTCACCTAAACACCAAAATCCTTGTAATTTTTCATCTTTGCTTCTTCTATCTGATTTAGTACAACCAAAAGTGTTGGAAAATGTCCAGGTGAGGTTAAATAATTTTCTCAGATATTTTAGATATGCAGTTGAAGAGATTTTCATTTAATGACATATCCAAATCAACTTTGTCATTATTCAGTCAAATGTCATTGAAAAAATGAAAAAATAATACTTGCAACCTCCTGCACTATTAGTATTTATACAGTTTTAGTGGGGCTATAGATGCCAGCAGTACAATGTTTCTTTCTTTTAGGTCTCAGCAAAACCTTTTGGAGTTCTTTCCATTGAGTGTGATTTTTTGGATAAAATATGACCAATGCCCTCACTGAAACTTTGGGTAAAATGTATCCCGAATTAAATTGAATTTTTTGTAGTTTGGGAAAGCTGGATTAATTTTTCCCCCCCCTTTTTTTTTTTCTTTTAAATTCCTCTAAACTCCTCATTGCCTGCCAGAAAAGGAGGTGCAAAAATAACTTAAGGAGGCTGTGCAGTCTCTCCAGAAGTGAGAAGTACAGCAAGTTTAGTGACAGTGGCTGTTCACTCTTTTTTCCCATTTATGAAATTTAGAAAAGTTTCATGTCTGCATCCAGGATAAAATCCTAAATGGAAGTACAATGAAGTTACTTTCACAGTTCTTTTTATCTAAAATGGGTCTGAGTTTTCCCTTCTTTTTTTCTAAATGATTACCTAAACTTAATCTCCTGTGATTTGGCTTAATTATTTGCAATTTCTCATAATCTGTTAATTGCTTATGTCTCTCATGTGCTCCTTCTTGATTTCTTCTGATACCACTTCATAACTTTTCTAGTGAATTTCCTAAACTCATTCCGGCATTCTAGGTGTTCTTTGTTTATCCCTCTAGCAGTTAGACAGCAGGGCATTAAATACATTGCTATCAATTTAAACTTCATAGTTGTTTTGACTTTCCATTCAGCATCATAAAACTGCTATGCAATCAACTGTGATCACTCTAAAGACAAAACCCACAAAAAATAAATTATTGCATATGGTTTTCTCTATGCAAGTTCAGAACAGCATTGCTTTAAACCAGATATGTTTAATGTATGTCTCATTTAGAATTGGTGACAATAAAATAAACAACATCCTTGCTGGTTTTGTTTTTTTTTTTCCCTAATCTTAGTGATACAAAGCATAAACCAAAAAGTGATACAAAGCATAAACCAAAAAGTTTTCATGTAGAAACAGCTGCATATTATAGACCTGTGTGGGACCAAATATCTTTCTCTCTTTATGTGTCCGTCTGTGTCTACTTGCATGGCTGTGATCTTTTGCCATACTGCCACTTACAAATAGATCTGAGCACTGGAATCGCCTGGATATGGTTATATTATAGTGCAAAGTGGCTATGTCTCTGGAAGATTTGAATGATTCTGTGATAACTGATAAATTTTCTCTTAATACTAAGGTTTAAGAAAAGACTTTCTGTCCTTTAAATTGTTTGCATCAATTGTTCTTTAGGTCATGGTTTATCAAAATATTTAAACAAAATATTTATCTGACAAGGGCTGAAGTTTATTTCTACATTATAATCAAGTTTTTGGATCATTTTTTCAATTAAGACTGTCTTTATGGTCAGTCATACATTAGCCCTGAAATCACATTATGGCGTTTGTTTGTCTGTTTGTTTGACTTCAGGGTTGAGATCCAGGAGGCTTTGAAGTTGTTGAATCTCCTGGGCAGTGTGTGCTGTCGAAATGCCTGAAGACTGGCAGTGACATTATTTGTAGTCATTGTTCTCCTGTGTTATTTGTGTGCAAATTATGGGCTGTAGGTCCATTTCTTATTCACACTAGAGGGCTCCTTCACACTTGCTTAGCAGTGTGGCAGCACCTACAAGTCAGAGCAGTGCAAGGGTTTGCCTGCATTTCAGGACATAACAGGCTCTTTCTCACAGAGAGAGATATGCTTCTGCATGTTGTAACACTGTCACCTCAAGAGCAGTGTCAGAATGGCCTGTGATAATTTTCTCTCCTTACCACATAAGTTGGGAAGAACAGAAACACTACAGAACTGTATCTGAACAAAGAGAAGTTGAGATTTGCTCCCTGTTGAGCCTAAATGTACTCATGAGAATAATAAATGTCACAATCAAGCCAGCTGATGAACAGGAAATCCTACCTTGAATGTTTCCTAAAATTAGGTAAGATTGTTGGAGACTGTTGAAAATCATGTGGACTTGTCCTGCCTTTGGAATGGAGGAGTTGAATTAATTTCAGTACTGGGGCCCGGTGTTTTTACAGGTTGCGGAAAATGCTTGTGCTGACTCCGCATGTAGCAGTAGTCTTTACTGTCAGTATTTGTATCTTGGACTACAGTAGGTCAGATAACAGAAAAAACTAGAAAATTAGAAGAAAGCTTAACTGTTGGAAGAAGGCACCCTCATGTGATAGCTACTCTTGACCTTTTTTTGGACTAGAATTTCAGATCATTCTGGCCTGTAAACACAATTCTAAAATCTGAAAATTATTTGGTAGAAAAGATGTGTAAATCAGGAAGCAAAACACTTCTCAAATAACTGTCCTGTTATCTGTCCTCTTTTTCACAATAGTAATTGTTTTCTTAATTTTCTATACAGAAATTTCTTAGTATCAATCAGATTGGGCTTTCTTAATGTCTAATTTAAATGGAGTATTATGGCAGAAAAACCTGAAATTTACTGACAAAATAGTTGTGTGCTATAGTTTAGTAACCTTTTAATTTTCTAAAATAACTCAATTCTCTTCAGCGTGAGAGGCTATGTAGTAAACAACATCGATTCAAGTAAAAATATTGGAAATTGTTCCCAAAACACTGAGTTGTGTTGGTATTTTAAAACATTGCTACTGTTTTCCACAGCTTCAGCACTTAAGCTCTGCCCTGCTCTTTGTCAGCTTCATGCTTGGGAAATATCACTGGAGTGACAGCTGGTGAAGTGAAGGCAAAGAGCAGAGAAGAAGCACTGAAAAAGGCAAAGAGCAGAGACAAAGCACTGAAAAAACACTTGTAACATGTTCCTGTGTTGTAGGGAGAAAGGGTGCCAGAAATGAAGAAAACAGCACATGGGCTTTAATATGCACAACGTGTTCCATGCTATGTAAAAGACTGTTAAGTGCTGGTTGCATTTAAACATCCATGCAGCATGTTTGTCAGGACTCCTTGCTATTCTTCAATAATGCAGCAACTAGGAAGATTATCTTTCTGCTACTCCAGGATGACGTCACTGCACTGATAAGTAGGACTTAGAAAAGGTTTATGTTCTTAGCACTAGATTTAAAGAATATAATTCTCCTTTTAATATAGTAATTTCTAGCTCTACTAATTTTCAATGTTTATCTTGCAAGATTGTTAGGAAATTCAGAAATCATTTCTCTGGTTGGAAAGGAAAAGAGTGGGGTGATCTAAGGATAAATAAGCTCTCTGCTGTAAAGTTTCTTTACCACTGTATCACATCTGGCAAGTATCCACAAGGTCTTTCAAAGTGATATGCTGTAAAATTGTTAAAAATGCAGTCTTTAAAAACTCAAAATATTGTTAAAATTTTTTTGTTGAAATTGGTAGTAGTTATTGAGTATTTGTTTCCTAATAGGACCGAAATTTTGATTTATTGTTTCACATTTTAAACTTTCACGTTAAACACCATACTGTATCAAGAGAAAGTATCAGTGACAGGACACTTGTACTTTCCTTTTAATCAGAAGAAAATAGATACTATTTTACCATATAATGTATCTTGCTCAGTTTCATTTCAACTCATTTCCTTACAGAAATTGCTGAAAACTCTCCCGAGTTCTTCATGGACAATTCATTCATTATTGCCGCATTGCTCTGGCACAATTATATTAAGTTGTATTTAGTAGATGAATAAAAAGAAAGATGAAGAGTTAGCCCTTCTGGATGTGCTATATGGCATCTGCTATAGCTCAAACTAGAGTCGGTGGGGGGCAGCCCAGTCCCTACAGAACAATTCATCCTGAGTTATTGCACAAAGTGCAAATAAGTGTTTGAGAATTAAATACTTCTGCAAAAGCAAACTAAATATCCAGTATCATCAACTGAGCAACAGAACACAAAGTTTTGTAGTCATACATATAAATTCTGATGTTTGGCATGGTAATATTGCCACTAATTGTTGGAGCAGGTAATGACACCTAATCTTCAGATTGCCTGACGTTTTCTAATTTTAATCTCTGCCTTAATTTTAATCTCTGCCTTTATGCCTTAAGTTATAACTTAACCAAACCTTAATTCTCTGGGTTTCAGGTTTTGTGACTTGTGCATATTCTATAGGTTCATGAGGCGTTTTGTTTTCTTCTTGTAGAGGAGTTGGAAAGAAAAAGGTGCAGCTAAAACTATTGAGTCATTTCTGACAGTAAGATTGGAAGCTATATGATTTTACCCCTGTTAAAATGTAACCCACTCTTCCCTGAGGTGTAGGCCTGTTTTACTGAATAACCTTTGTGCTTCCACCCTGTGAAGGTGGAATTTGGAGAAGAGGCAAAAAGGAATAATGGTTTGGGTTGGAAGGGACCTTAAAGATCATCTAGTTCCAACCCCCCTGGAGATTACTTTGGTTCAGATGTTTTTCTTGTTATACTCCCCTCATGGTAATTTCAAGGAGTTGTCATCTAGCAACTTTCCTGCTCTTTAGCATGGCTGCTATCATTTGTTACTGCTGCCACAGGTGTGCCTGATGTCTGATATTGGCATTTCCCCATCTGAACATTGACATGAGGTTTCTTTTACAGGCCTTTCTCTTGGAATCTACTGGTATTGAAGTTAAACAAGGTGTGCCTGCTTTGCGGTCGATGGGTTGGTGTGGGTGTTTTTATAAAAATGCTTCACCGTCTGCAATAACTAGGACTGCTAAATCGATATTTATGTATCTGTCCACTGGCATGAAATGGCTACTACACGGGGCAGTCGCCACCCAACCCAGATCTGGTAAGAAAAATGTGACAAGGTTGCATGTGCTGCGCATTTGTGAGAGGAGAACCGTCCTTGAAACCTGGTTCAAACATGATTCACCCTCAAAGGAGTCAAAGTCCTAGTTCAGGTAAGGTAGCTGCCAAACACAGAACTTCGTTAGCAACTTTTAAAGGCTCCTCTGTCGTAAATTATGTTTTCTTCTGATTCATCATTTTCACCTCTTTCTAGATGAGGTTTTTCTGCCTTTTCTGTAACACCTTCCTCTTATTGCTAATTCTCACCTTCTTTTCTCCTTGATGCAATTCTGTTGTGTAATGAATGTTTTTAAAAGAAATATACTAGAGTATTGGCTCCTTTAAATTCATGATGGATATCTCAAAACTCAGACTAAGGCTTTTTTTTTTCCTATTGTTTCTGCATTAAGAATACTGGAAAGTTTTGACCAGAATTTCTATTAAATTTGAAAGAGTAAAATTTTTCTCAAGTGATTTTTCCAAGTCAAAACTACTTAGCAATTCTGAAAAATAATGCCTTCACAGCTCATCAGCACAGTATTGACCCAGAACTGACAGATGTCCTAACTACATGGAAGTCACTGACTTCAGACAATTAACCTCATGGGAATAGTGATAGAAATGGGACTAGGAAAAGAGCATGCAAGGCGAGTGTGCTCTTCTCTGAGGTAGTTCTTTTGATTTGTTGGCAGAATGTTGTGGAAAATAAAAGAAATTGCTTACTAGGCTCTACCACTCTATTGAGAGGATGCGAAGGAAGTGTGAAAAGTGGAATGTGGGGAATTAGAGTGAGAGCACAGTATTTTGCTGCTGGCAGATGTGTGCTAGGCTTCACCATTTTACTGGGGTGGTACAATTTAGTTGTTATGACACATCCAGGAAGAAAAACAGAAAACACGAGCTGGAGGCTTGGAGAAAATTAAAGGATGATGACTCAGAACTTACACCCTAAAGTAAAATGAAATTGAAACACTGCACCAATTTGTTTAGAAGAGAAATCTGATGCAAACGTGAAAAAATGAGCTTCCTTCAAGTTATTGAAGATTTGCACTGATCTTCAAATGAGGAGGGTAATATTAGAAAGTTAGCATCAAGGTGAATGGCAAGGAGGATTACAGATCAACTGTGAACTGGGTTTATGTTTTTGCTGTCATTTTCTTTTCAAAGTATTTTTTTTTTTGTTCATTGTGCAGTCAGCCCCACATCTGCTTCTGCTGAAAACTGAGGAAAAGTGTTCCAGTGCCTAAAAGTGTTATTGTTTGACTCGTTTGGCTGGGAGAATGAGTCTCAAGTAACCTATGAACTCTGTGCCATATTCCTGCAGTAAGCAGAGGACCGGCTGGGGTGATCTACTTAACTTGCCATTAAGTTTTATGTAAACTGTCATAACATTGTTTAAAAACGGTTTGCAGGATTCTCTGCAGTAGTATGGCATATATTAACTTCTAAACTGGAAGTAGTAGCCAATTTCTATCCCTTATGTAAACAGATTTTTTTTTTTTTTGTATTTACTGAACTGTCTTCCTAAGTTAGATAGACTATTACCTATAATTTATCATCAGTACTGCAGTGTGACACTTTGCTTAAAACTTCAACACTTGCAGTATTTGGCTTATATGTGGGTGAGGTTCTAAAAGGTAGTATTTTGTTGGACCTGAATTGTTACCTGACACAGGGGATTTCAAAAGCAGTTTTAAAAGGTGAATAAACATAATTGCCTCATTTTCACACATGGTGAAAGTAAGACAAATACAGATAAAATTAGTTGGTTCAAGGTTATGTAAACCAGTTAGTCCCATAGCCAGAAATAGTCTTAGCCCTCCCACCTGCTTAGTCTTTATCTATTTTCTGTCTAAAGAAACACTTTGTCTGTTCTCTGAAATATAGAAGGTCAGAGATGGGCTTGTCATATTAGAAAGTCTAATTTCTGGATTCTTGGAATGCAGAGAGTGGGACTGTGCTAGTCATAATTGCATACTGTTGGATTCCTACATTTCAACATCTCATAATTTCTTTTTTACGTTTGCAAAATTTATAATTAAATTTTCTATACATGTGAGAAATTGGCTAGCAACAAGATCATCTTTTGCAGTATATCAATCAAGCAACTATGGGTTTGATTCTGTAAGTAATCTATGTCCAGAAATTCTTGTGCACTTCAAGTACCATTTATAATTGCCTGGTGTTGAAAGCCAAGATGGTGGTCTGGTTACCAGACAAATTCAGTATTTTTATTTTTGCCAAAGAAGCTGTCTACCCCAGATGATGTTGCATGGAACACATCATCCCTTATCTTCTGAAAGTGTAGCTTCAAATCTCACTGAATACAGGGGAGCCTAAGGGGCACAGTGAGCCTTTATTTCATATTTTTATGCATAATAAAGACAGTGCTAGTGTTCTCCTTGATGGTTTATCAGGAGGGAAAAGGCTACATTACACCACTGCTGCTGACTGTGATCACAGAAAGGCACAATCAGACTGACATTAGTTCCCCTGGCTTATAGCTCCATCATGCTGACATTCTAAAAGGACGGATAATAGATAACACCAGTTACTCCACACCACGTCACCAGAGGCAAAGGGTACGTGTCATTCCCTTTACTAGTACCTGGCAATGCTGAACTCTGTTTATCACTAGCCACTTGGCAACAAGGACTGTTCGTGGTCAGGGCTTTGCTGTTGCCCTGCAGAGCAGCTACTCTGGAATTTCTGCAGCTCACAGGAATGAGGCAATTTCTGTTGTTTCAGTGAGAGCAGGAATAGGCTAATGATTCTCTGGAAGGGCACTTAGGGTTGAAATAAAGGAGAGCAGGACTACATTGCCAATTTCTGTTACATGTTATTCTTCATTGCTTGTAGTTGTTAGACCAAACCTGTATTAAGTTCACTCGGGTGCTGATACTTGCACCATTTACTCAGCAATTCAGGTGTGCTTGATTTTTTCTTTTTTTTTTTTTTCCTATTGATTGCATACATTTTGGTGCATTTTGGCCTATTTTTAATGTAAAAGCCCAAGTGTATAGCTGCCCATTAAAATGATCACGATTAGCTCTCATACAGGACTATATCATTGTGAGTTAAATGGGTGATGAAACATGTTCTTACTGTGTCTGTTGTCTGAATCCAAACTTCCAGTGTTAACATTGGCTTAACAAGCTTTATATTTTCTCTTTCCTTTATAAAAAAATACAAAGAGCTCATATTTCAAAATAAATCTCCTGAACTGTACTTTCTTTAACAGCTGACACAGCTGAGATTTTAAGCAGCTGAATGCACATATAATGCATTTAAGAAGTGACATTGCTATGGTTATGAGTTACACAACAATATGATGTCAGCCCTCTGATTGGTGCCATGGTATTTAGCAATGCCACTTGGACAGGAAAGTTCACACACAGAAGCCTGTCCAACAGTTCTAAGAATTTTATATCTTTTGAAGTATTCAATATATTTCTTTATGTGTTGAAGCACTGGCCTTCCAAAACCCTTGTTTTCATTTTCCAGCAAACTCAGTGAACTTGGGGTCATTGGATTGTTTGCTTTCTTACTGGCTGCACTGAAATCAAGCAGTCATCAGCTAAATTACTATAGCTTGAATGTGTCTAGAAAGAATTCAAAGCAGACCTTTAAGATAGTGTTATGACTGTGCTTTTAACTTAGTATGAGGATATAATACAAACTTTAGAGGTAGAGGCAGTTCAAAGGAAAGGTGGATTTTTAGTACTGGTTCAAAATAAGAAATGATGGGACTTTCAGATTTCAGCTGCATGGTTCAGGTTTCTGTGATTCTAGTTGTTCCAGCAAGAAAAAAACCTACTTTTGATACAAACTAAGTTTTGGTTTTCCAAGCCATCTCTCCATCTCCTGAGACTATAGGGAAACATAAAAATGAAAATTTTAGCAAAATATCACTCTATACTGGCATCTTGGTGATGATAGATTATCAATTCATTTGGCTGGGGAAAAAAAAACCAAGCAAACAAATTGAGGCCAGTTAAGACAGACTTGACCAAAAAAATTGTATTAATCGGTTTAGGTTGTTCAGAGCCAACAGTTTTCCAAGTCTTGTGTAAAATACAGTGATGAAGAATGGAAAAAGAGGAAGGAAACTGGGTGACATACCAAGTGGCTTTTTATTTAGTAGATTACTGTTCATTGCAAACAAGGCTCGGTGTGTGAAAAACGCTGAATTTTTATGGTGACTGGAGAAATGCATTGGTGGCCTCTGCTAAACACTCACATTGTAAAATCACTTGAATGGTTGCTCATCTAGTTGGCAGTTTCAAGTGACTACTATGTGGATAAGCCTAATTCATGTCACTATGGAAGACAGGAAATTGCTGAAGGTTTAGAAGGAAACTCTGAGCTGGCGGCTTGCCCTTGAAGCCAGGAGGGCCAATGGTATCCTGGGGTACATCGGGAAGAGCATAGCCAGCAGGTCTAGGGAGCAGATCTTCCCCCCTCTGCTTGGCCTTGGTGAGGCACATCTGGGGTGCTGCGTCCGGTTCTGGGCTCCTAGGCACAGATCAGACAAGGAGCTACTGGAGAGGGTGCAGTGGAGAGTGACAAAGATGATGCAGGGTCTGGAGCATCTCTCTTGAGACACTTTCGGAACTGGGCCTGTTTATTCTAGAGAAGACTGAGCGGGGATCTCATTAATGCTTATGAATATCTCAGATGTGGGTGCCAAAAAGGTGCCAGATTCTTTTCAGTGGTGCCCAGTGACAGCATGAGGAGCAAAGGCCGTAAACTGAAACACAAGAAGTTTCACCTCAACATGAGGAAGAACTTCTTTCTCTTGAGGCTGGCAGAGCACTGGAACAGTCTGCCCAGGGAGGTCGTGGAATCTCCCTCTTTGGAGACATTCCAAACCTATCTGGACTTGTTCCTGTGTCACCTGCTCTAGGTGACCTTGCCTTGGCAGGAGGCTTGGACTACATCATTTCCAGAGGTCCAATCCAACCCTTACGGTTCTGTGATTCTGTGAACTCTGAGAAGTGTTAACACAACTACAGTACTTGATGAACTTTTAGTGAACAGATTTAGGGGTCTTCTGTACCACCTTTCATGGGGTCCTTCATTAGCTGAAAAGAAAATCTAATTATTTTATGTTCTCTCTTAATTGCTTTTAACCTGTTCATCTAAAATTAGGTCTCTTGACCAAGAGATTTCAATAATTTAAAACTTAAAATATGATTTCCATTGACTTCTATTTTTCACCAGCCACTTGGCAGCAAATCTTGGTTTTGGTAGAGCTTTGCTGCTGTCCTGCACAGGAGGTGCTCTGGAACTTCTGCAGCTCACCAGAATGAGGCAATTTCTGTCACTCCAATGAAAGTAGAAAGAAGTTAATCAGCTTTTGGAAAGGTGTTTGGATTTGAACAAAAACAGAGGAGGATTACATCCAGCTCTTTTGGCAAAAGTGCTTTATTAGTTCAAGTTGGATTGGATAGGGTCTATGATGAAGCTGCCTTTGAGGAAGGACCACACTTGCAGCATTTGTTTTGTTTTTATCCTTCATTGTTCCCTGTATAAAGGGAAAGTACTACTTCACTTTATGGCTATGTTAAATTCATTGACATTTGTATTCCACTTTGAACATGCAAAATTCTAGCAGAAATATAAAAAATCATTTTAGGAAATAAAAGTTCTTGCCATCTCCCATTGGATATGCAATCACTAGGGCAAAAAACCCTAACAAATGTTCAGAGGAATAGATGATTTCCTGGGATATTGTAGTCTATAATGTATCTGTCTGAAGGCTGCAAACACATACTTCTATGATAAGCACTTTAGAGGAGTTTATGAGGAAAATATTATTTTTTATTGTCTGCAGTATTTTCATCTTGAAAGTCAATAAGGCATGAGACCACCCGTTACATGTTGAAGACACTGATTCTTTTCTTTCTCCCAAGAAGTGTGTGTTCTGTGTAACTATGGATACAATTTTTTTGTTAAAGGCTTTAGTCATTTAGTGATGGGCTGTGTATCATAATGTAAAATTCATAGGCCTGTGACCAAAATTAAGGCTAATATTCCCTGATTTTAAGGAATTCCTAAAGGCACATCAGTTACTGGTTCTTCCATTAAACTCTTCTGTTTACATTGCAGTGTGCAATGAGTGAGTTTGATTTAAATATTCCTGTATTTGTTGTTACACAAAGTAATAGTTTTAATAATACTTATTCCTTATATTACAACGTACTTTGAATTATTGCAGTAAATTTAGGCGCTGTCGCATAGTCGCATTGCAGGGGAGACAAGGTCTAAGCCACAAGTATCTGAGACTCCTAAATAAGACATCCCAAATAATTTTGTGAGAATTTAAATTCAATTTTCCTGGTTAGAAGACAAAGAAAATTATAAGATAGGCATTGCCTCCAACTTTCTGCAGTGATTATAATTTTTTCTCATGTTTGATTTTCATACAGTATTGTTTGTGGTGCATGTTTAGGCTTTGGCATCTTGCAAATGAGGTTAGTAGAAAGGTAGCATTTACAGTACTTATTAACCACTGTCTGTTCCAGAATGCCTCTTAGAATATTTATTCAAATTCAGCCATCATTATTTTTAGCTTGCTTGGGAAATTATTAGCTTTCATCTGATGCCTCATATATTTATGCTAGAAATAAGAAGATTTCATACTAAGCGTATTAGTGTGTTTAACGTCAGAGAGGAAGCCAAGTCATTATGCCAATTCTTATTTTGAAGAGCTTTTAATAGTGATAGCTTTTTCACAAGTAGTCAATAAGGTCCATCAGCAAAAGTTAGACAAGTAGCTAAGGACCCTGACTTGTATTTCCAAAGATGCTGAGACAACTTAAAACACAGGCATATGCCTAGAAGGAGTAAAAAAACCTACAACAAAACAAAAAACCTGCCTAGATTCACCTATCATTGATTTTAGCAGATATTAGATAAATGACTGCTTTGGAAAAATCTCTTGAGTGTCCATCTGCCTCTTCAGTGCCTAAAAACCTGACTCATATGCCTTTAGGAGCTTCAAAGCTGTCACTGGCTATTCATGAGGCTCATGCTGATTTTTGAAAATAGAGTAACGCTTCTCAAAAGTTAATTTTCAATCTTTTACATGTAGCCATCTACCTGCCAAAGAATCAAGACTAATTTAGGCACTTTAGCAAACAATTATGTACAAACTTTGACAAATTAGAGAGCTGGCCAATCACCAACTACATGAAGTTTAACAAGGGTAAGTGCTGGACTCTGTACCTGGGATGGGGCAATCCTGGTTGTGTGAATGGACTGGGGAACGAGAGGCTGGAGAGCAGAAAGGGCCCTGGGGTTCCTGCTCAATGTCATATTGAACATGAGTCAGCAGTGCCCTGGCAGCCAGGAGGGCCACCCATGTCCTGGGGTGCATCAGGCACAGCGTGGCCCAGGCAAGGGAGGGGATTGTCCCCTCTGCTCTGCACTGGGGCAGCCTCACCTCCAGTGCTGGGAGCAGTTTTGGGTGCCACAATATAAAATAGGTATTAAGCTGTTAAAAAGTGTTCAGGGGAGGCCATGGGGATGCTGAAGGGCCTTGAGGGGAAGCTGTATGATGAGTGGCTGAGGGCACTTTGTTCAGCCTGGAGGAGACTGAGGGGAGACCTCATTGCGGCCTACAATGTCCTTGTGAGGGGAAGAGGAGGGGCAGGCACTGATCCCTTCTCTGTGGTGACAGTGACAGGACTTGAGGAAACAACATGAAGCTGAGTAAAGGGAGGTTTAGGTTCGATATTTGGGAAAGGTTCTTCATCATAGGGTGGTTGTGCACTAGAACAGGCTCTCCAGAGAAGTGGTCACAGTACCAAGCGTGACAGACTTCAAGAAGTATTTGGACAGTGCTCTCAGGCACATGGTGTGACTCTTCGAGTGTCCTCTGCAGGGACTGGTGTTGGATTCCATGATCCTGATGGGTTTGTTCCAACTCAGCACATTCTATGAGTCTATGAAGAACTGAGTGGTAGATGATCTTTAAAATTACCCTACAAACCTTTCAGGTTGGTCTGAATAATGTTAAAAATTAGGAGTTTTTTGATGTGCTCGTACTCTTTTCAAATCAGGAGCAAATAGTATCTATTGATTGCTAAAAAGAGACTTTATTTGCTGTATTTATACACAGAAAGAATAATATCAGAAGTTCAGTGAGTAGTTCTTAAGAAAAATAGGTGACTAGTGAGAAAACAATGGGAATCCAGTCAAGGGAAAATATTTGTGGTGTAATGACACTGATGGCCGAAAGTCCTCGGAAAATTGATGATCAATGTTTTCTTTAGTGAGCATAGCACAGAGAACTCATGAAATAGAATTCCTCAAACTAACCCCCACTATCCTCAACTAACTGAGTAAAGCCATGTGAAGTTAACAGATAACCTTGAGTGAATATCTGTGGACTCATAATTTAGGATTATGAAGAAACTCCTTGGCAGGGCCAGCCTGGATTATTAACATTACTATTTTCTCCTTCTCTGGTGTTGGCTTTGTTCCTCTATTATAGTACATACCAGATTTTCCTCAACTTTGCCACATGAAAAAGTACAAATACACCTTAAAAATATTACATCCTAAACCAAAAAATAAACAAGGCACTTCCACCTGTTTCATAATCCAAATATAGTCATTTTGCATTCAAAATCTGTTGCAGATTATCTGATTGTTGATGGGGGCAGGGAAAGCTTTATTTATTTAAAAAAGTTTGTTCTTTTTTCACAGATCTGAATTTCATCTGTTTCATATCAGAGTATAAACTTCTATTTGAAAAGAACAGCAGACAGTAAGAATATCACCACTTACACATTCTGCTCATTTTATTAGTCTTCATCTTAGTGATAACAGGAAATAGTTGTACTTTATTGCATCAAGTCCTACTGCTCTCAAAAACTAAAATGGAGTGACTAGGAAAGAAAAATCGGGGGAGTTGACTTAATGCCATTGTAGCTGCAGTTGTAGAATTTGATTCCATTTTTTTTGCAAAAAGAAAGACAAGAGTGAAATTCTACAAAATATCTTTTTTTGTTTAAATGAACACATTTTCTTGACCATTCCACTTATTAAAATGTTTGTATCTTGTAATATCTATATTAAATCTAGTGTATGTAATTCCTGAAATAGTGGTGGAACTCCTTAAGTATATGAAATAATTTTCATGTCCCATATGAGAATACCCTTTAAATGCAGAAGCAAATGTGAAGTGAGAGCCTCATTTCTACCCCATTTTCCTCAAGCCAAACCAGCTGGGAATAGTACAATGCGCAATACTAAGAGCACCTTGAAATAAGCTAAGTAGTCATATAGATATTTATTAATAGCAGGTAAAAATAATCCTTTCTTTGTTTTAGTGCTTGTTTTTACTCTGCTTCAAAACAGTACGTTTACTGAAAAAGGATTATCAGTGTCTGAACAACCAAAATAACAGTTCCTATCCCCATAGATGGTTGGGAAATTTTAACTACTGTGGTTACTGTTCCCTGCAAAGAGATCTCTTTAGAGAAGATCATGAAATGCGAATGTGGTTCTGTGGTTCTTTGAAGTGGTTCTGTGCTTTTCTATATTGCCTTTCATGAAGAGAGGTACTGGAGTGAAGGAGAGAGAAATGCTTTGTGGTGTTGTTTCAACTCACTGAGTGGCTTACAGCCTCGGGTCGGATTCTTTTCTCAGTCACATTACTGCTTTTATAGGTGAGCTCATTGGGTAAGCAGCGGCTATATTTTAAATATTCCAACTGATAGGATTGTTTGGGTTGGAAGAGACCTTTAAGATCATGTAATCCAACCCCCTGCAATTAGCAAGAACATCTTCAACTAGATCAGGTTTCTCAGAGCCCCATCCAACCTGACTTTGAATGTTTCATTGACTGAGTATCTCAAAACTGTACTTGAGCATCATTCTGTGTTCTTTCTCCATGATGATACTATGATAGAAGGCACAGTCTTCTAACAGAAAAAATACTTCTTTAATGACATCTGATATTTAGCTGTCTCTGTCAGTTATAAATATTATTTATTGTGGCGATTTCTTAAAAAACTGCTGGGACATAAATATTCATAGGAATAGAAATGATCTTGTGTGAACAGCAGTGTAAAAAACTGCTTCATTACTTATGCATGGAAAAGTGCACCTTATTTTGCAGGAATAGAACATGAAGGAGTTTTACTTGCTATAACATGTAAGGGTACATCCTTCATATTATATCAAGACAGAAAAGATAGATAAGGTTTTGCCTTGCACTTTTACTGTGTCCAACTGGAGTGCTTTCTCCAACAAGATTCACACTTAGACTAAAGCCTGGGAGTTTTTAAGAGCTAGAGGAGCCAGCTCTAACTGATGTTACCTGCATAAGGCACTTTTCTGTGTCTTTGCTTAACTGTATTATACCATAACAGCTGAAATAAGCTTAGATTTGCTTTGATCTAAAATGGGATCTGTATGAGTGCATCCTTACCTCTACATGGAAGTCCATTGTGTGGTTTTAAACAGATTCATTCCACCAGAATTTGGGTTCCTAATAGAGGGTCCTTACTCAACTGATTTAACGAGCATGAGAATACAATTGCTACAGCTTCCTTGCTTAATTTAGTGGAGAAGGAAAAGTATGTCCTAGGGAAAATACATAACTTAATGAGAGCCCTGAAAATTTTTTAGTCCTTTCGCTGACTGCAGAATATGCTTGAGTAGACTCCTAACTCAGAATCCTCATTTAACTGCCCAAAAGTAGATGGACTGAATCTGAACCGGCATCTCCTTATTTCAGCTCACACTCTGTTCAGTGTTAATCATTCAGCAAGTTCATTTTGTATGTGGACAAATTAAAATGGTGTATGTCTAGAAAGGTGTGAATTTAAAAGTCTTTTGTCTGAAAAGACATGAAAGGAATAGTGTAGTCAATAATAAAATAAAAATGAGATCTTTTTGAATATATCTATCCTTGTCTATATAAATCATGGAGGTATGATATCACCTATTCCAACGCCTCCATCTTCTCTTGAAAAGAGTGAAAAAAAACCCCCAAAAAACACCACCAAAAAACATCATAAGGAACACTTTTATATTACTGAATTCCAAAATATAAGTAGAATTGTAATGCAAAGTGTTTCAACTAGTGCCTCTGTTTTTCATTCAGTGCCCATTGATTTAGAGTAAAATGCCAGACACAATTAAGAAAAAAACCCCAGAAGTGCTCTAAAACCAAATATATATGGTGTTTTTGCATTTAATCTTAGCTATATATTTCAGAAATAAACATGGCTTTTATTCAGGAGATGTATTTGCCAATAATACATTTGATTAAACTAGGAAAATTAGACATACTATCAGTAGCTTGCTCCCAAATTACACAAGAAGAAATTAGATACATTTTCAGTAGCTTGCTCTCAAATTTCTACAGTCTATGAGTCACCAGATTCTTCCTGCCAAACTAAATATGTCTGTGAAAGGCTGGAAACTTTAATGGAAAGAAACATAAAACTTGAAATACGTAGGAAAAACTAAGTTTTTTTTAATGGAAGACCTGTTGACTAGTAATTCAGGAATTTGGGGGATGTAGAAACAAATTATTGCAACAATATTATTGTTTGTCCACAGAAGTTTCAAGGTTAGAAGTGTATTCAATTTAAACCTGCTATGTTAAACTAAAATAGATATCTTTATTGGCTTTCATGTAATTTGAAGTAATCAGCGACGACTTAGAAAAAGAAGCTATAAAACCTTCATTATAAGAGTAGAAGCTCATATCCAGTCATTTTGATGGGGCTGAGTTAAAAGAAACCTTCAGTGTAGTTAATGCAAGTCTGAAAAAAATCTCTCTTGTACATTTGATTTATTATTAGTGGTCTGCAACAGCCATCAAACATAACTAGGAATGTACTCATCTTTTCAGATCCACAGGCAGAATGACATCTTCCCTACAATATTCCCCATGATGCTTAGATCATTTATACCTTTACATAAACCACACATTTAAAAAATTTCTTTAGAATGCAGAGTTGTGAAATACAGAGTTTGTGAGTGCAATTTAGGATTTTATCCATTGGCTTAGAAGGATATGGCTGTTAATAAACCTTCTTTTGAAGTCAAACCAATTTTAAGTAGAATTTGTTTTACTTTGAACCTGCTGTTTATAGGATTTGGAGGTATTAAGTGTATCCTTTTTTGGGAATAGAAATAGTGTTCCTAGAATATTTATTTTCAGAAAGAAAACAGTTCACTGGGGTGGATTGAATCTGAATGGTCTGAGCCAAACCCTTCTTTTTTCTGCATACTCCTCCTTGTGTAAATTTCTGCCCAACACACAAAGATACAAACAATATAAACAAATAGTTCTGTATAAAAAAAATCATATGATTTCACGTTTGTGTGAGTCATCATTTCCCAAAGGAAGTGCTTTAACAGGACACCCTCTCCCTACTTCCACACTTTTATGGGCATATAAGGAAGCAAAAGGGCCTGCTGTCTGGAAGCATCCTTTTATTCTGGAGATATATTACATAAATGAGAAGACTGGTATCACAGCTGAATTTAAAAATAAGATGGGAAATATTTAAATATGCTGTAGACTCAAGAAAAAAAAAAAAAAAGCAAGAGACAAACGAGCCCTAGAAAGTTTCTTTGATAAAAGGAAGTTATTCCAGTTTTCACAAGCAAAGGATTAAATATGATGTAAGCAAACACATTCTGCTCTGCCTAGTAAGAATAAGGACATCAAAACCATAAAATTTCTCTGTGTATGGGATTCAATCAGAAAACACAGCAAGTATCTCAGTATCTCAGACTAGGGCTGGATTTTTGTAGGAATTTAAGTAACTTTCCACAAACTGGATTCATCTGCTGGTCATTATATGGTATGCCCCTCTGAAGACTATGGATGGGTTAGAACTTTTGTTCTCAGAACCTCATTTACTGATGCAAACATGAAATATGCCTGTCATTACTTAAAAGTTAGACCCAGCATCTGGGCTTTATATTTCATAATCGTTTTGCACTAAATGCACCACATAGAAAGTGGGAATTAATCTCTTTTCCTTCTTCTTGACGTTGAAGTTCCTGTGGTTATTACCAGAGATAAATTTAGCACAATTTCTTCAATAAGTATACATTTGTGGTATTTCTTATGTCTTGATTTCGAGACTGAGAAATTACTTAACTGTTGGTTATCCCTTGCATTTGTTGTCGTATTTTTGAACAATTAAGCTTGTGTCACTTGGAAATATTGACATTAGGATATGGTTCCATAAACAAATAATCCATCCTTTTTTATCAAAGCTCTGAGGTGTCTTTAAGTCTCTGATTTTCAGTGATGTGAAAGGGTTTGAAACATGCCAAAGAGCTAAAGTGCTGAATAAGCCCTAGAGTTTTGGCTCTGTGAATTTCTGCCTTTGAATGAGCACTGTGTATAGAATGCCCTTCATGCAAAGGTAGAGAATGCAAAAGATTTTCATGAACAGAGCGTGTGGTTCTGCCAAACTGAATGATTTGCTTTGTGGCTCCTGCTGCTGTTCATCAAGAATCACAAACACTTTATTGATACCAGAACAAACAGAGAGGTCCATACGCAAAGGTTTTGGCTGATTGCATAGAACATATGCCAGAGTTGAAGTCAGGGAAGGGTTTTTCTCAGTATTTAAGATTCAGTGGAAAAGTAAGAGGGGCAGCTATGCCAAGAATTAATGTTGATCTTGCCAAGAGCCTCTTTTAGTGACTTTATCCAACATGAGACTAAACAATGTATTAAATACACATATAGCAGTTAGGAATCAAATGTCAAGTAACAGCTTTCTGTTATTTGAGACCAAATTTGAAGCTTGGTCTAGTGCATAAAAAAAAGGTAAACATCACAAAAAGCATCTCTAATATCTACCAGCTAATAAGGACATCTATAAGTTGAACTTCTGGAGAAAATGTACTTATTTGGTTTTGCTAGAAGGCACTTTTTGCAGAGATGTTTCTTGTTGAAATTTTGATCAACAATTTCTTTCCAGTCACTTCATTAAAATTATCATGACTACTGCTGTCCCTCTAAAGAAAAAGGTTGAAAAATTATAAAATCTTTGGTGACCTGAGAAACTAGAGGACACCTGTTTTCAGGGACTAAATTTAGTGTATATCAGAGGCCAAATCCTCCTAGACTTACTCTGCAATCCATGGAGAAAGAAGACAGAACCTCTCTCTCCATTATTAAATAGGTAACTTAAGAAGATTAACCTCACTGAACTAAGGTTAGCCTTTATGAACAATTTCTTACCCTTACTTAATGTGGTGAAATATGAGAAAATTCTTTCAAAGACTGGCTTATTTTCAGAGAACTTCCTCAGTGTTTACTAGCAGCAGCAACAAAGCACACTTCAAACTTGTGTCAGCTGTTTGACTATGCAGTGATACAATTTCAGAAGTCAGAGCTGTTTTCCTTCTTGTACAGATACATCAGTAGCTGTGCCTATAGTTCTGGTTCCCTGAGCACTGACCCTGCAGACCTGGCTGAAGCACATCTGAACTCCTTTCCAAGTTAGCTTTCTTGTAAGAAGTGAGGAACCTAGGGATAGATAGAGGAATACACTCAAATCTTCCATAGGTACAGTATTTGGACATGAATGGGGCATGTAGCCAGACCAAGGAACTTAAAAACACTCTCTTAAAACTTAAAATCACTCACAAGATCTTGCTGTGTGGACACAGCCAAGATGACCAGCATTTGTTTGCAAAGATTTGTATGACTGTCAGTGACACCAGAGTCTGTGTGTGTCCGTGGCAGCTTTTCAGCATGCCTCTGCTGGGCTTCTAACACTAACATTCCTTTCAATCAGGGATGCAGAGAGGAGCTAATGACTCATAGCTGCTCCAGGTATGGAGCACTTAAAGAACTAAGTGCCATGCCATCTCTTGTAATTATGCTGATAGGTTTGACAGGCCTAGAAACTTTAATAATATCTTAAAAGCAGACTTCCTGAAGTAAACAAGAAGCTCTTAAATAGAGGGAGACGGGAGAAGCAAAACGTAATTGCCTATTGCTCTGCTGCCTGTTTCCTCTTTGCTAAGGCTGCAATTCCTCCACATATACCTTGGTTCTACAAAGCAATGAGGTCTCATGACAGCTCTCATTACCCAAAATTATGTTCAAGGGCTTATCCTGATTTTCTGATGATTATAAACTAATAGTCTTACATCGTGCACAGCTGGGGATTTTCCCAAGGACAACACGTAATTTTGATTGTCTTAGTGGACAAAGGATGTAGTAAAAACCTGCAGTAATTCTCCACAAAGCAGTTGACACAGGGAACATTAAGCTGGGTGCCAGAAAAGCCCATCTTTCATGGGGTTCACTGCTTTACACATGGAAGCATGTGCTGGATCATTCTCCATTCTCTGAAGAATATCAGAGGAATTCCAGTGCCTCAGGTACCTAAATTAATCTCTTTTCTTTTTTATGCAAATGATGACTCAGAAGATTCACCACACGACTAAAGCAATGTTTTTAGCAGAAAAAAAAAGTGGAGTTTAAATTAATGAAGATGATTGTTATAGTTTCAAATAAGTGTTACCATCTAGCTTGGACTTTAGAAATTAGAAGACTGAAAATGTCTAAGGAATTAAGAAATCTGTTTCTTTATTGGAACTTGTGTATTTAGCAAGACTGCTATGTATTTATTGTAAAAGGAAAATGTTTCTGTTCAAAGGAGAAGAAACTAGATAAAAAAGAATATAGCATTTTCTCCTTAGAGCAAGCTACTGGATGTTGTGGTAGTAATAGCCCTCAGAAAACAGCATGAGCAAGAATGAATGATTGTTCAGCAAACAGCAAATTCAACATTTATGAAGAAATAATCTTTTTCTTTTTTTTTTTTTACTAATCTNTTTTTTTTTTTTACTAATCTACAAAGTAAATTCCTGTGATAAGACTAGACTATTCCAAGGAAAATTTTCTCCCTCCTAGGCTTTCACTTTTGTAAGTTTCCTGTAATTTCTCCTTTAAGTTTTTCCGTCATTCTCTGCTCTCAGTGTTATGTTGTAATAACCATACCATGATAGACCTCTCTGGACATTAATATTTAAGTGAATGTTGAAGTCATCCCACTCAGATTCATGACTGTTGGATCCAGAGATTTTGAGATTGGAGAAACATTGAGAAAAGCTGCATTTAAGTGTAGCCACTTTTGTAGCTGTGGCCAGATTGTCTGTCACCTTCTCCTAACAAAACCTAACACACAGGCACCTGAGGGGCAGAGGTTCTCCTAAAGAGATGTCCCTAGATACAAGGTGGCAACAATCAGCTTTTCTCTGGTAAATCACAGAAGACAAAAAGCTGTCTGAAGAGTACCCAGTGCTGATTGGAGCTAAATGTGACCAAGGAAAAAAAAAGTAGATGCTCAATTTGGAGATTTGTGCTGTGTTTTCCCCTGAAAATTTTCGAAAAATGCTCCTTGTCAGTCTGTCTCAAGACAAAAGACAGTGGTAGAAACCACATTTGACTTTTTCTTGAAGTCTGTACATCTCTTTGTGTGTGGTAAGCAGCTGGGGCATCTCCTCAGAAGCTGTGAAGAGTTTTCTTTTATAGTTAGAAAGTTGGGCAGAGTAGACTACATAAAGAAAATTTTTTGTCTTCAGGTCCTAGACATAGATATAGCCTTGTGGTTGGGAAGTACAGAATTTCAACAGAAAGTAATACAATTATTTCTATCTTCACTTCCACCCACAACTCCCAAGGAATAGTCAGAAGCTTTGACCTTGACTCTGAACCAGGAATTCCAGCTCAGCCAAAAGGTATTCTTTATATTTGGAGTCTCTAGTGAAATACAGAATGATGGAAGAAAACAATTTTCCTCACAGCTATTTCCTGTGCAATTTAAAGGCAAATTCTACCATTGATTATACTTTATTTAAAGGAACCAGAGTATGAGAATAGAAGGCTTAAGATACTACTTTTATTGACATATTATTTACAACAAAAGAAAAATTTCATTGGGTAATATTTCCTTTTACCTCTGCAAATGATATGGCATTCTTAAAAAGTCACAAGAAATCAAGCAACATTTTTAACCTTTAAGGGTAGGCTGCATTCTGTAGCACATTTGATATGAGGATCTCAATTTGTTTTACCAGTGTTGCTAGGCTTACTTTTCTCTAGTTTCATATTTTAGATTGAACTCTAACAAGTAAGAGGAAGAAGGTTAAAACAGATTAAATTTCTTCCTCACGAATAAGAAGCAGCCAGGTGGAGCACACACATTACTTGACATCCAAGGGGCTGCATACATATCAAATTCATAACATTCCTGTTGAATGATGGAACTGCAGTCTATTGATTACAACTGTGCAAGACTTTCCTAAAACAGGGTAGTCACTCATAAGTAAAACTTTCCATAGTTTTCCATATAAAACAAGGTCCACATTTATGGTGGTGTTATATTATTACAAGTGAAAACTCAGAATATCAGAAAACAACAAAAACTAGAGAGAAAGTCTAAACTGACAGCAGATAAAGGTCAAGATTGCAAAGGTAATGATCTCCTTTGGAAACTTTGGAAGCCCATCCTAGTATTTTAAATTAAGCTTAGAGTAGAGATTTGAAATAGATTGTGAAACCTTAGAATAATTGAGATTGAACCAAAGAGAGTTACTGCTAATGATTAGCATTTCACATGACCTCTTACCTTGAGGATCACAAAGTACACCTAACAGTAGGTCTGATTGCTGGGCAGTAACAGCTACTCTTGTGGAAAGCAAACATGAGAGGTCTCTGAAACAGCAGCAAACATTTTGCAGGGAGAGAAACACCTGAGATATATACACAGTAAAAGAACAATTGCTCTGCTGTTCTAAGGATGTATTGTCTCATGGTTTTCTGGTGTGAAAACAAGAGTGGGACATGGCAGTCTTTACATGCATTCCAACAATAAAACATTTGTAGGACACTCATATAATCTCCAACTCCACTGCTAATAAATGCAACAGACTTTGGCGTATAAATGAACACCTGACAGGAAAATGTAAAATCCAGTATGAGAGATTCCAGTACTTTTAATACTGTGTTTAACACCAGAACACTAAGCTAAACAGCACCCTGAAGTAGGTGTTCATTAACAAGTGTTGAGGTGTTAAATAGAGAAAAAAAGGGTTCTTTTGTGAATAGTGGATTGCTTTGCATACGTAAAACTAAGGTTTCAAAAATGAACTTTAACAAAATGTGCCAAGAAGATAGTGAAAATCTCTGCAATTTTATATGTTGAGGAAATTAGGATTTTCTGTAATTTAGAAGTGCAAGAGTCTGAATTTCTGTTTTTATTGCAAGCAAGGAAGCAAGGTGAAAACATTGAAAGCAATGACTCCATGAATAGAAATAAATAGCAATAGGGTGTGTATGATCAGAAAACCAAAAAATGGTTAAAAGACAATCTTAAAAAAAAAGGCATAAAAGACAAGAAGCTTCAGCCATGAAGGAGTATCAAGAACATCAGAGAGGCAAATATTGTTATTAAAAGTATGTTATTAAATGCTAGCTTCAGAGGCTGTAGGAACCCAAATTCTTTCATGTTTTGAAAATAGCTAAAAGTTTCATTTACTTTAAGTGGCAACTGTCTGAAAATCAGAAATAGATTTCTATTACATAAAAGTTGAGTATTTATTGATCCTCACTATTGCAGAGTTATTTTTATCTGTTGCCTGTTCTAGTGTTAGTCTTCATTATCTCATCATGCATGAATTTTCTTCCACTTTTATTTAAATGATAAAGAATGTGGATACCTGGATGTGGTAATTTTCTACTTGCTGCCTTCCAGCTCTTCTTTTTTTTTCAAACCAGATGTTGAAGCTTAGTGTGTTTTTAATATGATACAGTATGTACTTTAAGTGTTTATTGTAGTCTGACATAACAGGTACATGTAGCTCTGCCTCATGCGTGTGTTGGGTTTAGTATGTGCTGTACAGTGATAGGTCAGTGGGAAGCAGTAATACAGCAGGTTAAGAGTAACAGCTGGAAAGTGGTGAAAAACAATAAGTCTGAAAATGAAAATTTGTCAGAAACTCAGAGAGGTTGAACACAGGCACAACTTTATTCTTTACTGAGGCTTCATGGTAACTGAAGGCTTCAGCATCTTCCAGATATAGGATACCAGTCCTAGTTGGCAGCCTGGATGATCATAACTAAGCTCATTTACAGCAGTTGCAGACTCCAGTGGAGTGAAAGTGTTTAGCAGTGAAATGAAAGAAAGGGTGGACTTACTGAAGTAAAAGCCTCTGTCTCCACACACGAACTGAAGAGCATCAACCAGTTCAGCACCACAGAGTGTTTCTGGGCCAGCAGCAACAGAACTGGTTAAGGTAAGCAAACACAGGCCAAGGTAGAAGAAATGCATGTAGGACACAGTGTGCATCTTCACCTGCCAAGGAAGCAAAACCTGTGTCAGAATTTTACCCCAAAGAGTCTTACAAAAAATGACTCCTGCACCCTTGTGAATGAGAATGAATATGTACTGTGATTTCTTGGACAGTAAACATGGTATCAGGAAATGTTTCACCAGAATTTTGCAACTGCCTACATGTTCTAATCCATGTATTTTGGATACTGATTATTTATTCTGATGAATACAATCACATCTAGTTAGGGAATCCTGTAATAACTATGACTTATATTTGCTTTTGGAAAGCAAAATATGGAAGAGTGGAATAGACAGACAAAGGGAAGCCTGAAATAATAGGAATAAGAAAAGTAACTTTGAATAGGTTTGTCTCAGACCAGAAAAGCTAAGAGGGAATATAACAGGTACCTGCCAATGTGTTGTGGGAAATGGAGGTGGCATGTGATGGAGAAGAGCCATTTAAACTAAACCCGATATTGTCACAAGAATAAATGGCTCTAAACTTGCTGTAAGGAAATTTGGCCCAATAGAAAAAGAGCTCATTATTAGAACTCCACAGTTCTCCAACCACCTTAGAAAGGAATACCAGAACAAACCAAAAATGCTGCAAGGTTCAACTTGTCAAAATTACAGGGGTTGATGTGGGATCTTCGGTAGCAGAAGACCACATTCAGCGACTCTTACAGTCCCCTGTTACTAGCAGGCAAACATTGTGGAAATATTTGACAGATTAGCAGGAGCATGAGTTTTAAAGATTTGTATTTTTGCTTGTTGCAAGCAGCTATACTTCATTGACCTTCATTATACCCTCTTAGGCAGCTGTGGCCATGAGGTTTACACAGAGGTGATATTTATTTTCTCATTTCCATTTGGTTACAAACTATCTTTTTCCTGTACTTTGAAGAAAGGTCAGTCCTCCATGGGTGTAAAATTGCCCAAATCCATTTATCCGCTTCTTTTTGTATCCCTTTATGTCCACCTAATTTTTTGCCCAACATGCAAACAAGATAGCTTTTCCTTTTAATACCAGGAAAAGCTATATATGTATAGTAGCAGGACACTGAGTAATGTGCTTAATGCACCTTCTGAACTTGTTTAGATTACTTGCCAAAAATCATAGTTTTGAAAGGTGTAAATCTGCTTTTAATTTCATTCTCTTTCAAGGTTAACATTAACATTGCAGTCAGGTAAGAAGTTACAAATATGTCTTCCACATACAGTTAAACTTGGCTGAAAACTGCTTTATGTTAGCAGTTTAGTGCAAAGTAATTGAAGTAAAATGATTAATCTTCCCTAAAGTTTCTTTCAGGGTTTCAGGGACCGTTTAATCTTTAATATTTCTTCACTGAACTTTTGAAAAAAAGATGAAGTTATCTATTTTCTGATCAATTGGGATCTGATCCAGTGGGGTATTGAGCCTTTTTTAGTAAATAATGTTTAAGAATTCTTATTTTCTTGGCAAGAGATCTTAGTGCCTTGCTGGATGAGTCCCTTATTTCCACTGTGAAAATAATGAACAATTTAAATCCCATGATATATCATAAAAAAAAGAAAGAATAATTATTTTCCCATTCACAAATGTCTTTAGCCAACTTTGCCATGCAAACCCCAACAAGCTTAAATGCATGGACAAAACTTCAATGGCAGATGGAAAAAGATCAGATTATAAATGAATGATGATAACATGGGGTACTATTTCCTGTAATGATTCCATATCTTAACAACAATTTCTTTCTTCCTTTGCCATATTTTTGAATGTATAAGATAAATGTGATGCACCTGCAGTTTAAGATGGTTCCCAGTTCTGAGGAGGTAAAGCAGAAAGCTGTTTAGCACACTGCCTCAGAAAGCTGAAAGACATTACAAATACAAGAACATTATGTATTTAACAATTTGTTCTCGTATAACATTTGGTCCAGAAATAAACATAAATTTTAGACATTTAACAATTTTCTATTTTTCAAGACTTCTCAGCTGGCTTGCATTTTCAGATAGATATCAGCACTGAACTACGACAAAACAGATTATCTGCTGTTTTTCCTTTAGTGGATGCCAAAAAAGGCTGCACAGTATAAACCACAGAGAATTTCTAACTTTATCTCCAAATTTAACAACAGTCAAGAACTTTCAAACAAGTAAAAACTTTGCAGAAAAGAAAACAGGCTCAAATATGTCTAGGGTTCAATCAATTATTTAATAAATTAAGTACTGTTTCATCAAAGTAAATTCCAAAACATAGTTTAAAACTTTACCTATACTTCATCATTTTAATTAAGCACAACATTAATTGATTCAATATGTTTGTGATAAAATCAAAGTACCCCTTTATATCTAAGGGGAATATTCTTAAGAAAATACAAAGTTGTAATGCAATATTGCTTCAGGTTTTCTACAATCAAGCAGAGTACTTACATTATCCCCAATTTGACTAGAAAGTTGAGAGCTTAAAAGAAAACGCATTGGCGTGTGGGTGGGGTTTATCGAAGCATCTAATTACATTAGGAAATTGAATACAGGTTCAAGATGAGCCTGGTTAAGCACTTCTTTTAGTTGCACAGAATGACTGACCATATTTTCACAGCTGAAATTTCCTCTTTTTTCAGTAAAATAGCCAGCTTTTGCTACATTCCTCTTTTAGTAGTCCAAAAAAGTAGCACCACAAAGAATGTCATATTTGAACACTCTACATCTCCTTTACTTCCTGATTCTTCTATGTAAGTCCCCTTCATTCAATAAACTATCACTAAGTTGTGCATAAGAATCCTTCACATGCTTGGTCATTTTAGTAACATGTAAGAACATCTGCAAGAATTATAAGTATCCTGAAGGAGGCAACATTTTTTTGGAGAGCATATGCTACAGCAAGAAATCAAGAGTTATATATTGAAATTACATTTCATTCCAGAGGGGTTGGGCCTGACTATCAAGCCATAGTAGAAATGTGCAATTATTATGAAATATCAGTATTCACTAGGAATTGTTATATAAATAAAGCATATATACTCTAGAGTGCATCAAGGTTTAAATACTGTTAACTTTGAGCAAAGAATCTGGACTACATGCTAACCTAAATCAATATGTTCCATTGATTCCAAGGAAGCTTGGCAGGATGCACAGCTGAGGAACTAGCGCATTACTTTTATGTCTCTTAGTGCCTTGCTCAATACTTTAAAAAACCCAACCCTTCATCTCTCAAGTATATTGGAAAGGATGCCCATTTATACATTAAGGGAATGATTTCATCCCTTGCAATTATAGACCTGTAATTAGGTCATTAAGGAATGAGATAAGTGTGTTTTAAGTGTAAGACAAACTAAAAAATAAATAGGCCCTAAACAATTAAAATAACATAATTATTTCAGCTACATAAAAGTCCTTGCTGAATATTAAGGGAGGAAAAAAGTTTTTGAAGGATATAAATTTGCAGATAATGGAAAGTTGGACTGGAGCCAACTGACAGAAAGAGAGGTCAATGCACCTACTGAAGTCAAATTTACCTTAAGACAGTTTATATTATTGTGCAGAAACTATAGGGTCATAACATCAAACTTCACATTCAAACTTTCCTGAAAAAGCCCTCCCTAGAAGGGAAACTTGGAGATGAACATGTAAGGGAATTTCCATTTTCTTTATGTACAATTGCTTAAGCTGTACAAATATGCAAGGTCAGCAAGAGTCGCAGCTGGTTTCTAATGTAGAAAACAAACTGAACTTCTCATTTACTTTTAATTTATGAAAGCAAAAACCAAGTAAATGCCACGATGCTGCCAAAAAATTGCTGCAGTGACAACATCCCTTAAAAGTTTCCTTGTGAGAGCATGAACATTTTCTCTATAATTGTGTATAATAAAACTGCAGAAACTTAACATGTGAATAATACCTTCTTTCCTATGAAACCCTGCACCTGCAAAAAACAGCTAAAAGTTCTTGTATTCAGAAGCATTCATTAACAATATAGACAATGATGTAAGTGGACCTTTTAATAATGACATAACTGAAATATTACAAAGTTCTCTGAATAGAAGTGAAATTTAAGACATGTATTTGCAATAGTTTTCCCTCATAGTTATCTATGTAATTGCAACTATTACATACAGCCATTTTCCAGTCCACATAAAATTGCATGTTCAGCAATTTATAAATAATTCTCAGTTCTAAAATAATGTTATTGAAAAGTGCACAATACTCCTCAAGCCAGCAGCAGACAATACACAGCAAAATAAAACTAAAAAATTATTTGAAATAGTAATAAAGATTTACCTTCAAGAAATCACACAAGCAGCACTTAACTAATTGTGTTGAAAGACTGTTGATTTTTTCCATTGCTTCTTGAAAGTGCAAAGTCTGGAAATGAATTTGTTAGCAGTAATGATGAGAAAAAAGAAATCCAGAGAGATGTGAGATGTTGAGAGCAATGTCACATTTCAATATTGAGGACTTTATTCCATTGCGCAGGCTCTATCTGCTCTGATTTTAGCAGTGACAGTGAGATTTAGCAAACAGAAGAGGGATTTAGAGAAAATCCTCACATTTATCTACATTACACAGACACTGTAGACAGGAAACAGCTGGGGGAGCATTTGCCTCTCTCTCTCTCCCTCTTCTGGCAAAGTTACCGAGTAAGGACTTTTTTGGGCATGGTGACAAATAACATCATACCTTTGCATTTTAAAACTAGAGCACAGAAGCATATTTTTTTCCCTTTAAAAGAATGTGAATTAGTGACTGAGGAGTTAGCAGACAAAAAGAGCTTGTGCTGCCATGAAAAATAAGAAAATGTATTCTGGTTAACTTTCAGGTAGCTGTGTGTGCATTTGTATTTATGTGTGCGTGTCTGCATTTCAAATATATAAAAACTTAAATATGTATGGGCAAGGTTGGTATATATATATATATATGCATACCTTTGTATATATATATACACACACACATTTTATTTATGCATAGCAGCATAGATATTTTATTTATATAGTATGGAAAGGCAGGCAGGCAGTTATCTACCTTTTCCTTAATGTGTCTTTATGTTATTAAACTTGTCACGTCTATATGCTGAGTACCAATTAAAACCTCCAACTCTTTCTGTGATTAACCCTTAAATAGCAGTTTGTAATTTGCTAAAAATAACAGAATTGTTGAGAACTACTTGTAAATAGGACAAAATAGCTTTGTGATCTTTCAACAACCACACAGGAGAGAAATCATGTAATTTCCTAGAACTTACAGTACTATGAATATAGTAACACGAGTAGCCCAGTTTGGGGGGCTTCCATGACATTTATCTTAAGTCTGCTGTTGTAATTATGAAGTGATTACCCTCCTCCCTTTTAGTAGTAATCTTCAAATTTCTCTTGATAACAATTTAAATGACACTGGGAAAGAGAGATTTCAACTTTATTAGTTCTGCAATACCTAACTTCTGCCTTTTTATTTTTCCTCAATTATGAGTATATTATAAATAACACCAGCTGGCCAGCAACATGCTCTCACGGGTTATGATGTCATTCAAATCCCTCAACTGTGTTAGTGGCTTGCAATGTGCTCCAAGCCAGCTGTTTTTCTATTTATAATGTATGCTTGCATTTTCAATACTTAGCTATTGAGGATAAAGTTGTGATGTTGTTTTATAGATGCAGTTTATACTTGTTGCCTTTTGGGTTTGGAAGATGGCATTTAAAAGTAGAGGATTAAACAAGGCTGCAGCTCCAGAGACCAAACACATGTCACAAGCAGTGTATGATTTCCATAAAAGCTGTTTCAGAACTTTGCATTTTGTCCCTGTCTGCTTCCACTAAGTGAGAGTTGCATGCTGAGGTGCTAGCTGTACTTTATTATTGAAAATAACAATTGAGATCATGTTGGCCCAGATCTGTTCTCAGTTTTCAGATCCACCTTGAACTGTAGGGTGCTTGCCCGGCAGAAAGGACACAGTTATTTGTATCATCTATGAATGCCTCTGTGCAGTTTTAAACAGTGTTTGGTTAGCTAAGCTGATTAATCTTTGGAAGGGATTCCTTCTAATGTACCATAATGGCAGAAGCACAGGGCACCTTAGGGTATGTTTGCTTAGTTCAGATAATACTAATATTTCAAGTATTCTGATATGCATTTGTACCACAGGTGTTGTATTTTAGTGTTCTGGTCTGTTTTATTCTCCCCTCTGCATTTCAGAGGCCACTGAATGGTGGCACCATTCTGCACATACCTTGATGAAGCCTGCTGCAACTGGTAGGACATGTATCACTTATTCCACAAGCCTTAGAGAAGAATGTGGGAAGACAAATTAGAAAGCTCTGATAATCTTTTTTTTTTTTTTTTTTTTTGCCTNTTACAGTACTACAGGTGGGCGCACACCCTTCTGCCTTTTTCTTCTTAAATAAGAGAAGAAATACACTCCTTCATAGCCTTCCTGCTGCCCAGGCTTCAAATGCTCTTCTCACTGTTCACTGCATGCTTTCTCCTAGGTTTCCCCAGGCCTCTCTTGGTCGTGAGAGCAGCGTGCAGTAGAAGATTCATCTTTGGGCTGCCAGGGTAATCAGAGAATCAGAATGCCTCTAAACACCTGGTAATTATGGTACTTTCCACAGAGCCATTCTCAATGCCTTTCCTCAACGTGCCTGACCAGCCTAAGGTTCTGTTGCACTTCACTTCTTTCTTTTGGATCTTCTTTTAAAGTGGTACTGTGAAAAGGCAGGAAAACAGAAGAGAGTCAAATAAGGTTTCCATTAGGGATTTTTAGTCTTAGTGCAGTGCTTTTCTCCACTAACAAGTTATTCCATTCTTTTTAGCATAAAATTAAAAATCCCTTAGGTCATACTGATCTGGGGATTGCTAGTTTCCTAAAATATAGCTTCTATACGGGTGATAATATTTTAGTCAGTATAGCAGTCAGTTAACTATTGGAAATGGGTTCATTTTTCCCTTGTTAAATATAATAATTTTTAAACCACTTAGAATAAAGTACTGTATGACCGCATGTTATGGAGTTGTTTACATTCCCTTAAATAAAATGCACCTGTAAACTACAGAATTTATGGCAGTTTTCAAAGTATTTCCAAGAGATATACAGATCAGAAAAGTTTTCTAATTGCAATGTGTGCAGCTACTCTACCTTAAAAGTCAATAGCATATATATCCTTGTTTGGCTTCTTAAGTGTAACCTTCAGTATTATAGTAGCCACAAAGACACATGAAATGTCTGAGATGGAATCAGGTGTTTAGGAATTTATGTGTCCTGATCCTCATCTTATGTACTTTAATGATTTTACTAACATGCTCTAATGTTATGGACCTCATATGTCAGTTTTTCCAGGGACAACTCTGTTTTATAGAAGATAACAAATATGCAATTATCCTAATTAATATATTGTGCCTACTTAAATCCTTTCTTAAAAGGTAGGAACATTGCCACAATGCCTGAAAATGCCTGAACCAGTGTGCCTTTGTCTTTGCATTCTTTTCTGTTAGATCACTCTTACCAAATGCAATTATTTGTTGCTGTTGTTTGGTGTTTTTACACTGGAATTACAAGTTTTCTGATAGAAAATCAAGAAAGAACCACTCTAGTAGACAGAACCATTGTAATAGATATCACCAATCTAACAGATATCACTGAGAGGGTGATAGGGCAGAGAGCATGGTTTAGGAGAGGATGGAAGAGGGCAGTAAACACAGTGGCTGGCAAACAGCTGTTCTTCATTATATAAAATAGCAGAGACAAGTTTGTCTTTGGAGGAAGAGATGAAGGGCAGTATTTTATTAATGCAGAATTTTGTGTTGAAGTTAATGATTAGTCAAGTATATGGTGGAAAATTCCTTTCATCAAATTAAAAGTTGGAAAGTCAAGGAAAATATCATTTTGCTAATTGATTTGAGCTAAAGAGATTTTTTTTTTTAAATAAAAAGCCTCAAACACCTTTTGTAATGGTAACCTAAGCAGCATCATCACTAGATAAAATACAAGTAACAAATTTGATGGGAAGGATGAGCACATACAATCCGAGCTGTCATTACTTTGTCAGTATTGTAGAGACACCAAGAAGAGAGCAGTGCCATGAAAAACAGTTACTGATTTGGGCAAAACAGGGAGAGTGCAAGCTTCATAATTAAGTTTTAGAGAGGATCACATAATTTGAAATCCTTTGTATTTGCTGATCAAGAAAAACATAAGTATTTCAAGAGCAGGTTAGAGGTGTGAGAATGTCCAGAATTATGGCTTATAGGTAGCAGTGGTAGAAAAAATTGAGGTTAGTAACAGCTCAAAATTAATCCATGGACTTGTAAACTGATGGTGTATGGTGAAAGTTCTGTGGTGAATAAGATAAAATTACTTCAAAATTTTAATGTATGGCATTAATTAGAGTAGCTACTGTTTTGAATATCTTTGTTTTAACATGGGGTTTCCCTTGGTTTTTGAAAAAAATGTGCTGACAGTAATACAAAAGCAAATATTGATCTTATTTTCCTGTTCAAATGAAATATACATCAACTATTGGATATAATTGTTCAAAATTTGAACAATTAATTTTTTAAAAATTATAATAGATTATGGAAGTTACACATTAATTAAGTGACATGAGATGAGCTATAGTTATGACCAAAAAGAAAAACAAAATATGAAAATTAATATTAAATAAACAAAACAAAAAAAGTTCAAACAAAATGTGTTTCAACATTTTTGAAAGCATTTTTTTAGGGTTTTTTTTTAATTTCTGCTTTGTGGGAAATTTTGAAATAGTTTGTTCTGATTCAGAATAATCAAAATACCAGCATTTTCCATTAAACTGGAAACTCCCAGTTTTAGCTGTTTGTAGTCTTGCTCTCACTTTCCCAATATTTAAATCTGAATAGGTCATCTTTGCTCAAAAAAAGTTGCTTACTTTCTTATTCCTAAAAGCAGCAAAAAGTCAGAATTAGGAAAGAAAGAAATTTAGGAGATATGACTGCAGAACCTCTAACCTTGCATGCATTGACAGAGGGTAAAATAAGTGGGAATTGGGATGGGCAACCATTAACATATAAGTGCATGAAGGGTGATTTCTATGAGTCATTTAAGTCCTCTGTCACAGAAAGAAAAACGCATAACCTTAGATATTCCCTTAATTTCCTAGACTGTTTATTCCACATTTAGGTGAAATGTAGAGACTTTTTTTTTTTCCTGAGTCATCATTAGCATCAAGGCTAAATCTGTGCTCAAACATTTTTATAAAATAGGGTCTAGCACATATGTTTAATGGTATTTTGCTTTTTCTATAAGTTAGACACATGAATGTCAACGCCTATGTGTGATTTTTTTATTTGCTGACTTAGAAAAAAACTGTAAAGAGAACTGACTACTGTAAATTTTATTACAAACAGGTTTTGTATGTCCATGCAAAGCAAAGAGTGCAAGAAAATGGCAAAATTGTCTATCTATTTTATCTTGGCCTGAAGAGTACTTGCACGAGTTAGACACTTCAGAAACTACTCCTTATTTTACTTATAAGCAAACTCTATTTGGAGAGGAAATAAGATGTGTCTAAACAAAAAAAGAACATCTGCTTTGACCATTTAAAATTTATTTAATTTACAATTAATCTGGTTCTTATTGTATGTGTTAGTATTATTTCTTCTGGGTTCATTTCTCTTCACTCTCATGATTTACTACTCAGAAGGGGCTTATCCCATTAAATTTCTACAGTGTTTTGTGGACTGAAGCCAATATATTCTGCATGTTCAAATACTTAGCTCTGTCACTGACATTTTTCTGTATATTTTCTTCAAATAGAAGTTACAGATAAATCAGTTACCTCTAGTTTGGCTTATTGATACAGTGATACTCTGGTTTATTTTGAACAAAACATTAAAAGCTAATGGAAAAAAAATTAACCCGAACCCATAAACAACCTCATCTAATACTGATTCTTTGATTTTTGGTCAACTATGCTTTCATCAAGAAACTACTGAATAATTTAAGTACTAAAAAGAACCCGCACAATGACAAAGTTGCTTCAAATAAAACCTGTATTGACTCTGATCCATGAGTGCTTCTCTGCAACAGACTTCACTGTCATTTGAACAGAATTGTCTGATCAGATGACCAATTCTGATTTCCTTTCCCTATTTTATCTTAAAATATGAAGTATGTTGAACTATAGATGAATGATCTTAACCTATGCATGGATTTTGTGGTTCTGAGCAATATCTGCTTAGTAAGCTTGGTGTATTTTACACCCTTTATTTTTATCTGCTTTGCTTTGATAATGTTATTTTGTCATTGGAAGTGGGTTTAGGTTTTCTGAAAGGCAGGGTCAGCTTAGGCCACTGAGACCAATTTTGCAAACCTGTGGTTCTGGGTTTCTGGGCATCCTGTATGTAAATGAATTAAAACAAACAAAAATGCACCTTTGATCTCTAGCAGATCTTAAATATAGTTACATTGAACTTGGCTCTTATTATAATTTCTACTTTTGAATGATTTGATCCACTTGAGTAATTCCTCCACTTGAGTAATTTCTCCAACCAGTTCCATGTTTTCCTGTCCATGAGATAGGAATAATAGTTACTTTAGGTAGTTTGAGACTCATAGAGGGAAAGCAGAGCAAGCCATATTATGTATTTTTTGGAAAATGTTATCGTGGCTGAAAGAACACCTCTGTATGTTTATAGGAAGTGACAAGCTACTGTGTTAGCCTTGCACATTTTATGTCTCTGTCATCTTCCAAATGTGTTAAGCACAGCTGGAAGAATTCCCAACAGATGCTTCCTTTTACTTATTTTCTTATTTTTTTCTATTACATCATTCACAAGTGTTCTTGTCAAAGACCTTCTTCACAGAACATTTTCTGGAATGATTGTTGTACGATACAAGTACAATCAGGTATGATAAATGTTGATGCTTCATTACTATGCTGCTTTAAAAAATAAGGCTTTTATTTTAACCTAAGTAAGAGAGGAGTAATATCTCTAAAAACAGTGAAATGTAACTGGAAAGGGAACTGCATCACATGAAGTGGCAGGCACCAATGCCTAGCTTATGTATTACATAGGATGTAAGGGGACAATTTATTAACTAATGCCTAGTCTAAATATGGACACATGACTGGTTTGTAGAATAAGGTCCTGATTCTACAAACAGACTCATGAGCCTGACATTTTTTCCAGTCTCTGAACCTGCCTATGAGTTGAACCATGACCCTGTGCAGAAAAAAAACCCTTTCTGGCAAGGTTACTGGCTGGGATGCTTTTCAGTGGTAATGAGCACCTGCAGTGCTAATAGGTGGTAACTACCCTTTAAGACTGGCAAGATTATTTTGAATCCTATGCACACTTTCTGTGATAGTTCGACCTCTTTTCCTTCAGTGTTATGTAGAATTTTAGATGAAAAAAAAAAGAGTAAAAAATCATGAATATTATATTTTTATATGAAAAAAGAAAGAAGACACTAAGAAAACATGTTTTAAGTTTGTTAAAGAAGGGCAAGTCCTGTGAGGAGTATCATGGGCTAGAAGTTTAAATGATGAAGAGAAATAAGTCTTAAGCTATTTTCTTTCATTGTTTGGCATTTTAGCTTTTCTCACAAAAGATTAAGAGGAGAGCATATTTACTTTGTATTCTGTGTTATCTGTTTAAACAAGACTTTACTGTTTCTATGTCTACTTTACAACTTTCATATTTCAGTTTCCTAAATATTTATTTTTCTCGCTTGGTGTTTTTTGGGAGGTTTTTTGTTTGTTTTTTGNGCTTTTGGTTTGGTTTGGTTTCTGGGGTTTTTTGTTTGTTTTTTTGGTTTGGTTTTATTTTTTGTTTTGGGTTTTGGGGATTTTTTTGGCTTTTTGGGGTTTTTTGTCACATATCAAATATTTTTATTGCTTCTTTAAAAAATGTTACATTTTGAGAACTTTTTAAATGGGCAGGGCAAGAGCATCAGCATTATGGTAAAGAACTGAATATTGGTGCAGTTTTGAGATCATCACACATCATCAATGTTTCAAAACACTCTGAGATTTGAAAAGCCTAGCAGGCTGTGTAGCAGATTTTATCAGTGGAGCAAAAGTCTTTGCTTAGTATTTGATTTTAAAGGTTTCTCATTCTTTATAAATTTCTATTTCCATTCTTTTTCCTTTTGTCATAAAAGAAAGTGTACATGCAAGCACAGTATCTACCTGTATTTTGCAATGCTTGTATTTATTTGGGAATTTTTATACTTTTCTGTCTTTTGATGAATGATTCATATTTTAACAGACGTTTTTTGATGTGGCTATAGTCATTGTAGTGGATCTGTATGGGACGAGGTCATTCAGAATCACAAGTCTGAGCCGGATCAGCTGCGAACACAAGATCACATTTCAGCTAATAAGGCAGAGCAGAATTCAGCGTTGATGTGGTTTTGTGCTGGTTGCAGAAGGAGACATGGTATTTCATTCTTCATAACATTATAGGGGTGAAGGCAATTGTTATGTGAGCTGGCATAAAGACTGCAGGTACAGAATTAACTTGTCAAAACTCCAGCAAATTTTAACAGGCACACTGAGTTTTGTTTGAAGCTTTGTGTCATGTATGCTTGAAATAATTTTATCTAGAATTAGGAGCCCTAAAGTTCAGTACTAATAATTGAACTGTGGACTCTAGGAAGATTGGAACATATTGGCTTGGAATAAGCTGGGTTTTTAAAATTCTAGAAATATATTTGGTACTATTTACAGAAGATTACATTATTCTCATAGGTGCATTAAGTTTGTATCTTTTATTCTAATATTTACAGATAATTTTTATCATTTTATTCTACTCTTATTCCAGAAACATTGTTTACAGGGAAACAAAGAGTATGCTAGGTGCTTTCCTGCCTACTTTTTGTTGTGATAGGTATATATGATTCTAGTCATATTGCAATACATGTAACCTTACTGTTCCGTTCATTACTAGAAAAACATTTGTCTATTTTGCCAGTATTTCTTCCATCATAAGAATCCGTAACATTGCTGCTGCGTAAAAATAACATCCCTTTCACTCTAAATTAAATAATGGGATTTTATGGTTGAAAAATCAAGTGTAGGCTATGATAAGAATAAGATACCGTTGCACCTCAACCCTTTCATCAGTCCCCACTGTGTATCCAGCTTCTTTCCTGAATGAAAATTGAATGTTTTTGGGGAAATACTCTGTAGCTAGGTAATAGGATAAAAAATAGGAACTCAAAGCTGCCTGAGTGAGCACATGTTTGGCATCTCCAAGACCAATTTCCAGGCTTGCAAAACATCCCTCTGAATAGCAAGCATATAATTTCTTTGACTTTGAGCATGCAACTCACTCTTTTTCTTCACAGTTTACTCCTCCTGCCAAAAAAATGGTATCTCATTACTATTTAGTAAAATTACTATTGCTTCTCTGTGGGTGCACATGGCATGTAGTGCCCAAAAACTGTAAAGCCATCCTGTATTGTTTTGTTCAGTGCCATACTTACAAGAATATTGGATTTGGGGGCTGTGCCTACACTTCATTGGGCAGACAACTCAGGCATCACCGTTTTTTGGAAATCACAGCAGAGAAGGTGTCACAGTGTGCTCAGGTATTGACTCGAGGCTCAAAATGCAGATCTCGTCTGGGAAACTCAGAAGTCCTTCTCAGTTTCACAGTCCTTATGTAGTCACAGGAAACTCACTGACTAAAGGTTGCCTGAGAAACAGCCTCCTATAATTCTTATGTGTCTGAGTTTTCCTGGAGACAACCATTTCATGACCTTGCACATCAAAAAATCCAATGTGACCCAGATGCATTGTGTACTAATTACTTGTATTTGCTAACTGCTATTGAGTTTTCTTGGCTCTCAGGTGAGATGAGAAGTCTAGGGCAATCTTCATTCCAAACACATGGAATGCGTTCATACCTCAGCAAGCACATGGCCATGTCTCACTGCTATATGTGACAAATTAATCAGGGTGTTCTCATGGTACAGCTGGGAAGCTCTGTCAAGGAGGTTTGTCTCCTAAAAACAAATGGCTTAACCAACAATTTTATTCTCCCTAAAGGTGTGAAGGCATACACTAATGCCAAAAGCAGGTGTTAATGACAGGTACTAGGTCCCCCATACTATCCTTGTAGTTGCAGATGGCTGTTTTTTATTTTCCTTCCTGTCTTTCACTGGTACATGAAGCTGCACATAGTGAAAAAAGAGCTGTCATGTTCCACTTGGGTTTTATACAGGGAGATATTTTTAACATTCTGACATAATCAAATCTAATAAAGTCTGTATTTGATTTTTTTGTCATGTGTGCCTCTTTTAAAAAGGCATTGTTTTAATAACAGGTGAGACAGAATGGTTTGACAAAAAGAAAAATAATATTTTGTCTTCATTCAAAGTGGTTGCTGACTTCCTTACTACCTACAGAATTGTAAACATGTTTACATGTGAGCTTAAATACTGTTCAGTGTTATATGGGTTGTGAAATCTGTCCTCAAAGCAACTGCTGGAACTGGTAAGTAATCCTAATATTAATGAAAATGTTCTCAGACTCTTGTCTTACAATACAGTATTTTAAATAAGCATATGGTGTACACGTCTGGCTTGAGTTGATTGTGTATTATAAGAACCAGCTGAAGTTCATGATGTAACCATGTTAACACTTTTTAATAGCTTTTTGAGAACACAACACAATTGTGTTAATGATAATCAGTTAAAGACTCTATTTGTTCCAGATGTTACTTTTCTAGGCAAAAAAAATAAAAAATAAAAAGAATTTCTTCTATATCCCTGCTTAATAACAGGTAGTCAGAAAAGTCCTAATGTGAACCTAATCTCTTTCTTTAGATAATATACTACTTAGCCATAGCTTGAATTGGATATGTGAATACAATTGTGAAAGAAACATAGATGTCTAGAAAAGCTTTTTTTTTTTTCTGGCATGGATCTCCAGTTCCCAGTGGCCTAAAGTCCCACACCACAAATCACTATAATTGGCATGGCTGGCAACTTCTTCTCTCATTGTCAAACCGATCTTTTACAGTAAATTTGTAGGAACTCTGAAATTAGGCTAATACCAGAAGTATCAAAAGAGAAAAAAGAAAGCAAACCACACACAGATTCAAGCATACCATTATACTTTTGATAAACTGTACTATTAGGTGGCCTATATTAAAAAAAGAGAAACACTTATTTATTAGTTGCTTGCATTTCAAAGGGTCATCAAAGATAAACTTGACATTTAAGGCCTCATCAAGAAGAAGAGTACATTTTGCTAGACTTATAATAAATAGACATTTCCAGGCTAACTAATTGTTAGTAATGTTAAATAAACATTTATCTTAAAGAATATACCTTCAGGAAAGAAAAGAATCTGGAACTTTGGAGGTGGGCAAACATTATGCATGTAACTCTATGCTGCAGTAGTAGCTGGAAAATATCCTTAGTCATTACAGTAGACTGCAAGAAATACCTTCTTCCAGGGTGTTTCATTCCTGCATAAAATAGGAATAGGTATGATGGCCCAGAAACTCTCCGGCACAAAGAAAGGAAGGAAGTTCATTATGGGTTCAGGATTCCTACAGTTATGTACTTCTCTGCATTGCTCCAGAGGATCTCCACAATGAAGATATCTCAGGCACAGGACACATACAAGACCACATGAATTTGTGACTCTATGAGGTGACCACATGAGATGACGACATGACTTTCAGGAGTGCCATTCATGTTCACAGAATGTCCTTGGCATGCAGTCACCTCTTGTAAGGATACTTCCTCCTTTCTTTGCTCTATGCCATAAACACTGTGATCCATCGTGCTGGTTTTCATAAATGAGCCTTCTTACTGCAGCCCTTCAACATTGCCATTGGCCCCTCTGTGACTGTGTGTTACTGCTCATTGAAGAGGAGTCAGGAAGGAAGCAGTAGCCTCCAAGGAAGGAACCTACCCTACTGCCCAGAAGGAAAGCAGTGTTCTGCCCTGGCACTAGTCATTCTGGGCCTTCTTTGTCAGTATCTCTGGTCCTACCCAATGAGGTGACTACAAGGAATTTAGCTACATGGAACAGGTGCCACATTTGCTGAGATTTCCTCTAATTTAGTCAAAAACCAAAGGCATTGCCTGTGAAGCAGGTGGACTGGCAGTGTGGAGAGTGCTATAAGGATCACTCAGGACTATAGAGCTCTTCAAAATGCCTGTGGGGAGAGTATAGATTGTCACTGTTTATATGAATGCAGGGAAGACCTTGACCTTGGTGAATGGTGCTCTTGCAAGGTAAGGGAAATATACCATCTGTATCAACATATATTGGGCATTAGGCCAAAGTAATAGTCTCTTTGTAAACAGCAAAACCATTTTTTTTGGTCAAGTGTAAAAGTCACTTCTGTTTTGCAATTCCACTTCTATTTTACAATTTAAGATAATTTCATTAGCCTTATATGGAGAAAAGAGTTGGAAAATATAGTAAAATTTGAAAGACAAGCCTTTTTTTTCTCATTTGTTAAATACAAACACTCTTCCCCAAAAGGCATAAAATTATTTTTGCCAATACAGACAGAATCTATATAAAAAGGCTACATGTATTTATCACAGTCAGATTAAGCACTGACTTTTTTTAGAAGCACTATAACATGTTTTGCCCTTGATGGGCTGCCTTATTTTGATGTTTTTATACTGTTAGCAAATTTTGCAGTTCAGGGAAAACCAGAAAATTGAAATACCAGTCATGCAACAACAAGGTTGTTTTCTTCCAAAGTATGTAAGAAAAAAACCACAGTCATATGTGTTTGTGAAAGAACAATGGGCAAAGAGTGAGTGCCACTAGCCTTCTGTGTTAGGCTGTTGAATTCTCCAGTGAGTGTTCATTAAAAAATATCTGTTATCACATTTTTTGTATATGACTGTGAACAGAATGTCCTGTGTAGGGAGCAGTGGCCATGTAGACATGAGAGATGTTCCACTGCCTTTAACTGCATCCTTGTAACTGTAGACCTGGATATTGGATTCACTGAATTTCCTCTACCAGGGAATGATGTACTCCACTTCCTCTTGCTTGCCCCAGATATCATGGTCACACCTTCTCTCCAAAGGGAAAAAATGCCTCCAGTGAGTTCAGTCCATTCAGCAGGGTCTTGGAAAGGACATATCTTACATAGAGCTACAGGGGTTAAGCAGTCTGATATGATATGGGCTGTGCTGTGTTAGGCATGATGTTTTGGAATACTGGGGTGGGCTGGCAGGAATGCAGATCATCTAAGCTGTGTAAAGAATGCAGAGCATGCTGGAGGAAAATTCTCTTAAGGTTTATTTCTTGACATTAAAACTGCAATGCTCTCAGTTTCACATAAAGGAGATGTGGAGCGCTAGACAATGTGGGCAGTCAGAGAGTCTGGTCTTGAGTGTGTTGCTGAAACTCTAACAAGGCAAACTGTGACTGCAACACAGCAGTTGACTTGACTGGTTCTGGCCATAGCCCTGGCATGGGTGTTTTAACATGTGCCAAGCTGATTATAGTCTGCAGGAGACTATGTGCCAGCTGAGAATTGCTGGAAGGCAGGCCAACATCAAAACAGTTAGAGGGTAAACTGCTTGTTGACTTTGAGTGACTTCTGGGAAGAGGGGCAGCCTCTGGCAGCCTCTGAAATTGCTGAGAATGGAAGGAAGTAGTGTCCTCTCAGAAATGCATTTTAGGGTGGTTATGAGAAAAAATAACCCTTGAGCTTCTTTAAGACAAGAGTTGTGGGAAAGATAAAGTGAGTACATGGACTCAGTGTGGGGGAAGGGAATGAAGAAACTTGCTGGGTATGTTAGGAAATTGGTTCATTTTGCCTTGTTCACTCCAGTTCAGTCTGGAGGATTGGGACCCCATATCAGCCAGTGGAGTCAGGAGGGTTTGGAACCCAATGGTTCTTATTTGCCACAGAAGCCAAAAAGAGAATGTATATAAGTACAGGCTTTTAATAAAGATGGGCACGCATCATACAGATACCCTTATACTTTACTCTTTCTGCTAGTAATAGGTTGACCAACACCCCTCAGTTTATCCTTGCCAGTTTTCTTAATAGGGACTGAAATTCATAAGTCATAGCTGTATTTCTTGGCTTTGATCTGTGCTTAAAATCCCTGCAGATGGAGCAGGAGTGGATAGGTAAACTTGTGGCACTTAAATCCAGGCATTTATTCATGATAAATTGCATTTAGTTCATTAGATGAATCTTTCTGAGCATTTTTTCCTCTGCCCTCAATTCCCTGTATTGCTACAACCAAAGGGAGTTGTAGCGTCTGCATGTTTTTAAAATAAACAGAATAATCCTTGATGGTGCTGGACTAGATGTTCCTGATAATGTGTTGCCAATAGAAAAGTTCTCATCCTTGAAGAAAGTTTTTCAAGTGGTCATGACACTCTCAATCGCGTAAGTCTCTCTTCAGAACAGACATTCGGTGCCCTCGAATGACTCTTCAGACTTGGCTCAGAAACAGGCTGACACAAAAGGGGCTAATTAACACACACATTTTCATGTGGAGGAATCTGGTTTCCAAACAGATTTTTACCAGTAATATAGCTGACAAGATGAATCTGCTAGGACTGTTTCTTCCGTCCAATTTGAATGAAAATGGGAACAAGGGATAGGAGAAAGAGATATTTCATTCCAGGGATGGTTACAGACATGATGAATTCCTTTGAGCCCAACTTCTGTCATGTTATATTTCTTAAATGGAGCAATGCACAAAATATAAGAGGCAACAAATTAAAATACAGATAAATGTTGCATGTACCATGTATTATCCACAGAAAATGTGGGTATGAACATTTCAGGAGTATGCATGCATTTATGGAGAAGAAACAGAACAGGGGTAAAAAGGTGGTTCTACTTTATAGCACTGGCACATTATAAACTCCATTTTTCACTTCTGATGCAGACTTCAGATGCTGTAATTCACTTATAATGGTTGCAGCAGTATAGCCCTACTCTGCACAAAATATTTTAAGACTGTGTGTGTGTCTGTCCAGACAATTGTAACAGGACTTTGAGGCAAAACAGTGCAATAGTAGAACCCAAAATTCAAATACTTCCTCTACTCTCTCACACTCCTCCAGCACCAGTTAGGTGAACACATCTTTAATGTGCAGGGCCTTCAGCTCTCCTACTTATTGTCATATTCTTTCTGTTCCACCTATATTGATTCTGAAACAATTATTATTTTACTGTCACCTTTATGGGAAGTTATACATATACCCCTCTCCCACCATAAAAACAACTAGCAAGTGTTGACAGCTAATTGCTCCAGACTAATCCACTGTCTGTGCCCCTGTATCTGGCAGTGTTGTAGCAGCTTCTAGTGAAGGGCTCTGGAGATAAGAACAGATTTTCACATGTTTTGGTGAAACTCACATTGAAATGTTGTGCCCTTTGGATTAAGATTAAAGAAATTACTTCTTTGTCAGTTTATCAAAGGAAAATTAAAGTTCCTTAGACATCAGTTAAATTGAATCTGAGCCTTTAATCATACTGACAAGAAAAGATAGGGAATTTGAACTAAAGAATTTGTTCATATCCTTAATGTTGGATGGTTGATATTTAACTCTGTGTAAACTACTGACTTTGCTGGGAAGAGCTTTAACTCACCTAAATTATGTACTTCTGTATCTTTTCAGTTTAAAGTGCTCTACCCCATATCACTCTATGCATTTATCCTATATGGTGGACTGGATCACTCCAAAGACTGTTAGATAAAATTCTGGAAATGCTTCAATCACAAACCTCTTTGGTTTGCATCCAGCAATACAAGGAACTTGAGCAGCAGTTTAGGAGGGGAAAAAAAGTTGATTCTCAATGACACTGTCTGGGCAGTCTCATTCCATGTGAAACTCTATTTGCAGTATTACCAAATATTAATATACTGGAAGCTGTTATAAATGGGTGCTGGACCAAATCCCAGAAAAACCTTTAGGAAATGCTTAATGAAAAAAAGTGTTGAACTTGAGGCTTTTCTTTGAGAAAGTAAGAGATTGCTAAGTGGAAATTATATGTAAACAGAAGATGATCTGGTTAATACGTGAATTACAATGCAGTTATTTCAAATTACAGGCTTTTCTACATGTGACCAATAGAAAAATGTACAAACAAGTTATAATTCCAGAAAGAAAACCTCCTGGACAAACAGCTGGGGGTAATTACAAGACCGTGACCAAGCCATCAACAGTGTAGGTGTTACTTTCAGTTCGGAGCCGAAGGGAAAAGGAGGCAGTTAAAAAAGTGTCCTGGGGAGGAGTAGGATGGAGCCATAAATACAATAACAGAGAGGGGCCACCTTAAAAAAATAGTAGTAGCACTAGAGTGCATACAAGGAATTAAAAATAAACATGTTCAAAAGAAAAACAGATTTTTAGAAGCAGGAAAGTGGAGAAATAGCTTAGGAGTTGTCCAAAGTCAAGCCGAATCAGATGTTACCCCCTCCACCCCCACCAAAAAATAAATAAAATATGTATCTAATTTTTTTTTCTACTCTTCCATGGGTGGGTTTGTGACACTTTTTTCTCTTGTCCTGTAGTTTTCTCTCCTATATAATTTACAGTGCACCACAAGTTTTGTGTTTCCCCTGTGTTATGTGCTATTCTTCACTTTTATTAATGTTCACTTTCTTGGATTGTCTGCATCCTTTAGCATTAATTCTTCTTTTCACTGCTATTTACTAACTCTACCATACTGAGGATTTGGGACAATGAACTTCAGGTGGAATGAGGTATACTAGAGACTTTTCTCTTTGTTCTTAAGAAGAGCTTTGCTTCTAATGAAACCTTTTGAAACTTTTTTTTCTTTTTTTTTTTCTTCTTTTTGCTATGAGGCATGTCCAATCATTGAATGCCAGAATGCCATGGACATATCTTCTGCCATATCACATGGATAGACTGGAAATCTAACATTGCGGACGGATACATTTTGGATAGATATAGTCATCTACTTTACTTTTCTCATGGCCTTTACTCAACAGAGCAGTGCTTTATTCAGTATTTCTAAATAGCTGAGAGGACTGGAATTGTCAGTTCTATAGTGATGTAAGGTTCAGAAAGAGATTTATCAGTGTTCTTGATCCAGAAAGAGTAATTTTTCTTTCTGAACCCTTAAAAATGTAAGCAAGGCTGACCAGTTCCAGGCCCTGGAGGAACTATGAGATGAAATTCAGTCTCTCATTCAAAGCCAAGGAAAATAATTGTGAGAGAAGGTCAGTACACATTTATACAAAAAAGAGGTGATGAGAATCAAAGAAGCTAAGTTCTGTCACCAAGTCTCATCTGAAATGCCTGGTGCAAGTGGATAAGTAGCTCCCTAGTTTTGTTACAACTTGATTAAAGTACAGCTGACTTTTTAGTTGATTTTGAATTATAGACTTCCTGTTATGTGTTCTACCTTCAAAGTAGTTCAATTTTTTTCCATTTTACAAATTGCCTGTTCAGATTCTGTAACTTGTTTCTTGCCTTTGGACCTACTGGTCAACACTCTGAAATTCTGGTTTATAATTTGATTGACACTAGGAGCCATCAGGTACACCACGTGTAGGTTTTGAGCATTTTTAAGCCTAAGTTCTTGTAGGAAGCACCATAAAAACACTAAAAAATCTTTGGACAAAAAAATCTTGAAGGCTGTTGAAAGAACATGTTGAGCTATGAGGAACAAAAAAATTAAAAAGATGTAACATTAACTTGTTATGTTGGTGTGGACTGAGTATGTATTCCAGTGTTTGGGAGGTGTCAAGTTGAGCAGGCTGTCTTAGCCACAGCCCTTTATAGTGGCTGAGGTCTAAACTTGACCCAAGTGCATGTTTAGCCAGATGTCACTAGCGATTACAGGAATTTGGACTGACTTTCAGCTAAACCACAAACCTGGATGAATGAATGTTGTTCCAGATGCATTATCTCATAATCCTAAAGAAAATAACATCTTAGATGAAAGGACTATAGAACTTTACTTTGTATGAGCTTTGAAAGCTAAGGCTAATCCTGAGACCATTGAAAAGGTTTAGCCTACCGCTGCATGAAATTTTAGTCAAACAGAACTTAAGAGATCTAATACTTTTAGAATCCCCTCAAATTAGTAACAGAATATACAAAATTAATTGAACTGGAAACAGTGATCTTGAAACTTGTAATAATTTCTCACTTTAAAACATTTCAATATTTTTTTATGTGTTTGGTTAGCTTACATTTTGGTAGTAACACCTTGATCATGCATGGAATATGCTTCATTGTTGGGAACTCTTTACACATACTATTATGCAGAAAGATCCCAGAGATAATATAATTCAATAACCATAGAATCTTTTAGGTTGGAAAAGATCTTTAAGATCACTGAGTCCAAATATTAACTCTGTCAAGTCAAAATTTGTTGAGCTAAAATTTCTAAATTGAGTCAAAATTTCTTAAGCTAAAAGCCAGTTTAGTTACTGGTTTTTAGCTTAAGACTTTGGATGAAATCTTCTTCCCCAGAAAATATTCCAGAAGACACGAAAATAAGCAGGGCTTTCAGACATGTAAGACCTGTATGTTCAGTGCACAGCTGAAGGTCCACTGTAGTCAGTACTATGCTATCAACCTGGATTTCAAATCAAGTTATGGTGTGTTAACATGCTGTCTTCTGTCAGCTGCAATATTGCAAATCTAAGTGTGTCTTCTTAGCCTCTAGCATGAGCAGAAATGAGTCTCAATTTTAGTTGTTTTCATTGTGGACTGATCTAACTCACAGTAATTTCCCGTTGTTTCTGGCAAAGTGAACTGGCAAACAAGGGTCATGTATTTACAATAATTTGTCTAGCAACTTGATGGTGTGTCTGAGTCTTTATTGAGAGCTATCTGAGATATTCTTAAAAAAGTATGCCTGGTAACACAGAGCAAGTTGATTTATATGCAGATGTAATGATTAACTAAAGCAGGCCCATTTTCTTAATGGTGGGACAATGTGTTGGATTACTGGAATAACAGAATTAAAACAGGAAAAATAACATGTATTTCCCTAAAAGACTGTGAGTATCACTGGTTAATTTCTTTAGTATGACCAGAGTGGTTAACAGTTTTTGAACTCCAATTCTCAGAGCATATAGTAGTATGTGAAACACTGGCAGGGGCTAAACAAACAAGAATTGGAAATCAGTTATGGTGAAGACATTACTGCTTCAGTACAGATACCTTTGAGATGTATGTATTAAGCTAATGAAGGATTAGGTACTAAATTAGGCAGCTAATTCATACACGTTTGCATAAAAAAAATTATAGTCTTTTAGCTGGAATTTGACACCTTGTTATAGCTAACTTAGAGTGTATGAGTGTATCTTTCTGATGCCGAACAGAAATCTTCAATAATGGCCAGCAATATTATAATGAGCATCACAGATTTGACTAGCTATTCCTTCCAAGTATACCTTTTTGTATGAGAAGGGAGAATCTGCTGACATGATATTCAATCTTTTCCTTTCCTTCTTAAACCTGTGGCAGCGAAGTAGGTCACTTCTCATTGACTGTTTACATAGCTAATCCTTTCCCACCGTGGACAGTTTAAGATAAATGACACCTATTCAGTGAAATAAACTTTATTCTGCTTTTATTTCATGATTTATTTAAACTCAGGTGATGCTTTTATCATCTTGGGAAGAATGTGGAGAATAAGCAATTACTGGTTTTGCAAAGAATAGGTAGTGCAAGAATCACCTGAAGTAGATTTAAATTCTTTACCTGTGCAACATAAATCAGAAAACACAGCTGTCACAAAATTCAAGGTTTATTTTCCATATATACATATAAATTAGCTACCGGAATGCTTTGATAGTGTTTTCTAAGTGTGGTGTAACACTGCTGAGGAAAAAATTATTTAAGAGTGCTGAGGTAGCCATCCAATGTCATTGGAAGGCTGCTCTAAAAAAATCTTTGAAAAGTCACGGCAGTTGGGCAAAATTCTCAAGGACTGGCAGGCAGCAAGAACACTCCTGTTTTCAAAAAGGATTTTAAAAAAGCAGCTGATATTGTTTATTTTGACTTTTATAAGGCTTTCAACACTCCTATAATATCTGCATAGACAAACTGGTGAAGTTTGGAGGGCAGAGTGAAGTGGATTGCAGACTGGCTGAACTGCTGGGATCAAAGGGAAGCAGCATGAAGTTGTACTGGAGAGTAGTCATGATTTGTGTGCTCCAAGACTGGGATACTGGAGCTAAAACTGTTTAACATCTTCACTCATGATCTGGATAAAGGGGCAGAGTGTGCACACAGCAAGTTTGTGGATGATGCAAAATTAGAATAATTAGTGCACTAAATGATAATGCTGCCTTTGAGAGACCTTGACAGGCTGGAGAAATGAGTCAACAGAAGTCTCACGATTTCTAACAAAGAGAAATGTAGATTCATGTACCTGTGATTTCTTCGTGGTTTAGAAATGGTGTTCTCCAACTTAATTCTTCCCACTGAAAGCGCTCTAAGATACCTCTCATTTGCTCCTTGCAAGGAGCTTTATAGGAGAATGATGGGCACAAAAGGTAAAGTTCATGGGCTGAGGTAAGAACAATTTACTGGAAGCATCAATGAAATTAGTAAACAAAAAGTAACAGCAACAATGCCAGTGACAGAGGGTAGAAGAAAAGAAAATGATATTGCTCACTGCAGCAACACCCAACCACAGACAACTCCAGATGGCTCCTGGTGCCATGCTCCCCCGCTGCTCCCTCTGGCTCTAACAGGCCTACCACACAGCTCCCTCTGCCATGCTTTACCCCACTGGGAGGAGCCCCTTCTCCCCAGAAGAGATTCCCTTCCCCACCTGGGGTGGTTTGGAATAACCACTGGTCCTGGCCATTCCCCCTCCTGGCTACTGGAAAATACAACCCTGTCTTGGCCAGAACCAGAACAAAGGAATAACCCCATTCAGCATCACAGGCAGGAGACCAACCAGCTGCAAATCAGCTTTCCAGAAAAGAACTTTGTGCCCTGAGGATTCTGGTGGGCAAGTGGACCGTGGGCTAAGACTGTGACCTTGTGTCAAAGAAGGCTTGCCAAGTTCTGGGCTATATTAGCCAAATAATTTCAAGAGGATGGAGAGAAGTATCTCTTTCTCTTTTTCCACTCCAGTCCTGAACTCCCCTATATACAACTGCCCTATATACTGGCATATATTGTTGTGCATGTCAGTAAAGGACATGAAGATGATTTAGGGACTAGAGCATCTGACATGTAGATGAGAGACAGAGAACTAGAATTGTTAAACCTAAAGAAACCTTAGAGGGTTATTTTCAAAGTGGAAAAGGGGGAGAAGGAGCAAGAATGAAGTTGCATTCTTCTCACTGATATCCTATTAAAAGATAGGAAGGAATGGAAACAAACTGAAACCCAACGTATTTAGGTAAAACATAAGAGAAAGGTTTTCAGTGAGAGTGTGTTCAAAGGCTAGACGAAGTTGCCCACGGAGATTGCAGAGTCTCTGTTCTTTGAGACGTTCAAACCCCCCCCATGGACCGAGTACCGAACAAGGATCTTTAGTTAACCCTACTCAAACCAAAAGGGTGGTGTGTGAGGGAAGAACAGTTGATATTTTTAGAGGTTTGATAGACAATATCCAGACATTGCTTCCAGTTCCAATGATTCTATCATTCTTTGAAATGACTTTGAAGAACTACACTTCCCACACAATCTTCACAAACTATGAAGTCTAGGATGTTGGTGTACCACTGTCATGACTTACATGGCCAAAACAGTCAGAAAATCTCTCTGATTAAGTAAAAATGGGGTTTTTTTGTGGACCATGGTGCACAAGAATTTAACCTTGAACTTTTCCCTGAGGTTGTGACAAATTGGTTGTATACACAGGTAGCTGAGAAGTATGGCCAGGGCGGTTCTTTGAAAGAAGCCCATTTTGTTTCCGCTTCTATAGAGCCTGTGAGAAAGTTTTGACAGTTGTCTCAGCATTCAGTTGCTTACAGGAAACCCTATGCAGGACCTGCAAAGCAAAAGTCTGAAACAGTTGAGCATTCTTCACTTTTCATGAGACTATATTCCTACAGAAAAAGTAGACCACACATATTGACTTATTAATAACATTGAGAATATTTTGTCTCTTAATAAATAAGACTTCTGCTAAAGTAACACCTCTCATTCCCTGTGAAATACCCTACAGGCCATTTCAGAAATTGAATAGAGCTACATTTCTAGTTCTCAGTATTAACTTATTTGGGATAACATTTTTTTCTTGTATGGAGACAAATAGCTGGGTAAAGCATACTATTATTACTAATTTGGCTCAAGTCACAATTACAATGTTCAAAATTAGACAGTACTTCTACAAATACCTTGCTTTTTTTTTTTCTGTCTGAAGTTTTATATTTTTAACTTTCAACAGTACATGTGTCACTCATCCAGAAGCTTTACCCAAAAGTCGTAGTTGGCACACACTCCATTATACCAAATAATACTAAATAATGAAGAAGAATGGAGACTGATTATTAATGCAAAATGCCTTGAATAAGTGAATGAATAGAATGACAAAAATAGATTAAATAATTGAGTCTCAGAAAGGATGTTAAAATGTAAGTCTTACATAAATCAAAAATGAAGTGTGTACGACACAGAATGAGTCATCCTGTGAATAAGAGAAAGATGAATTCAAATGTTTTTTGCCAGTAGTAATAGATGGTCCCACTCTGGTTCTGTCAATCTGCTAAATAATAAAGATGGACCTGATACAGGAAGTCAGTAGGAGTTTTGCTTGGCTAAGGAATGTAGCATAGAGCACTTAAGTAATGAATTTAAATATGAAATATCTGTTGTGTTGGCCTATATTCTAATCCTGTCTCCAATGAATCAACTAGCTAAATGTTTATTAGCACACTGAGAACAGGGAAGGATCCCTCTCCTCTGGTACAAATCAATTTCTTTGTTAGATGGAAAGCAAAACTTAAATTAATCTGCAAATAGCCTATAAAATGTTAATTTTGATCAAAATAGTAAAATCTTAACAGAATTTTTTTAGCAATGTCCAACAGTGAAGGCAGAAATGTTGTTCATTTTAGAGTCAGTAGAAATTTAAATTTTTATCATATGGCAGAGTATACATGAAAGAAATAGCAAACCTATAGGGCAAGAGACTTTCAAGAATTAGTATCTAAATAATATTACATTATCAAATCTGAATTGTATAAACAGGTATTGCTACATTCAGCATTGACAATTTCATTATTGGATTGGAAAATGTAAGTTTAATATTAAATGGCATTTCCATATGCACAAAATATCACAAAAGAGTATTGAAAGTTGCTATTGTTTTTAGCCATGTCCAGATTGGATTAGTTGTTTAAGGCCTCCCTCTTTGCTCTACATATTAGGCTGAAAAAAAATAGGACAATGACTGATATTTTATTGCTCTTACTAATCTGAATTCTCAAATTTTAGTTTGTCTCTGCTAAAGGGAAAATAAAAGAAGAAATAGTGGCATGGTTTTAGTGCACTAAGAGTAGAAAAAAATAGAAAAGTAAAAAGAGGCTAGAGAGACAGAGGGGAAATAAACTTGGCAAAAATAGTCTTGAAGCACAGGAAGGTCAGAACAGGAGAGAAAGCTGGGAGGAGACAGATGTGCTTGGGAACAAAAAGGGTAAATGCAATTTCTGGAGTAGAGCGAAGCCTTGGACTCATTAAAGCAGAGAAAAACAATCAAGAAGGAGACTTTGGGGAGCAAAAAGAGCAATCACACCTTGGAAGGAAAAAGAGAAAGAAACTGGGAAGTGGGCCTGAAAGAGGAGAGCAGGAGAGAATTGAGAAATGAGGTTTTGGGAGAAGAGATAGGGCTTTGCTAGGATGGAGTTAAGCAAAAAATATTGCTAAAGGCTCCAGCTCTCTGAAATGTCAGCCAAGGTGGCTGTCTGTAAATCCCTGGGTTTATTTATTTGTCTTGCCACAATATATAAAGGAATTTATTTAGTTAGTGAAATGCATTTTTCTTGCATTCTGCAGAGCCTATTCTCCCTTTGGTGTACATGCTAACAGGAGATTGTTGAATAAATCGATGGGAGAACAGATGTCTTTGAGTAGTTTTCCATTGGCAATTTTTTCTTGTTATTTAGAATTTTTAACTTTTGGAAAAGTTTGCATAGAATATGCCTAATTCATGCAGGCTAGAAACTCAGAATTTTGTACTTAATTGTGAAATACAGAGGGCTGAAAAACAGCTAGATGATATAACCCTGAATCACTTAATCACTAACATAGTTAGATTGTCAGTGATGTTATTCCACCAGAAAGTGTTCCCTAAGTGAAAAACACTTGTACACTGTATTCCAAAGACTATCTTGGACAGCGAATTAAGCAGTCTGGGTGATTAATGGATTTGGTGAGTGCTGGAATAGATTAATCAGTCTTTGATTAGGGTGTTCAGAAAAGTAAAGAAGTTATGAAAAAAAGAGAGAAGTTCTGTTAACAGTATAGTTCTTTCATTTAATATATGAAGTTTCATATAATTTGTCCAATTATACAATCAGATACGTCACATCAGGAAAAGAGTCTGCTTCTTTTGCTCATAACAATTAGTATGTCACTTTCCAGGTGGGATACCTGAAGGCAGCAGAAGGCCTTGGAAAGTAATGTACTGTTCATTGTAATGTACTCTTCACCTTCATATAAAGATGAAGAGTAGGTAAGAGGTTTAAAAGCCTCTTTCAGTATTCTCCTTTCTTTTCACTGTATAACAGCACCATGCTTTGAAAAGTTTCCTTCCTTGTTTAATCCAATTGTTGGCTTACAACACTGAGCTGCAAACTGAGCTAAACCAAACAAGCTAAACCCCAATGAATTTGCAGTGCTTCATCTACTAATGCCCACATTTTGTCACAGGTTTCATAATTAGTTAAATACATAAGAATGTGTTTGTACCCGCTGGTAAATCTCTAGCTGATCTACTCTGAAGACAAAAATGAGGAATGCAAAATGTTTTCACAGCAATACCAAAAATACTGTTTTTCTTCCAATATGAAGTGACAATTGTTTAATTTTGGATTAGGATATTAAGAACCATATATTAAAGACTTCTTGTACTTGGGAAACACAGCTTGTTTGGCACCCTTATGGTCTAATTCTGTCCAATTTAGTAAAAATATACATATACATGTATATATAAAGTTTTCCCTCATTGAGTGTCACACTGAAACATGCATGGATAAATTAGTCTATAAAGAAGGCAGATGGGTTGCACAAATTCTTTTAGATTGTTGTGATGTGGGTAGAGAAGACAGACAGTTCCTGAAAATTACAAGGTAAGTGTTCTCTGCCATGTCATCGAAGGGAAGAAAGGACAGACTTAGTGATGTTACATGCAGGAATTGTTGGGTTCCATGTGTTGAACCGGCTGCCATGAACAAAGGGATTCCTGGCATCTGGTATGAATCATCTGCTGGTGGCTGGTACATGGACCCGTAATCATCATATCAGAGAGAGAGAAACTTTGTCTGTAGTCCATTTGAATGCTGACCATTACAAAGGGTCTTTGTCTTTAGGAGGACCTCATCCCAGGATGAATAGGATTCTGAACTATTCATTTAAATCTTGGCTGAGGAAAGATTATTTTCCTTATTTTGATTAGTCTAGAAAAGGTGGATGCCATCCTTGTTTTGAATTTTGTCACTTTGGGGTACCCATCTCAAAACCAGCAGCTTTTGTCACGGTACGTGTGACTGATGGACAAAAGAGGTTGGTATCCGAGGACTTGCCTTGCAGCTGACCTCTGTAAGATTGTATCCACAGCCTCCCATGGGGATCTCAGTGAATGCTAGAGCCCCAGCAGGTCAGAGAATTCTGCCAACTTGCATCATGTTTACATTAAAACAAGAAAGGAAAAATAAATTTTCAAACCTTTCAAATGGAGAAGCATTTTTTGGTTTCATAATCTGTTACTTGACAGCAGCTGGCTATACAAAGTGTGGAGTCTACTGGATTAGTTTATATAACAGATGGTTCTGTTTTCAAATTTACTCCAAATGTTCAGATGCTTTAGCAAATTAATATTTCCCATCTGATAATAGCACATGGATTCAGCTTTAATCTTTGGTCTTTCAAAAAAAAAAAGAATTAATAAAGACCACTGGGAATTGTTGACACTCAATTTGAAAATGATAGCCTGGGGAGTGGCAGGACTGGGGAAAAATGCATAAGAAATTGCAGTAAGAGAACTGTACTGAGGTTTAAGCTAAAATCACAGTGTATGCAGTGTTAGTGTGTGCTTCTCAAAATATTTTTATTGGAAAATTTAGAGACCTGTTTAATGTCTTAGTTGTGTATGTTTTATAAAAATCAGTCTCAAAAGAACATAAATAAAGCAAGACCAGGACAATAAATTCATTAAGCTTCATGGAAGCTTTGTAAAGTGAGTAAGATTATCATTGTAGTGCAACACCCTATTGCAATATAATAATTATAATGAATGCTTCATCCCATATATTTTTTTAATCATTGGAAGAAAAAGAAAAAAGAAATCCAAGACAGCTTTTAAACACCTGCAGTCAGTACAATGTTGTCTGTTTTTTACTCAGTAGACATATGGAGATGTTTTATGTCTGCATGTCAATCTTATATCAATTTTGAACAATTTTCTTTCTTTGTCTCAACTGACATTTTCAGAAACCTTCCTAGTGGATGTGGGGAAAACAGGAACTCCAAACAGTGAAGATGCTGTTCCAACATAAATTTGCTCTCTGTCTATAGGTGTGATGGAATACTAGTTTATATTACATAGCACTTTTAATTAGGCAGCCCACTTCTTCTACAGAACTCCAGCCTCATTAATGACTATGACAAATGGTGCTCATTGAAGATTGGTCTTTATTTGGCAGTTCTTCACAGTCTCATTTTTCAATATATGTATGACCGTATAAATTATTTATTATGTGCCATCCAAACCCTGTCCTGAATATAGAAACTTTACTGTGTACAGAAATATTTCTACTGGGCTCTTGCATTAGTGCCAATGGATCAGTTCAAAGAGAATATGTGACTGTGGACAGGATATCAGAACCCTGGAGTTACATGCCCAAACTCCACATGTGATGTAAAGGAAGAGTAAAGATATTTCACAGGGCTGTGTGGATTAACTCTCAGGTTGTGGAAACTGCTGTCCAGGGTTGACACGTAAAGGGTTACTGAAAAGAAAAAATACACTTAAAGTCTTTCCACTCCAAAATCTTAAAAACTTTACTCAAGAGAATGAGATCACACATCCTTGCACTTTGGACAGAAGTATATCCCTCATCCTTGGTGAAGTACCTAGAGTAGAATAAAGAGCAGGGTACATTATTGTTTTAGAATTTGCCTAGAGGAGGAGGCAGTAAAGGATTTGAGGGTACTCTTACTGTGATGTTGGTTGTGCAACAGTTTACTGGTTAAGCATTCACTTAACATTTTAGAAACCCAGGTTTCATTATTTTCGATCTCAGTCTGGTACAGGAATAAAAAGTGTGCTCAACAGCCATTCCACTGTGCTCTAAAGCAAGTTCTACTCAATAAGGCAAGAAAGAAGACAACGTGAACCAATTTTTCTTTATTTAATGGCTAGAGCATGCAGTTGAGAATGAAGGAGGAAATGAGTGAGCAGCAGCTACCCAAAATAGGGAATGTCTATTTTGCTGCTTTTTCCTATGAAGAATCCTTAAAAAAATATGAAAAACCTACAATGGAGTGCAGGGCTTTCTGATCCAGTCCTGCTGTTGCCTGGAGCCTAAAGCTTGTCCAGAAAGTTTATGAACATCATCCTTTCATGTTGTGTCAGAGTTTCAAAAGGAGCCAGTGTTTCTACCCTCCCTTCCTTGCATTCCCCAAAGTCTATTGTGTGGAAGCTTTGACTATGACTCACCTCAGAAGAAAGGGAAAATTGAGACCGTACCTCCTACATCCCCAAGGAATGCCATATTGACTAGACTGTTGCCTAACAGGAGGCACAGTCTTCTTGGTCAGTTGGGTTTTAACAGAAATCAGTGGGAGTAAGCATTTTAATAGATAAAGATGGGAGTATCTAGATCCAACTCAGGCTGACGAAAGCATGTTAGATTGAAATAGGCCCTATTTACAGTGACATACCCCTCAGTGAACAAGCAGAAGTAGAATTTTAGACTCTCATTACACTGTGAACTTATTGAGACTCTTATAGAGATGAGGTGGTTCCAAGATTGGGTTGAAACAGAGGGGTGTTATAGGAGCTCAGAATGATTTCATCTCAGTGACAGTCCTGTCTAGTATGGACTATTTTTATCACAGAACTATGACAGACTATAGATAAAACATTGAAAGAACATGAAGTGGCCAGGCTGACAGTTTATTTGACATTATAAGAACAGTGTAAGTGAAGAGTAGAGCTCATCCTGAGGCCTCTTTGGTTTCACTCATCTCAGTTAAGGAGTAAGAGCTCAGTACACTTGCTGTGTAGTTTCATACTTGCAACAAAGAGGAACCATGTTGTCCACTTCAGAAAATTTCAGAATCTTTGACTTTCCCAGCAGCACCTGAGAGCTGCACCAGACAGAATCAATTTACCCAAGGGAAGCTTTAACTACTCTAGCCTTGAGGACATCCTTCTGCCTCCTGCATGTTTCGGTATCAATGTTAGGTTTTATGGCAAAACTTGGGTAGCTCTCCCCATTCAACAGACAGCCTTGAGCACCATGCACTAAATCAGGCCTGGCTTCACTTGGTAAAACTACATTGAAGTGGACTTCGGTTTTATCTATATATGCACAAGAGAGGCACATCACAGCTTCCTAAAGCATTGCATTTGCAATGCAGTAACACAGAAACAAAAATCACAGAACATTTAATCCTGCCATATATGGTGGATCTTCACATGTGTCATCAGTGGGTCTGGGTTCCTGAACACAGCTGTTTAGCACTTGCGCTGACAAAGTAATTTGTAGTAATAGAAGTGTTTTATCTTCCACTAGGGGGGGAATGGATACACATACTTTGCTGGTGAGTTAACAAATCCTTGGTAGCTCATGAACAAATTATGAGATTTGGGGGTAGTAGGTTAACTGGCTCTAAGGCAAGGATTAAGAAAGTCATAGCCTGAAAATAGAAATACACCCCAAGAATGGTGCCTTGTTTCCTTTTATCTGTCTGTATTTCTGTGAGCTTTTGGAAAAGCTTAGGTCAATTTCTTTTTATTTTTCTGTGACTAAGAGGGAAAAAAGATAAAAAAGTAGGACTTTAAGGAGAACACCATGTATTTCAAGATGCACAGTAAAAGTGTATGGATATCTGTAGGTGAAATAGATAATTTTTGGTGACTGAAAGCTGCGTTATCAGTTCAAAAACCCTGAGCCACCCATACCATAGACACCAGTTCCTGTGCTACACACAATGGCTCAAAGCTCCCTCACTTCATTCACTGCAGTCAATAGCAGCTGACAGAGCAAACCATCCCAGCTGTTTATATGTCCAATTACTGTGAAGCAAAGGTGACATGACCTGACACTTAGTCAGAGATCTTTCCAAATTCTAAAAGAGTGATATGAAGGTCCCAGTTCTTGGATCTTTGGTGGCTGAAGTTGGGAGAGCTTTTGAGTTTGGGTCTCAGTCAGGCCCTCCACATGTGATGTGCCAAGGGCCCCTGGCTTCCCAAGAGCCTTATATATGGAAGCTCTTCTGACTGTGTCTCCTTGGGCCTCAGTTACTGCTCTCAACTTTTAATTTCCCTATGTGAGTTCATTCTTCTATTAATGCCAGTTCTCCACCCTTTCTGACTCTCATGAAAATGAATGTTCATTCACTGTGGGCTTCTCCAGTTCCCACTGTAGTCAACAAGTGCTCTGCCATTGACTTCCATTCAAACAAGATCTGGCCTTCCCTATTTTTTTCTCTCTTCACGCACCCACATCTGTCATCTATCTATTCTTATCCTGTTTCTCTAGGCTTTTTTTTTAAATTCCACGTCCAATATTATAAACTTCATATTTTTTTTAAATATTTCTCTGGCCACTTTATGCACTGTAATCTGAGCCCTTTGCTCTAAACCTCCCTAAGTTTTCACACACCCATTCCCTTGTCCCTCTTTCATTTTGTTTCTTTTCTGTTGGCTTTTGGCTTTCCTATTTTAACCTCTCTGTCTGACATAGGAAACAGAAAAATAAACGAAAGTATTAAGACTTTCATACAGTAGCTGTGTGAGGTGGTGCTTTGAATTCATCAAAGGGTATTCGTTTTTCAAATTTTAATAGCCTGGGTAGGAATCTTGTTCATTATTAATCTGTGTTAGAATTGTAATGAAACACTGCGGTGGTGGTAATTAAATTTCAAGACAGATGCTTCATAAATAAAGAAGCATTTCATAAATATCAAATTATGCCACTATCTTAGCATGTGCAGGTTCTCTGTCATTACAGAAATGTGATAGTTATCTCTGGTTATTCATTACAATTTAAGAATGAATAAAGAATAGAAAATGTAGGCATGAAGGAGAGAAATACCTGTAGCACTGAGGTTGTACCTTAGCTTGTTTATATGTGAGTTTTAGAGGGATTTGCCTTTTTAATTCAGTGCTCATTTCAGCATGGAAAATTAGTATGTAGTTAAGTAGTACCTGTCCTCAACAGTACTATGTTGAAGACTTTAACTCTGTGTTTCACTAACTGCTGAATAGCCCTTTTTCTTGCAACAGGCTCTGTCTTTGAACACTACTCTGTTCCCACTTATGCTTTCATAGATATGGCCAACTTGAAAACTTATTTATTTGGGTTTTAAAAATCTCTTGAAGTGAGACCAACAGGCCTGTTGTTTCCAAGGTCCTCTTTCTTGCCCTTCTTGAAAACTGGGACAATGTTTGCCAGCTTCCAGTGAGCTGGGACCTCTCTGGATTCCCAAGACCACTCAAACATCATTGAGAAAGGTTTTACAATTACTAAAGTGCTGCAGTGAGGTCCATTTTGTGAATTGGAGAGAAGTTTCGGTTACACATCATTGGCACACAGTATCCCTCTAGCATATTTGCACATAAATATAGCAGTAGATGTATTGTATTGTAGATGTAATGATAGATAGTAGATGTAATGTATTGTATCTATGTTGATATTTCACGTGCGCAGAGGTCTGCTTTGTTGTATAATTCCAAATCATGTGCTAAAGTCCAGTCAACACCTTTGTAGATTTAAATGCAAATCAAGTAGTTCTAGCGTTTAATTTTTATTAATCACAAAGTACTCTAAACTTTCTCAGAGTCTGATCTTTTCATCCTAAGCTTATTTGATCTTTATCCAAGTAACCAGCATGATTCAGTGTTCTCCCAGGATATAATATTATAGTTTGCAAAGTGATTGTTAAATGCATTAATAATTTCAGTGGGATCATTAATAACATCTCTTGTCAGCGACCTAGCTTGGATAATAACTTTCTTGTGACTTGCATGAAACAAGTTTTTTTCTGGGAGAAAGGGTATCCTTTTCCAGAGGTTTCTAGATGTCTTTCAGTTGTTTTGCAGTGCCTGAAATAGCTTTCAACTGTGGTATGTCTTGAGGTTTACGCACTCATTTCTAAGAAAATGTGATAATTGGTTACCGAACCATTCCTCTGTAGTTGTTCTGATTGCTTAACCAAATAACTCCACCTATATTTTCTGTAAATAACAGTATTTATACGTATTTTTCATAATAATGTCTTGTTGTTACAGAATAATCTAAGGCAGCAAATGTCTATTGACAGAAGTCATATTAATCTAATAAAAAAGTAGGGCAAAGACATGTCTTGTGGATTAAAAATTAATTTGGCAGAATTTCAGTTTATAGGAGCAATGTATTATCATCACTGGTGTTTTCATATCAAGATAGACACTGGATTGCAACAGGTAGATCTCTGGCCATTGGCATATTGTAAAGGAACCCGAAATGAAATGTAACTTGGAGAGAGACAGTAATGGTCTTCATCTCCCCATTTACCCCTACCAGTCTGATAGATTGCTGTCTGGCAACATTCATCTTACAGATCATCATATCCTCTTTGAATGACAGCAATCTATCTCTGACCCTCTCTACATTCCCCTACATTCCCCTGTCTCCTGTTTACTCTCTGTGGAATAAAGCAAGTCCAACTACTTGCTGGCCACAGTTCAAGCAAGGATCATTCTTCCTTCATCTACCTTTCTATAATGTGTAGCAATAGAATCAAAGGCCAAGATGTCATCCTACATCAAAGGAAATAAGTCAATACAGAAAATTGAGTTGTGGAAACAGCAATATATCTTGCTAAAATAATGAGAGGGAAATCCCTGCTGAATATTGGTATAACTCACCAGCAACCAGTTCTGTAAGAAGTGGTCTTTGTGCACTGTCTGGTGTGAGCAAGCCAAATTTCACTGTCAGGAAAATGAGGAAGTCCTTAGGTAGGTATGCTTGTAACTGTCCTTCACTGAAACATATTCTGGTTACTCTTCTCTGATGCCTCCTTCCATCAGATGTATCAGTGTTGTACAGGTGAAGAGCAAGGTTTATTACCTATTACCAGCAGCAAGTACCTTTGAGGTTTTTGAACATACATTGAAATGGCAGGATGAGTCCATGGCTCTAAGCTACAATGGTTGCTGTGGTCGGTGTTCTTTGCATAGTGAATGAAGCATGTTTACAGGTGCAAGATCATTCATTTACTGCCCCATCCCTGTCAGTGTTCAAGGCCAGCCTGGATAGAGCTGTGAGCAACCTAGTGGAAGGTGTCCCTGCTTATGGCAGGGGGTTTGGAACTAGATCATCTATCTAGTCAGTTGGCCTTCCAACCCAAACCATTTTACAGTTCTATGATTTTTTAATTCTGTGTCTTCTTAAAGAATTCTGTGTCTTTTTAAACCTAGAAATTTTAAATAATATTTTTCAGAAGCATACTGTTATAATTGTACTTTTGGAGGGTTATCTTGGATCGCTTATTCTTCAAGTCCATTCCCTAGGTCAAGTTAGAACCCCCCATAAGAATCTTCATCTGAAGTCAGCAACCAGTGGGTTGTAGGAGTCAGCAACTGAGCTGGTTGTAGCAGCTGGGAAATGCTGGCATTCCCACAATGACCATGTCATTGTGTGCATTGGTGTGAGCATCGCTCTTGGAAATTTGCCCTATTGTGCTTACTCTCTTCCCTCACCTTTCCCAGGAAAAAAAGTTCACTACTTAGTGGTTGCTTTACTTTTCTGAATCATATCACTGAAGCAATGCCTAAACAAAATATAGGTGTACACAATAAGCTAGAGCAGAATTTTCCAACAAACTCCAGCTCAGACAATGATTAGTAGAGTGGAAAGAAGGATATTCAATCTGGCCGTGTTTTACACAGTCCCTATAGGTGGTGTTTATTATCAAGGTACTAAACAAGATGTTAATCAAGTATTGTAGCTTCAGTTCTGTGAAGTTTTATATCCTGTAACTTTAATTCTTCTTTGCATGCAGACAAACTGGGTATTTATCTCTTCTGTTTAGATGAAGGGCTGAAACTTATGTTGTTAGCATTGCAGAATCATAGAAATTAAAGATGGAAAAATTTTATTAGATCATCTACAGTAGTAGTTCATCATCTTGCCAATACAAGCATTTTACTATAGAACAATGACTCCTTGCCCAAAGCCGCAGAGAGAATCAGTGTCAGAGCCAGGATTAAAACTCAAGGAGTTTCTGGCTCCCTGTCCTCTGCTCAGACGGTGAGAGCATTCTGAAGAAAAGCTAGATTGTCCAAACATTAACAAAAAACAGCAGGGATGATTTGATTAATTCAGATTTGTTGCTAAAAGGCCTGTAGTGTTTTTGATTAGCTCTTGGGCCCTCATCAGGCTTAGAGGGGTGTGTGTGGTAAATTTACTTTTACCAGTATGTTACCTACAAGATCCTGAAGTGATATGTATTCTTGAGAAACATGGAATTAAAACACTACTTCCAGAAAATCCCTATGAATATATGGATCAGCATCTTTATGATAAATAGGTCAGACTTAATCCCGTGAGCTCTTGAAGACAAGGGCTATGTTTTCAATATGTTCATACAGTGCCTTACTACTGTGGTATGTAATGATAATAATAAGAAATATTTATTTATTGGACAGGAGAGCTAAAGTTAGAAGTTATTTCTGAGAGGTAGATTTTTTTGTTCATAAACAACTGCACCATGAAAATTCCATATGCTTAACTTGCAGGGCTATTTTTGAATACCAGTAATTCTGCATCCCATCCATATTTTCAAGGATGAGTAGTACATGGGAGGTACTTAATATTTTTATTATTATTGTATAGCATTCAGTAAGTATATTTATTTTATAGCTGCTTATATAGCACCTACAGAAACACTTAAAAAGTCAGTATTCTCTGCACAGCTTGGTTTTCACTTCCACACCAGAGTTTTCACACACAGGTTTCCACAATAAAAGTATTAATATTGGTACTGGAGAAACTGCCTAGTATTACAAATTTCAGATGTATCTTATTATAAGCTCTTGTTTTCAGTAGCTAAACTTTAACTATGTAAGGAAACTTTTCATTGACATGCATCCACCTCAGACAGGATTTTCTGAGAAAATTTCTAATAAACTTAGAAGAAAAATTGCAACTATTTTGGTGGCATCTGAATCCCTGTATTTTGTAACAGGAATAGAAAATTTGCCAAAAGGGGATCTTTATGTTGGATGTCTGCTTTATTTCTGTTTTGAACAAAGTTTTCAGGATATTCTGAGATGTTCTGGAAGCAGGTTTTCTTCACCTAACTTTTTCCCACTTAAAAATGAAGTTTTCTGCTGGCTTGATTCTGTTTACTCTTGATGTTTTTGCCTCTTCAGTGCTCTCTTGGTCCTTCCCCCATTGTCAGATGACTTCTCAGACACTAAAAAATGACACTCAGTGTTGAGTTTTGCATTGCATTTTAGCAGGAATCTGAGAATGAGTGGTTACACGCTGTGGCAATGCAGAAGATAATGAGAATTAACTCTGCGTGCAGCTAAGGTTGTGCTTTCACAATCACTTGAAGATGATCTAAGTAGATGCTTCTGCCAAAAGTGGTGACCTCACCTATCCCCAGACAATGGTGGCATATTCCTGCTTCTTGACTTTGAAAGAACTAATCCAGATGAGGACTACTAACTTTTCATCTGAATTAGTTTCCTAACACTGTATCCATGAAGATGGTAGCACGGAAGTGGAGGTAAGGTTGCTTACCTGTGGCAGGGACAGGGAATGTTAGCTCATACAGACAGCAGCAGGAATTATCTTTAATTAGTACTGGCACTCATGTCCTCCTCACCTTTCCACTGATGATATATAATCTTTAAATTCAGTCAGCAGCCTGTCAGTATAGAGATTAGTGAATAAGACATGGTTGGTAAATGTCAACAACTTTTGAACATGCTACCTGAGATATTTATCTGCTACTTAAAAATTATTAGGGATATTCATAAGGATTTGGTTGTATGCCTGTATTTCCTTTATTGTGTTACAGGCCACCTGATTTGCACATTTAATTTGGCCATGGAGGATGGAATTAATTTTATTTTAAATGTCTGAAATGTAAAATTTGGAAACTGACCTGACCACCTAGACTCCCTTTAACCATCAACTAAATGTTGTTGGGACTATTAGGTTGGGACCTCTTTAAATAATGTCATTAGGAGTAATCATGCATCAGAAATCCTTACCTAGCTGTATCGAGCAAATAAAAAAAAATTCCCTACAGATGGATATTCGCATGACAACATATACATTGTTATATGAAATGAAACCAATCAAAAAGTCTAACCATCTAACCTGATAAATCCAAGGGAGAACAGAAAGATAAGGTTTCCTTATGGGAGTATCCATGCTAACATTTGTGCCCATCATCTGAGTCTTACCAGTGCAATACTGCTGTTCCCTTTAGTTCAGACCTTCTGGCTTGCTTGGAGCTGTAGTGTCCAGGTGGAGGGTAATTAGATATAAATAATAAATTATTCACTATGAGTACATTGGGACACTGGAGCACGTTGCCCAGAGGAGCTGTGGATGCCTTGGCTCTGGAAATGTTCAAGATCAGGTTGGAGTGATCTAGTGGAAGGTGCCCCTTTCAATGACAGGGATGTGGTAGTAAATAATCTTTAAGACCTCTTCCAACCAAAAAAAATCAGTAATTCTGGGAAATTGGGGCAGAGCTACTGAAATTGCTTGGCAAATTCAAGATGCAGCTGGGAATAAATGGGGCTGAAGGTAAGAACAATCAACAACAAACCCACTTGCTCTTCTAAACTGCAGGAGTTTGTGTCATGAAGCAGGCTGTATCAGCCCCATTTGTGGCTGTCAGAATAGTGCAATGTGTGATGGATGTTGCCATTTCCCTATGTTTCTATTTTAAAAATATAAGTATGGATTCAAAGTCAAGTACTTGAAAGTGAGAATTACCATTAAGTTCATCCCTAAAGGATCATCATCTATGCTACATTTTCTGTGAAAGACAAATCTCAAGTGGGAATTTACACTGTTTCTCTTCAAGGTGAGAATATTTCCCTGAATTTCAACATTATACAGCCTATGTAAAAAAACTCAAAACCAAATATGCCTGGAAAAATGAAATTAGTAGACTCTCCCCACATTTCAAGTGGAGGAAAAAACAAAAAGGCAAGTGCGTGTAAGTCAGTCAAGTATGCTGTTGTACTGCTGCATGCAAACATCTCAAAATTATTTTTAAAAATGTAAAATATTAAAAAAACAAACTTTAGGATTAAATAATCCTTGCAAAATATAAATGACTTTCTAAAACCTTTTAAAGTATTTTTGTTTGTTTTAAAGTAAATCTGATGAATGCCACTGTATACAGTAGTATTGTCACACTTTGGTGTTATGTACTGTGGAATAACGGAATCAGAGATCTAGCTACACAGTGAAAATTAGACGGATTTTAAATACTTGTCAAATCGAGGCCAAAGCAAGTAAAGTTATCATACAGTTCAATTAAATTCGGCTTTAAATATAAACAGTAGATATGCGTTAACTTCAATTAAGTAATATGTAAGAAATAAACAGCTGTCTTTCCAGCTAGGCATTTGCAGCCTTTGGCAGGTAATTAACAGTAGCTTCAGAGAGATTTAAGTAGTCAGGTTAAATGCTATGTATGGGAGCATGAGGCATGAGAGGAGCTTCAGCATATGAGAAGAAGGGATGATCCCAATGAAAAGCACATATGTTTATTTCATATCCTGTGAATTCTCTGGCTCTAGTTGAAGATCATGCCATTGTTTCTAAATAGCTCTGATATTCCCCCCTGTGTCAGTGCAAAGCATTGTTAAAGTTTAATACTACTTCTGTGCTGTTCAGTTTTTCAGTTTTCTTGGCACACTCCACTGAGGAAGAGAAATGCTCAGGGCTAAAAATGAATGACTTAATTACTGGGCCAAATTCTGAGTCCCTCAACTGAGCAGAACTCCCACTAATTTGAGAGGAACTTTTGTTCAATTGACTGTATAACTAGAATCATTGTCCCATGTTAACCTCTGGTAGCTTAGTTAGTCTCATTGCAAGATACACAGGGAAAACATCTTAATCCTGAGAAGCTGAGTCTAAAAATGTGTGACTAAAACCCATCTTCTAAAAAAGTTTTTATGTCCTAGCTTCACTTTGGTTTAATATTCTCAGCTGCTGGTGATGCAGGGTACTTCTATACTAGCCAAGGCTTTGGTTTTGAGTTATCCTGTGGCATTGTGGGAGAGCAAGAGTAAAATTCTGGACTGTTTTTCAATAAAACAACATGTATTTGGAAATTACTTGCATGTTCTTGCAAGATGATTGCTTTTGCTAATGCAGCTAACTGGCTCAAATTCTCTGTAATTTCAGATGAGCAAGCCACTGGGAAACTCTGTTGTGTCACATTCAAGGATGGTTGCGTTTCACAGATGGATAGAGCAGGGGGCTCTCCCTCCTCTTCTGTTTATGACAGTCAGTTAGCATTATGTTCTGCAATATTTCTGGAAAAAAGAAATAGTGCTGCAAGAAATATGGCATAAAAGACTGTTTTTTAAGGCTCCTAGTCTGGCTGCAGGCATGGTTGCTTGGTTCTCAAAGCAAAAGCACCTTATGTGAGAACTGTTATTAACCTTTATAACAACCTTTTTGTTGTTTAAATCATTTATTATGAAAAGAATTTAAAGGAGAAAACCAGCCAGCTTCCTGATAGTTGTCAGCTTTTGTGACAATAAGGGCAAGACTTTCAGAAGTCCTCAAATTTACTTTACACTATGCATTTTCAAGTCAGAAGGGAACGTAGCATTACCTTTGATGGAATTTAGACCAGAATGAAAAAAAGAGAAAAAACACTAGAAATTTCACAGAAATAGAAAATTTCAGCTTGAATTGTTATCTGTTGGTCTCATGTACTGACATTTATGGGAATATTTCCATTCTGTTTTTCATGTCTTGTGACTGAGGTTATCACAATCTTATTCTAAATCTTGTCTTAATAACCTTAGTGTTAAGCCCCTTTTGATGGATTTAAGAAAAACAGTCTAAGACATTTGTTTTTCATTCAACGACTTAAAGTGGTGAATGACTTCACCATAACCCTTGTGAGTTGTTTTTATCTTGATAATCCAAAACATGCACCTTATTTTTGTTCTCAATTTGTCAAGCTTCAATTTCCAGTTGTTCATTCTTGATATTTATCTTCTTTAATTAAAAAAAAAACCCTAACAACAACAAAACTACTACCCAAACTATTCTTATTTAATTACTATTAAGCTATTATCAGGTCATCTAGTTATCCTTGGACAAATTGACTAGACTGAGCTGTTCTATTCTGTCATTCTATGACTAATTTTCCATGCTATGATTCATTCTTACTTTGCTTTCCTGAGCCCTGCACAAATTTTTAACATCTTTGTTTTAAGTCTGGACATCAAGAATTACACCCACTATTGTAGTAGTGGCCTTACTGGTGAGAATCACAAGTAAAAATCACTACAAAATGCATTATTCAAATTCTATTCCATAGAGGCCACATAGTACCTAGCTACCGTGATAGATACAAAAGCTGTAATAACATTCCATTCCAACCTTTTCTTTGGTTTTGGTTCCTGTGGTTCTGTGCACTCACCATGCCCATTTAGCTCTGAATTTTGGTTGTTCCAAAACTGTAAATTGAAACTCATCTCAGACCACAGTTCTTCTCTTTCTGCCCCCTGAATTTTGTGCTGAAACTATGCAAAAATATGCATTTTTGTTATTTTTATTTAAACAGCAAAAATAGTTTGGCTCGACTGTGCTGAAAATTAGGTCATGGCTTGTTCAAGATATTTGCTGCCCTTTCAAGGAACATTGGTTGTACTTAGGGCTTGTAAGGAACTCTGAAATCAACAGTTTTAGGTGGCAGGTGAGAACATTGTCCTGAGTTACATGAATTTGCTTTTTGATGTTTCAGAATATGCTATTGTAAGATAATTACTGTTCATTTTCTTCTGGTGAGTTAGTGATTGAAGTTAAAATACTTTTGTATTCAGAAGGTAAGTGTCACATTGAATTTAAATTAAGTTTACTGCATGTGAAAATCTCTCCATAAGGAATTAAACCCATGTCTGTTTTCCAATAACACCTGTGCCTGTGATTTCATGAAAACATTGCCTTGTTGTCCTAGGGTGACCCTATTCAGAAGTTTTCTCCGAAATTTTCCCTAAACCAGGACACTTGTACAAACTGGGCCCAGCATCGTTGGGCTGAGGGCTCAAAACAAAGTCACAATAGTTCAACAAGGCATCATGCACCAGCAGAGCAACAGTTACAGCATGGAAGATGTCCTCAGCTTAAAGCAAATATAGGGTCATCCAACAAGAATGTTCAGGCACAGGTTGAATTACAGAAGCTTTTTTCAGTCTTGGTAGCTGACTTTGTGAGTCCTCTCAGTCAGTCAGTCATAAATAAAACTTAGCTTAAGTCTCAAGGAAAAAGTAGGAGAGAGGTTATATCACCTTGCATGTGAAGAAGGCTAGTTAACAAGACAAACACAAAATGTCGTAGAATTTCAGTTGGTATATGGTAACTTGATTGTCTATATGACAGTAATGCAGATTGCTGTTAAAAAGTATGTCTCTTGTGGTGTGTGTTTAATTACTGATCTTCTGGTAAATGGACTCCAACTCATGGATTTTTAAAAAGAACTGCAAACCTTTTGGCAAAATAGGCTGGATTTCCAGAAAATATGGAGCAAACTTTCCTTTGGAGTGGAACTGTGTGAAGTCTGCCTATTTCAGCTTTATTTTTGCTTTTGATCTGATGCAAACCTATAGACTTAAAAAAAAGCAAACAAACTATTCTTCAGCAACTGTTCAGTCTAGCTCTGAAAGCTGAATTAGTCTAGATTTATGGGAAGAGTAGGTTTCATACTTCATCTCTAAATGAGAATGGGAGAATTATATCAACTTTGTACTTCCATCATTTTCAGTATGACCATGGGCGAGAGAACACCAGCTAAAATAAAGTTGTCAGTTCTTTTATGTTATTTTAATAAATAGATGGCAGCATGTTTACAGGAATTCAGTTTGTTCAAGGAGTGAGTAAATCAAACCTTAGCATGTGCTTTGAGGTGGTAGTAATCACCACAATTTCAGATTAGCACTGAGAGATTTAAAAAAGTGTATTTCATGTATTAAATCTTTATGGCATGTCTTGAAATTGAAATACAAAGTACAACCCAAGAAGTATGGAGCTATTGGGAATGACTGTTCCAAAAAAGGTGTAGTATCACAGGTTGCTGAATTTTTCACATGAAGAAACATGGTGTTGCGGTGTGTGGTATTACCCTCGGCACGGCCAGCCCCGACACCGCAGCAGTTCTTGGGGTTCAGCAACCGGGAAGCGTCAGCAAGACGATGGCAAGAGGAGAAAGGAGGATCACTCCAGAGGCTTAGAGCGAAACCAGGTTTATTGGGATCAGCACAGACCCCTCACCTTGTGTCTGGTGCCTCAAGAGTGACCCCGAGCACGAGGAGAGAGAGGGTTTTGTTACAGAAGGTGGGATCTCAGGGAGGGTAGGAACAGAGCCAATGGGGTACAACATGGAGTGGTTGTTAACATAACATACACTGGAGATACATGGAGATAAGAGGGGAAAGGTTCCAACCCAGCCAGTCACCAGAGATCCCTCTCAGAAGCTTCTGGACTTGGGGTACAGGTCTTGGGGTGACTGACAGGGCGGGAAAGGCTCTTGACACCTGATGGACAGGCAGCCAAGGCGGGAAAAGCAAACCAATCAGGAGCTGTATCTGGAGAAGGCTGTGGGGAAAAGTAGCAACTTTGGGTTACAAAGAGAAACTGGGGTACAGCAAACTGAACAAGGGTACAAAGAAAAGCCATTTTGTGCAACCCTAGACTTACAGCAAACTTATTGTACAGAACACACCACCACAACATGGAATTAAAACTCAGCAAGTTTTGAAAATAATTTCAAATTGTAGACCCATTCCAGCTCTTTGAAATACTTGGGAAACCTTAAAGTAACTCAAGGTCTGAATTTTTGGAAAGCGTGAATCAATACCTGAGTGAACTTTGGGGACCAGACACCACATGATTCTGCTGTGATGAAGTCCCTGATGCTCTCTGTGCAATGCAGTGGAGGGATTGAAGGAATTGCAGTGCCAGGGTATCTACTGGACCCAAACCAGTTGTTATTGACTTCCTTAAAAGTAGTGTAGAACATGAAATCAAAGTCTTCAGTACTTTTTTTTTTTTGGTTACATTATTCGGAATGTGGAAAAATTACAAGTCACTTGAGTTAACAAGACGTAGGAAAACCTTGAGTAGATGCCCTTAAATCAGCATAAAGGTACGTGGACCTCAGAATATAATACATCTTGAAGACAAACTAATGAAGCATGGCATATTTGCAGAGATGCAGGAATTACTCATAATATTTACTTAAATGATTTAAAGGTTGGCCAAAAGCCAGTTGATAAAAACATTGAATATTTTTAAACTTGTGATAGCAAACATACAAAATCTTTGGGTGTTCCAGAAAGCAGTCACTCTTCCCTTTAGCGAGCATAAAACATAGTTATAGCTAAATAAAACATATGCATGTGCTTCTCTGTTTCTCTTTCTTTACACCTGCAACTCAAGCTGATATAAGGCATATCTTTCTTGGGTATCAGACAAAAGCTCCTTCAACTCACTTTTGTAGCTAATTTTCTACTTCAAGTAGCTTCTTGAGCTCATATCTTAACTGGCTTTTGTCTTAAGTGTCCTTTTTTTTGAATCTTGTCACTTTCCTCAGATGATCACATGTTTTCCACTAGAGAATCATTGCTAATTATCAATCTACTTTGCTTCATTGGTGTTTTGGCTTCTTTCTTCAGCATATTCAGACATCAGTCGCTGTGATCACTCAGTCCAGAGCCGTGTATGTGACACAGAGTAGTCCACCACTCCTATGAGTTCCACCCGACATCTCCAAAAGAAATCACCAGTCTGAAGTCCAGAAACATGAATCACAAAGTTAATCAGGTAAAGGAATGTATATTATTAACATTTAATGAAGAGGTTTATTTGACATATAGTCTTCCACTCCATGAGAAAGCTTTGTTAGCTCTAGCCTAACAAGCAAGCCCTACCCAACACAGATAAATACCAAATTTTGGGCCATCCCTTGTAAACCAATACCATCATGCTTCAGGTAGCTCTCTTCATATCTGCTATAATTCCTAAACAAAATGGGGTGAGTTGAGGACAAATTTGCAGCCCTAACTCTGAGTTTCTTGGCTTTTGTGGGCTTAAGTCATACCCTTAATGTTATTTGAAAGTATTTTTTTGTGGTTTAATATATACTATAACTTTTTCTTTTGTGACAACTGGATTTATACTGGCTTCATCCCTAATACCACTGGAAACTGGAAGCAGGTCATAGTGTGAGCCTGTCTTCCAAATATTTTAAACAGAAAGTCACCATTCGGCGCTCATCGCTCTTGTTCTCCCATAAAAGTTCAGTGTTCCACTTCAATGATACCTCTTATGTCAATACCACATCCAACTTGTAGACTATTTGTCCTCCTGAATCTTGAAGGTGAACAAATGGACAAAAATCTCCTTGTACTTTTCTGCTTTCTGTTTTATTCATATGAAAAGGCCTGTGTTTAGTGGACAAACAAACAAAAAAAAGGTATGGTTTTTTCACCGGAATTTTTTTTCTTGTCTTTTAATTTGATTTTCCTCTGTTGATTCCATAACTATTAAATGGTCAAATATTTTTATGCTACAGACTGCATTCACATTGACCAAAATCTGCCTATCTCACCAGTAAGTACTATTTAATATCTTCATATTAAAGCCATACTCCTTGGTTCTCTGAGTAACGTTACACCACATGACAAAATAAGTCCATGTGCATTGGTTGATGAATGACCTCTCAGGTCACAGAGCTGAAGTGTATTGCTGGAAATCGAATCACTTTCATCAGAGTGCTCTTCCTCCCTCATGTGTACACAAGCATTAATTAAAAGAAAAATCCTTTTTCACACCAGTTCTGTGTCGCACTGACTGCGTGCAGAACAAAATATGTACAAACCCACATGTTTCTTCCTTGAGAAGGAAGCTGGTGGATCTTATCCTGCACTTGTAAAATCCAGTCATGAGAAACAAAGGAATGGAAAAACCTGTAGTAGAAAATGAATGGGATCAGTGGAAGGAAAATTGTAAAAGGTAAGATCTTGAAAAATCTGTGTATCCCTATACAAGCAGAAACAGAAAGTTCCAGACCCAAAGGTTATCCCACCATTATGCCATACACTCTCTTCTGAGGGAGTCTCATGGTCACTTCAATGCAACATGAGTGGGACCTGTTACTGAACCAGCAGCCTCACCCTGCCCAGCCTTCTGACATTATCTTCTGCCATTTTTCTTTACCACTGAATGAACTGTATCATTCTCATTCATACACCATTCATCCACACAGCCTCAGAGAGAAGCTGGATAAGCGGAAGAATTCCACAGACAAAGAGATCAGAAAAAATCTTGAACAGCTGATCTGCTCCCTGTCTGATCAAAAAACTTTGTTGACATCACTTTTGTAATTCAAAAGCTTTCGTTGTATATCCAGAAAGTCAGTAGACACTGACTTACTTTCGGACAGACAGCTGTTGTTTACAATTTTCTCAGTTCTTTATTTTGCCATAAAGATGCAATTCAGCATTTCAAAGCAGTTTGAGAGAAGAAATTTTAGAACCTGTGGTTTTCAGGCCTTTGTACCTTTGTTTTGTCAGGAGAATATTGTCAGGTTTGTTTTCTACTTTGTGCAAAAATTGATAGGATATAATTTGCGACTGTGGGCATAGTGATGAGTATATAATTTTTGGATGTATTAGAATCTGTTTCTTTTAAGGTTATCTGCCATTATTTTTATTTTTTTAATTGAATAATTAAGCCTTAAGTATCACTGTCACATAGATGGAAGGCCAAATTTTCTTCCACTTTAAGAGGCTGAGAAACTGAAACAGTGTTAGCCTTATGGAGAATGGTCAAAATTAAGTTTTAGAAGACATTACCTCCACCAGCCACTGTCTAAAAGGGGTTGCTCAGAATACTGTGTAAAATCTATATTTGCAGGAGAAATTGCTTTTACACAGATTTGTGTCTTCATTCAATACTGTCTAATTTCTTTAAGGACTACTTAAGTAAGCTTCATTTTTGCAGCTGTCTTAAGCATTTGCTTCATTAAACTAAACCTGCATAAACCCTCTGTTTGACATAGCTTTCAGTTTGGAGAACATCTTTAATGAGGAGGAGAAACAATACCTTTTCACCCTTAAAAATCAGTTGGGAAATTTTGGCATTTGGCAGATTAAGTGTTAATTTTTTGTCATCTTATTGGACCCCAGTTTTTCTCATCTCTTAGAAGATCCACATGCTTACTCCTTATATCACCTGTACTTTTCTGACAATGCGAAGTAGTCAAGACGTTTTGGAAGTTTTTGTATGGGGGTATTTAAATATGTTTGGAGATTTTCATAGTGAGCCACATGGCCTATTTCTTCCATCCTCCTTCCTTTTTGGTGGCTAGCAGAACTGTGCACAGGGCTCTTGAAATCCCAGGAAAGAACAGTGTTTTTCTAGCAATTGGTGTAAGCACCATTAAACATAAATTTTTCATTTGTATGGTTTTACAGAAACAGCAAAAGTTCACAAGACTGTGAATTTGTCAAAAATGGGGCAACTTTCTGGTAAAGGGGACATCTTCCCAGATTTTCAAAGTTAAAAAAATCTCATCAGAATGACTGTGGTGATATTGTGGCAGGTGAATAGTGGTAAGGTCATTGTCTTGCTGTGTCTCCAGGTGGCAGATTGTCTCTTATTTCATCTTGTTTCCATTCTTTTGGGCTGGTCTCTAAGTAGCAAAAGGAGTTTGTTTACTCCCCCAAAATACAGTACAGTACAGAGGAATGTGTGTGTCTATGTATGGACACACATGAGTGCACAAAACCACAGAGGTTAGTTTTAATTTACTTTAAAATGCGTAAGTGTATTTGGGAGATGGAAACTAAGAAAATTCATAATATGACTGAATGTAGTCCAGGAACCTTGTAAGATTTGAGAATAGAAAGCAGTTTTCCAATCTTTCATGTATGGAAATACCAGATGAGTCAATGGGTGTTCTCTGAGCTAGGAGCTTCCAGGGCTTCTCTCTCTATGTCAGCAGCATTGCCTTGTAACTTGTTTCTAAAGGCCACCCAGTATCCACAGCCACCCCTGATTTAACTGGAGCTTTGGGTGCCCCTGAAACTAGGCTTATGGCTGCCAAGGTGCTTCTGGAAAGGCAGTCACACAAAAACGATTTAGAGAAATTATCATCTGGCATTCGGGTTAATGTAAGACTTGCTAAAGGTGACAATTCCTGGTAAAAAATTACACTAGAGATTTTAAAACATACAAACACCCCTCCCCCCACCCCCAAGAAAACCCTCCAACAAAATAAATGAAACAAAAAATCCAGCTAAGGAAAGAAAACCTGACTTAATCATCATGCAATAACACTGTGCTTTTAAAATGCTTTTGACCACAAACAGTTTGGAGCAACCAATTGTGATCTATTAAATTTCAGCTCATAGGGATTTTACTTTTTCCTCAACATTTCTGGTATATTATATAAGTATTTTTAGGAAATTCACAGTTCTTACTGAGTTTAAAAGAAATATCTAGCTTTATAAGGAGAAACCAAATAATATCCATATCTTCTAAGGTAGACTTTGGAAACTAAGGAGATTTTTCACCATTGATTGATGGATATGTTCTATATTATTATTTTTTTCCTTCTGGGACTTATTTCATTTGAACTTTAGGGTAAAATCCAGCTTGATTTATGCAAGTGTCATTATGTAGAATGCTGGAATTTTTATTACATTTCTTTCTTTGGGATGAATAAAGTAAGCAGAAGTTGCCTTAGAGAGTGTGTCTGTCTAGAACAAGATTTTTTTTCAACATCTAGCCTATATGGGAGACATTTTTTACATATAATAGTTCATGAAGGATGAAGGTATAAGTAACATAGGCAATATTTAAATGCTATATATGTATTTATAATTACAGTAATTCTTTATCCACCTTTCAGGAGTTTCAATGACAATTGAAACCTCTTCATCTCAATGGTCATGGAAACAATTATTGCAAATGAATGAAAAAAATAGGTTGTGTTGTTTGGGTAATCTGTTTTGGAAGATGGGAAGCAATGAAATCTAATGACTAAATCCTACTTTCATAGATTTTCAGAGGCAGTCCATTATCAGGCATTCTACTTTTGTAGGGTTTATTAAATATTTTATGGGGAAGTCCCATTTCACATGGTATCAGGCTCTGTTAGGATAGTGGTTCTTGTATCGAGGAATAGACGTGTGCTTAATGGCTAGAAGTGTTCTATAATGCCTCTTGGAAGATGATTGAAGACAATTAGTGTCTGCTTTGGAGCTATGATGATTTTAAGTCTCTTTAGAACATTCTTCTAGTGTCTTTCCTTTCCCCATCTTTTTTATTTTTTTTTAAATTTATTTTGGCTATGCCAGGTATAAACAGCAGAATGATTTGTGATATGAAATTTATGAACCAATATTTATCAAAGTTGCCATCGAAACAATTTTGGGTGGTGTCAGAAGAGGTGGGGATACAGGGGAAAAGAGATGTGGGCCTTTCCTTACATGGAGGAAATAGTGGCCTTCAGATAACAAGTCTGAGGTGACAGGATCAGAGAGAAAGAAAGGAGGTGCTTGGTGAACCAAGTATCAATAGTCCAGCACATGGGTCAAGGGGCAGTAGAAACAGGAGGCAGATTTAGCTTGGGAAGTCTGACTTTGGTATCTGATTCAGAACACCTTTTTCTGTTTGATCCTTGTAACTAACTGATGGAAGAATTAAAAGAAAATATAAGAGTTGGGGGGGGGAGGGGGTGGAAATTACTTGGAAGCATCTCTGCCTACCTATTTTGCCAGGAGAATACCATTGGATTTGGTTTCAATTTCATGCAAAAATTGATAGGATATAATTTGCAATGATGGGCATTATGCTGAGTTTGGGGATGGGTTAGAATTTGCCTCTTTTAAGGCTGTCTGCAGTTATTGTTTAATAAATTGGATAATTAAGCAATAATCACCACTATCACATAAATGGAAGGCTACATTTCCCCTCACTTCAAGAAGCTGAGACCCTGCAAGAGTGTTAGTCTTATGGAGAATGGTCAAAAGTCACCTGTACTATGCCTTCCACTTGAAAACAAGAAATATATTCTTGAGTTTAAAAAATAAATAAGTAACCAGTGCTTACACAAAACTTTCTTGATTTCAGGGGAAATGCTCTGCATAACAGAGTGAGTGAACCTTAAGCCTTCAGCTTTCCCATTTGGTTTTCTGGTGATAAATTCAGACAGAGGTATGTCCAATACAGAGTCTCTGAACAATCATGAATTAACACCCTACACAACATTCTAAATTCATATATTATGTGAAAAATCTTAAGTGTATACTATAATAAATTAGCAATACTACTGTAATTTAGTATCTTGATAAAGTAATTTTACTAAAATTCTTCTAGTAATGAAGCTATTCTTGAAATTGGCTTCATCTTGTATTTCATGGAGCTTTATATACTGAAGAATAAAGCAAAAAAGAATTGCTTTGCATTTATTTGAAAGCAGGACTTTTGAAGAGCATCATACTAATTCTGTAAAGCTTAGCAAATATTTCTGAGATTTCCAGGAACTACCTTCCTGCGTAAAAAAGGTGGTAAAGGAACATTTTCTACTAGTACTAAGGTTACTGGGGAAAGTTCATGGACTCAGGGAGGTTTTCAGGGTGATTAACCTCAGGTGCCAAGGCTGATCCATAGTATTTTTTTCTCTGAGAAATAGCTCATGCTGATCTGATTAGGTTAAAGAGGTCCAGTAGATCATGTTCTTACTGCTGTCTGCACCTGCACTTGTGGAAGCAATATTATATATTTCAATATGGAACAGGGCTCTGTATTATACAAAGAAATTGGGGGAAAGGCATGAATTTAAAAAGGCTCTCCAATACTTCCTTCTGGGTTCCTCATGGAGAAGACGATTGGCTGCCGGATAATCTAGATCTGCATAGGAGATCTTCATTGCTTCATGAATTGTTGTCTCTGAAGCTTTTATTGTTCTGTGTAGATGATTAACACACTTACAGATGACTCTGCACTTACTAGTCCTGATGTTGTCCCAGGGAGAACATGGGTAAAAGTCCCTTCATGAAGTCAGTCTTGCATACATCATCTCAAAGACCTACTGACTCAATCTCCTGCTAGATAGAAGGAAAAATGAATGTCTTATTATCAAGATATTGAGTAATTTCAAGGTTTTAAGATTTAACTAGAGCCACTGAAAGAGACACAATGGATTAGAGGTGCAATAAACACAGAAACTGCGACAGAAACCTTCTGGGACACACGATTCTGTGAGAGTTTTGTGAAGACAAGATAAAAGAAAGGTTAGATAAGTCTTCAGTGTGCTGAATGTCTCTCACATTTTTTAGTAGAATAATATAACTGAACTGTGCTTAACTCCATTTGAAATTTTACTTTATCATTGACCTTTTCCAGCTTAATGACACAGTTTCAGTGGTAGGACACAGGAGACATGCTGGTGACAGTGATTAAATAAAAATAAAACCATTAAGAGAAACCATGTATATTGTTGCCTATCAGAAAACTGAAAAATTGTTTTCCTGAAAGCCACATGAGTTTTTTTCCTAGGTGTTAAAAAGGGCATTGGGCATCAATAGAAAAAAACAGGAGGAGAGATCTGGGTTGTAGTAGTTGTCCTTTGGATAGTGATCATACTTATTATAATATCTCCATATGATTTTTTTTCATGAAAATAAACTTTGAATTTGCAAAATAGTGCCAAACTTAAATAGTGTTAAGGTCACACTCCAACTAGATATTTTAAAATGTGCTTCACTTTACTGACTATAATTGCTGTCTCTCTCTACCTATTTCCAGATGTTACCTCAAATCTGACATGGATAAATGAAAACTTAATCTTTTCCCTGCTAATCCCTTTTGCCTTCTTTCTAATCCGTATGAATAATGCTAATCTGTTTACTCAGCCCCAGAACCCAGGCACAACCGTTGGGTTGGGCTTGAGTCCAGACCTTCACACCCAGGCTCTGTGTGCATCTCTGCCATCTGAGACCTCTTTTCTGGTCTGGGACAAATCTGTCTCTCAACACATCAGTTTATAAACCCTAACTATATATAGACAGCAAAAGCAAGTAGTTTTGATCAGATAAATTTTTAACAGGCCGCAGCTGGATAAAGCACATACCTGGATGAGGTGATATGGGCCCAGATCAAGGATCTAGAAACCTGTAAGCATAAGAAAGGTGGAATATGAAAGACCATCTGGAGAAGGAACTTTAAGGCTGTCTTGGTTTAGAAAGACAGGTATCTGCCAGGGAAACTGGGGTTCCCCTTAGAATAGAGGATGTAAACCCCTGACCCCCCGCCAAGTTCTAATTTTGCAATTAACGGCTCTCAGGCAAAGATTTGGGAGTAGGAATAACAGCTTTTTACTAAGAATATAAGAATACAAATGTGGTAGAAAAAGAAAAAAGAAAACAAAACCACCCCACCAAACCAGCAAACAAACAAACAACAATTTTGAAAAGCCCTGACAGGGTCAAAGCTACAACCTTGTTAGTCAGGGTGTGGAAAGCAGTCCAAAAGTGAGTCCTCCTGGAATGGCAGGTACAGCTCCGCTGAGGCAGAAANAATAGACTATAACCCAGGACAGGCATAGCATCATTTTGACATGTCTAGGCAAAAGGCTTGTTTTTATTCTAACTGGACTTAATAAGAGCTGTTTCTTTCCTTTTTTTTTTTTTTTTAATTTCTGAAGAAAGGCAGATCTCTGACTTTTGTTCTCTCGAAAAAGAATTAAGATACATGTGTTGGAAGAATATTACTGAAGTCATCCAAAGTGTAAGTATTCAAAAAACAATGAGCTTTGAAGATGGCATTGAAAAAGCACAGTTTTTACACCAGACAAGGAATGGGTGCAGTAAATTAAACCCGAGGCAAAGGATTCTCTTAACTTTTGCCAGTGGAGGCAGTGGACTGATTGTGACGGCTGATATTCTCTTCAGACCCTGAGTACTTAAAGCTGTGAGAGTAGGCTACCACCTGGGAAGATTATGCTGGCTTCATGGCCTAGAATGCAGGCTAATTTTCCTATGATTTAGAGAATTGCTTTTGAATCAATTATGTTAAGCACCAGGGCAATTCCTTCCTTTTCTTGATATTTGAAGTGAATGATCTGTCAAGGCAAATGCTTAATTTTCTAAATATGATGTCACTTGGCGCATAAACTGCATGGATTTTTGCTTGTTTCATGTCTATGACATACGAAGTCTAAATCTATGTTTAATCAATGGAGGGGGAGGAAGGCCTTGAATTTGCTCCTGTTTTGTATTTAAAATGTTCTTTTACATCCCTGTGTAAAAAAGCAGGGTTTTTAATAATAAGTTTTCCTTTTTAGTTCCTTTGTTTGTTTGGGTTGGTTGCTGCTTTTTTTTTTTTTTAAATTATAAAAATGGAAGCTTATTTTGAAGCAGGAAGTAATTAATTTTTTTTGTTTGTTTGCTTATATGGATTCCAATTACAACCAAAATGGATTTTTATTTATTTGAAGAGGGCTATGAATGTTCATAAAATATATATTTAGATTATCTGGATGAGTACTATGTCTTCAGGCAGACAAAGTAAATAAATTTATTCCATATTTCCAGACTTTTCTACTTCTCTGGCAATTTGACATACAAAATTCTCACCTGCCCCTTTCTGGCCTTCATTACACATCAGAAACCCCACAAACACTTCATGGAATCTATTTTTTTTTTCTTTTTGAATGACTATTCAAACAAGCTGTGTTGTCCAGATATCCAAAATCTCTATGTGATAGTCACTGCTAAGGATAACCCAGTTTCAGGAAGACTGAAGGTAATAGATTTCATGGACATTACTTAAGTAAAATTGCCACCTAAGTGAAAGGGGAAAACATCACATGAAAACCAAACAAAACTGCCTCATTAAAAGATGTCTTAAACCCAAATGAAATAAGAATATAATTTGTAGTTTAGTTTAAAACTAAAGTGTTGTTTAAAATCAAGGTGAAAAATTGAAAGAAATTTACAGGAAACTTTTCCATTTTGTTTTACAGAAAATGAATGGATATGTTCCCATTCCTGTGGAAAATTTTGGAGGTACCTCACATAATTTATAATTGATTTTCCACTAAACTGTTGAAGAATCATTTTTGCTTCTGTTGCTAAAGTGCAGCACCAGCAAAAAAACCTGCAGAATATCTTGGCAAATTCTTCAGAAATTACCTCTACCTCAAAAACCTGGAAGTATGATTTTTTTGGTTTGTTTTTAGGGCTTTTGGGGGCTTTTTTGTATTTGAAAAAGAAAATACTGTAAACGTATGGAATACATTAGTTCCATAATGTATTCCTATTCTGCTGGGTCATAGTACGGTAGTACATTTTAGCTGAACATTTCAAATTACATTTAAAGGTAAATTTTATAGTTTTTAGATTTGAAATTTAACAATTCCTTTTTAGAGTGCTTGGATCTAATCTGTGACTTAAAAACGATACTTGAGCAAGTGTCAAATCTGCACTTGGTTTGCTCTTTCCTAGATTTCCGAGAGTCTGGTTATTAGAAATTTTAAATAATCATCTCATGAGTTTTAGTACTGTATAATGAGTCTCTCAGCTTTGAGTTGCTGCTGGATTTTCTGTAGGAACAAAAATACTTTATTATCTGGAGAGCAACTTAAAGAACTCAGAAATTTCATTCAGTATGTGAGAACTTTGCCCAGAACTTGAGCATAATACAAAGAGCCATTAGAGTCAACCTTAATTGAGATGTTCACTAGAAATCAAGGAGAAATTCATCCCTTCACCTGAAGCAGTTTTATCTGCACTGTTTTGGTGTCTCCTGTTTGATACAGACAGAGGTGAGATGTACATTTTTACTGCTCATTATTGTAGTCATACTGTCGGGGACAAAGTCTTCAGTTAAAGGTGAAGGTTCTTTGGAATGAAATACACATTTTACTGCTGATGTCAGGAGATCTGCATTTTGCCCTTAGTTTCCAAAAAGTCAGCCTGGAATCATTCCCTATTGTCATGGTTTAACCCAATCCAGCAGCCAAGCCCCACACAGCCCCTCGCTTACTCCCTCACCAGTGGGATCAGGGAGAGAATTGGAAGAGTGAAAGTTGGAAAACATGTGGGTGGTGATATAGGCAGTTTAACAGGGAAAGCAAGAGCTGTGCACACAAGCAAAGTAAAGAGTTAAGTCATCTCTTCCCATGGGCAGGCAGGAGTTGAGCCGTCTCCAGGAGGGCAGGGGCCTATCACATCCAAGGATGACCTGGGAAGACAAACACCCTCACTCCAAACATCCCCCCTTCCTCCTTCTTCCCTCCACTTTATACACTGAGCATGACATCATATGGTCTGGAATATTCTTCTGATCAGTTTGGGTCACCTGTCCTGGCTGTGTCTTCTCCCAAACTCCTGTGCACCCCCAAGTTCCTCACCAGCCAGGCAGTACAAAAAGCAGCAAGGGCCTTGGCTCTGTGTAAACCCTGCTCAGCAATAACAAAAAAACCTCTACACTATCAAGCCAGTGTTCAGCACAAATCCAAAATACCAACCACTGTGAAGAAAAATAACACTACCCCAGTCAAAACCAGCACACCAATGTACTACACTAATTTTTCAATCTTATGTCCGTAGCATCTTTTGCAAAATTACTTGCACAGTAGATTGTAGAGACAGCTAAATGAAAGGGTTTCACTCATTCTCTCAAGCAACAGACATTAAGCTACCTTTTATTTCCTAGAGCTCTTGAGAATATATTTTAGTTTACTTGTGGTATTAGTTCTGGTTGTATCACTGATATAAGAAAGAGTATGTAAGATTAGTTTCACTGCCAGTACTCTTAGCTATACATTTCACTTGACACTAGTGAGGTTTACAGAGACTCTTTGAAAAATATTTCTGCCATATGTTCTGTTGCTACAGAACCATCATGCAGCTTGAAAAGTGCTGCTTAGGAGGCAGGTGTATACCTTTGTTTCCCATTTCCTAACAGCTGATATGTTAGATCATGCACATTGTGTTTCTAAAATCTGCTTTCAATCAAACTAATTTTCAAAATGCCGGTTTTTATCAGTGTCTGGATACACAGCCAAGACTGGATATTATCAAGTTTTTGACTTGAAAACCTTCAAATAAATGCTAGAATATCAACTGAAAAGCCATTTACCTGAAATATCATTACCACATGAAGTTCGAGCCAATCTTGACTACTTTCTACATGTGTTTTATGCCTTCAAATTATAGCCAGTTCTGCACTTCAAGGAGAATATTTCTAGTTTAGACATATTCTATATTTAAGAAACTGATTCCTATCTTTGAACTGATTATTCAGTGACTGATACGGAAAATAAAATTAAACAAAAAAATCCTACTTGATCTTTGACATGGAATTTAGGGGGTTTTTTTTCCCTTGCAATGTATGTCTGTTTGGGTTTTTGTTTGGGTTTTTTTGTTTGTTTTTTCCTTTGTGGTGGTGTTTTGTTTTTTTTTTTTTTGTGATGATTGATCATTTCTTAAGCTCCAAATACCCATATATATAACGCAGATCAAATGAGTTTCACCTTATTTAAGGTAATACCAATCTTTACAGCACTAAAGGGAAAGTATGAAATCTGCCTTCAGGTTAGCAATCTGTTATTGTATTGTTCCAGGTTTCAAAATAATTGTCATGCACTCTCTGGAATCTGAATTAGTGATTCAAGGCCTCTTTACTCAGATATTTTTGATATGGTGGACTTTGGCTCTGAAGCTTCTCATGTTGGTATTTTATAAGTGAAACATGACTTTGTTTCCTGAAATGACATTAGAAGATTTTTGATTTATGTGACTCACTTGTAATTATTCAGGATGCTAATTCTAATTCTTTAAATTTGCTGAGCTGACAGGCTTGAAGGGTACCATAAAAAGGACTCCTTTTTATTTATTAATTGTTTTATTTGGTAATAATAAAATGCTACTTTATAATTAAATTGATCTGTAAGCTCACAAACACAAAACTGTCAAGGAAATTAGTGGAAAAAGAACTCTCATCCCTTCCTCCTCTATTTAAAAAAGAAATTATATCCATTTTCAAACTAACATATCACAAGGGAAAATTACTCTGTAACTTCTCTCTCTCAAAGAAAGCTCTTCAGTCAGTTAAAAAATAATGGGAAAAGATTTATTCCATAGACCCTGAAGATTATTTCAATGCATGGAAAAATAAGAGGACGCAACTACCTTTTCATCAGCTGAGTATTAGCCTTATTTTCACAATTTTATGAGTTTCCTTTAATTACTGTTTATTTAGACTCTTTCAAGTGGGGTGATTCAGATGCAAGTTCCTCTGTGTAATTTCTTCTGGTTTTGGGTTTTTTTCCAAAAAAAGAGAGAAACTTTAGAACGGGAATTATATTCTGGAAGACACCTTTGGCTCAGATAAATACACAGGTTTGGAGTAGGAGAATGCAGTTACATGTAGGACTAAGAGTGTATGATGAGATCCTCAGCTATTTTAAATACATCTTTGAACAGATTCAAATGGATGAAAATAATCCAGGATGTAAATGTGCTGATATAAACTAATCCACCTTCTTTTTTTTAATGAAGTAGTTGGATAAGGGCAGAAGAAATTGTAAATACTCCAGACTAAGTTATCTTCCCTTCCTATCACTCATATTTTCATTTGCTGTGGTGTCTCTGAGGCATAGAAACTCATTCTAATTCAAATTTATTTTTCTTTCTTTCCATTCTGATTTCACCTTGCCTTTCACCTCTATTACTCTGTTCCATCACAGAATCTGCAAACACAATCTGTTCTTTTGGACCCAGTGACTCTCTTTGATCCAAATTTGTACCTAAGGTGCTACAAAGAGTAAGATGCAATAAATATCAAATAATATGATATTCAATTCTGCCCTGTGATTTGAAAAGTGGAAGAAAATTATTAGTGTTTTGAACAGCATAGAAGAAAGTATTGTCATTTAGTTGCATGTTGCAGAAATTTATACAGATAGCTGAAGCTCTTTTAATATGTTAGCAGCATAGTATGCACGAAAATTCTGACATTTTCCATTATAAGGTGATTTTTTTTAAATTGCTTTTAAATGTGCTAGAATTAAACTGCTGGAGTTGAAATTTCCTTGACTGACTGGAGCTGGTTCTGTTAGTTCTAAGTTTCAGTTTCACAGAAGATAGGTTTTACACATCATCTTACACTTGTTGCCATGACAATGATGATAATAAATATAGGTTTTGGAGCAGGGACTTGCTATGTGAGAGAAAGATGTTTTGAGTTTTATGGATGGATCATTTACTTGCCCTTGAAAATTTGTTCAGTTTTGACTAACTTATAATTATTCAAATAGTCTTTATTTACACATCCTCAGTGGAGTTTTGTTAACAAACTTTCACACACATTTTATGAATATTCCCTGTGTCTAAGGCATGCTTAGTTTGTTCAGAGAGTGGATGGGCAATTTACACTGTTTGAAACAAATTCACTCTCATTGAGGAAATATCTGTTTTCGTTGTTTTCAGGGTATTGCAAGAACATCCAAACCATGTAAAATTTTACTGGTTTGCACTCTGGCTTGTAATGACTGTCTGTTTCTGCATTGCACAGAGCAAAACCAGTTATCCTTGCCTCTACATAGTTCTGGCCTGCACTGCTTCTGATCCTGCCTTAGCTAGCTAGTTTAGGTACCTGCATTTTCCTCCCTCACCTGCTGTAATTATATCCACTGACTATCTGTACTTGCCATAATCTTGATCTTGCTCCCAAAATATCTTGGAGAAGGTAGAGTGGAGGACGGGTGTTCAAGAAAGAGAGTAGAGGCTAAGGCTGATCCTCCCTAGCGAACGTAGCTTTAAGCAATTTGCTTTAGCAAATGAGACTTTTTGCCATGGTCTTAGAGGCAGCACAGCGGCAATGGTTTTAAAGATAGATTTAACTTGGAGGTAAGGAATTTTTTACAATTACAGTAATGAAACAATGGAACAGGTTGCCCAGAGGAGTTGTGGGTGGCCCATCACTGGAAGTGCTGAAGGTCCGGTTGAATGAGGTTTTGAGCAAATTGATAGTGAAGGATGTCCCAAGAGGGAATGAACTAGATGATTAAAGGTCATTTCCAACTCGCACTTTCTCAGTTTCTTCTCCTGCCATTTATTACATTAGCTCAGATTTAAAATGACTGTGTTGTGATTCTAAAAGCTGCGATTCAGATGAGGACCAATAGACTACTCCAAGTAAGACTTCTAGTTTACAAGATAAATTTCAGGAAATTACACTGAAATACTGCAAGGGTATTATAGTTGAAAAGTCAAATACTTCAAAACTGTGCCAAAGGAGGAGATACTTTTTCAAGTAGAGCTGTATGAGTATATTACAGTGGTACTTTTAAATGTATTTTTGAATGCTAAACACTTTTCTTTGCTCCACTGATGAGGCAAAGTTGTAAATGAATGGTAGGATAAATGCTGGATATTTTGGCTGTTAGACAAGATGGATTAAAAATGTCACAAAGCAACAAGTGAGAAAACAACAGAGGAGGAGAGGGGCATTGCTTGCTCTTCATCACTCTGGAATATGGCAAGGGATAAAGGGGTGTAGGGGAAGAGAAGCTGGATAAAGCTAGTATTGATTTTGCATGGCTTTGTCTAAAACAACTATGCCGGCCCGTCTGATTATTCCATGTGGGTCAGAAAGGTACCCTCAAACAGGAAGCCTTTTACTTCTACTGGAACAAGAGTTTCCTTCTGTTCCCTCTTTTTTTGCTACTTCAGTGAAATGATTAATACATCCCGTGTTTATACTTTTGGCTGAAGCACCTCTTCCTAGAGCACCTGTGCCCTTCCAGCCTAATGATAGACCATTAACACCCCATGGCTTGCATACCTTGCCTTGAAGGTCCTCACAGCTGGACCTCCTCAGTCCCAGCAACTGCCTCCATCCTTCCACTCACAGTGCATTCAGGAGCCAGGTTCTCCACATGCTTATTCCCCTGCAAGGTCAGAAAGGGACCCCTATTCAACAACCCATGGACCAGGCATGTAGCTTTAAGTGACAGCCAAAAATCTGGGAGGAACACCTGAACAGAAATGTGTCAGCACATGTATTCAAACAACAAATTTTTATTCCCTGAGAGTGGAAATGTGACCCATAAGTTGCCAGAAGATGAGGAGGTAGAGAGATTTGGGGGAGTGTGAGTGAATAGGAAATAGAAAAGGGATCAGGGTAGCAAATATGCCCACCACTGAGAAATTCCTCAGTGAGATAGCTTGGTCCACTAAGGACTAGAACCCTCAAAATGCCAGTGTAGCAGTTCTTACACACCAGGACTGTTGAGAGGACTAAAAAGGCCTGAGCAGACGCCTCACTGTGCAAATCCTGCTGACATGCCTGATTTCCCTTGACCAATCTGGAACATAAGGAGTGTTTTGGAGTACTGAGGATAGAGTGAGACCCCACCTGGAGTACTGTGCACCGTTCAGGTCTTCCCAAGAAAAGAAGGACATGGAACTATTGGAGCAATTCCAGAGGGGGGCCATGAAATTGATAAAGGGACTGGAGCATTTTTTCCTCCTAAGACAAGCTAAGAAAATTGTATCTCTTCAGATTGGAGAAGACAAGGTTGCATGGAGGCCTCACAGACACATTCTGGTATCTTAAGAGGGACTACTGGGAAGTCAGAGAGGGACTCTTTGTTAGGAACGGTAGTGATAGGACAAGGAGTAATGGATACAAGCTGAAATGAGGGAGATTTAAGTTAGACATTTGGAAGAAAGTCTTTACTATGAGGATGGTTAGGCACTGGGACAGGTTGGCCAGGGCCAGGTCATGGCTGCTCCAACCCTGGCAGTGTTCCAGGTAAGGTTGGATGAGGCATTGACAGCCTGGTCTATTGGGAGATGTCTCTGCCCATGGCAGCAGGGTTTAGATGTCTCTGCCCATGGCAGCAGGGACTAGAGGATCTTTAAGGTCCATTCCAACCCCTTAACATTCTATGATGTGATCCCATATCAGGATTCAGCTGATGTTTCTTCTCTGCTGTCTCCTGCAGCTGGCCAACACATAGTGGCCAAGGGAGTAGGATTTTGGAGGAAGACCAAAAGTGTCATAGAGGCTACTGTTTACACAGTTTCTCCTTGCTCTCAAGGAATCACCAATTCTCTCAGACCCAGTAGCTGTTGCAGAACTAGCCATGATGATTCTACTGGGGAATCCTGCAGTGGGAGGAATGTTTGGACCTCTCCCAGTGCAGGCTGACAAGTGTCATGCCTTTGGAGGCTTAGGGGACATCTTGAAGATTCATCTGAGAAACTTCCCCTTAACACTAGGGAAAACATAATTTTAAAATGTGATGGGAGAAAAAAGAAGATAATTAAAAGAGTCTGAGTACAGCGACAAAAATATCAAGGTCAGGTGAAAAAGATGGGATGTTGAGGCAGCAGAAAGTTTGGATAGATGAAGAAGTCCAGTTGCACAGTCTTGAGACCTAGTGTACAATACCCACATAAAGGCATGGACAAATTTTGTCATTTTATATTGTATGAGAATTGATTAAGGGTTTTAGATATCAACAGTACCAGGGCATTCTGATATTGTATGTTTCTTTGGTACAACCTGGAAGGCTTCATAATAATGCAGTCACCTCATCAGCAGCGGTTCTGCACAGGCAGGTTGGCTTCACAATCTGAACTGGTACCTGGTAAGCAAGGATAAGTGAGGTATTCACTTTCAATGCCACAACAAAACTCTAATTTAGATTCATACATGTTACTTCTCTGTCTGTCCACAAGGCCTGTTGGTTGATTTGTTTTACTACCAGTTTTTATCTGCTTTTCCAGGTGGATGTTGCTTAGATTATTGAAACTTACTCTTAAATTTTCTAAGAGGCAAGGGTGGAAAGAAACAAAACATCTTATTGGATTGGTTAATGAAAAATATGATTATATTATGTAATTATTGGAGTTGGTACTCTGTTCTGAGTCTCAGTTCATTGTTTCCAACTCAAACTAGCAGTCTTTGACTACTATACGATACTAAGATGTGAATTTCAGGTATTTATTTTAATGAAGCTATTTTCATCGGCACCTTTGTAAGGGTTATATGTCTGGCTTATCTTTGTAACAATCAATGAAATTCTTTAAGGTCATTTTATTTTTCATTTGATTTTTTCTTCTAGGGCCAAGTTATTTTTTTCACTATTCAGGTGTCTGCAGTTCATATTTTGCACCTGAGATAACCTTTTAAAAGTCAGTATTTTGCCTTAGTAAATTTAATATTTTTGTTCAGAATGATGAAGATTAACCACAAGATTTTCTCAATGACAATGCTGTCAGTTTTCCAATCTTCTCTAATTTTTCTATTTAATTGCCCTTTAATGTTTGCCAGAAAAACATACTAATGGTTTAGAAGTTTCCTCAGGTAGTTGATGTAAGACTCTTGAACCTAAGATCTCTGAGTTTGTAAATATTTAGTTGTCACAGAGACAAACTCACATCCTCTTTTGTTCTGCATGGCTAATTATTTGACCTATCAGTAACACATTTAGAAGTAACTACAGAGCTAGTTTCCTTCCAAATTCCACTGAAATATGTAGTGGATATTTATGCTTTTCCTTGATCCCCCTTCACCATCCCCCTGTCTGAACTTAGCTATTGACTTCTAATTAATTCACTGAGTTTATTGCTTCTGGAATAATTTTAATTGCCTTATTATTTAAACTTTGTTGATTCAGTAAAATTCATTTGAGTTACTAACCTCATCACCCACTTATTTCTATTTGTATTTCATAGTAATTTCATTGGTTTTTAATTCCTTCTTCATGTATACATGCACATACATGTACTATATGCTTGAGTATGTATGTAAATACAAAATTTATGTGATTGTTTCGCCAAGATCTTCTTCACTCAAGTGTATTTTTTTTGAATCTGAGGGATCTTGGCTTCTTGGGCATCCAGCAAGATGCTCCTGAAAAATTCCCATTTGTTTTAAGACTTCTTCATTTAAGGGGATTTTCCCAACTCTAAACTCCACTGTTCCTCTCAGTTTCAAAATCGGCAGGTTTTAAATGATCCAACAAGAGATATTTCAGGTTGGTGACATATCCTGTTTGCATTAAATAAATCAAACCTCATTTCATTGGGCAATTTTTCAATTTTTCAATTTTTGTAAAAGCCATTAACTATTCCTTATTTATCCTAATGAGGTCCATTATGGTGAGTAATTGATAATGGACATTACTGAGTTACTTGATATCCCATGCAGGATTTCTGTGTTAAAAAAATCCATTACTTCTAGAAATTTCTGAAGTCTACACAGGATGTGTAGACTGAGAAAATGATCTGCAGGATGAAAGTCATTTTAGGTAACAGAATTTTGCTTTCTGCTCTTAACAACCAGATTTTTTGACTAGAAGCTCCCCTACTTTTGTGAAATGTGGTAGTCTGTTGCAGAGACGTTCTAGTTTGATTTTGTTTGTTTAGATAATTAGTGCTTTGACCACAAACACTGTGGAGCCCACTCAGTCATCTATGACTTTCTAATCATATAGCAGGATATTGGATGCAAAATATCACCACCACCTTATCTGATTTTCCACTGTAGCTTTTATGGAACACATTAGACATGAAATACAATCCTCCAAAACCTATTGGACTTACCCCATCAGGTTCCTCTATTATTAATCACATAATTTCTTTTCTCCTACATGACCATTTCCAACTACCCTTATTGACTCTCCAGGCTCCACACAATAGTACTCATATTACCTCTCAGCGTACTTACTTGCTTTTTTGTTTTGTCATAAAAAATGATGTTTTTATTTGGCCTACGTGCTTGGATATGTATGTCTTGTTCTGTCATCATGATTCTCTCCTTTCATGTAGTTTGAGTAGATTAAGTCTTCCTGACTACTTCATCTGTCAACCAGAGCACTGGTACATATTTTGCTGAAATTAAAGCCATAATACCAGGCAATCTTTTATTTCTATAGAGGTTACCCTGCTCTTTTATTGAAGCAAATTCTTCTCTTACTTCACCTACCACCCCTACTATTGAGCTCCATTATCTTCAGGCTGATTTTTAATTTTGCTTATAAAAAAGGAGTTTAAGGTTTTTAAAGTATCAGCCGGGGTAGCTTTTCCTTTTCTCAGCTGCCTGGTTGATTAATGTTTTTAGTGGCTGAAAATTACCTGAAATAAATAAATAAATGATCCTGTCTTCAAAGTTTTTTAATTGCCTTTAGTGTTTCCTGTTGGATGGGAGAAATCATCCTGTTGTCTGTTGTGTATTGTGGAATACATCTTAGGCACATGCCCAAGATATTTCTGGGGCACTTTTGTGTACTCTGGTTTGAGCCAAACATCAGCTCTCTGAATTTCCCTCTGCTAAACTAATAGATTAGTTCTTACAGACTGTGCTTTTCTGATGCCTCACACACTATCAGGTAGTTATTTGATAGTTCCAGCTGGGAGCAATAGACTCTAGAGATTCAAAATGCAGAGTGAAAACAGACTAATAGTTGTAGTTTCTCACTTGACTCACTTACTTGTCACTGGGAAACTGGAAGATCTGCTGTCATACTGACTGAGCTGATCCACTGAGGAATCCCACATATGCACAGTATATGAACTTCAGTATCACAGATTTCTTCCCCATTTAGGCTACCAGAGTGAACCTCATGTAGAGGTGAAATCATTTCTATTCACAAGGAAGGATACAGATAATACTAGATTTGGTGTTGGCCACAGAAAATGATGACTATTCATCTTTGTTGTTATAGCAAAATCACATGTATACAGCAAAACTTATAAACACTGCTGTGCAAATTCTGATGGAAACTCTGCTGCTAACTCTTCTATTTATATTTCACAGTGTCTGTATTAGCTAGCTTTTATTCATTGTTCAAGTCAATCCCATCCTGTGTCAAGAATGGTCAGCAAAAGTCAAACACCAGAGGAAGAGCACACACCTCAGGTGGTATGCATGAAAATCAATGATGCATTCCTGTAATTGTTCATGAAACTTCCAAACCGGAGGGTTTTACTGGGCCATATATCCAACTCTTTCCTCTCATGATGATCTGCTTGAACTCTGCCTTTGCTCTCTCCGTGTTTGTCACCCTGGCTTCTCTATGGCTTGGTTCTACTCCTTGTTGTGGAAGCATTTTGAAACCATTACGCCTTTGTTTTCTGAGAAGCAAGATTTATAGGGAAAGGTAATCTCCTTTATTAGACTGTTTGGTTCATTTGGAAAAAAACAGGCATTTTTGTGGGGTCAGAGTCCCTTCATTACACTTGTTTTCTGCCTGCTTGGTTTTTCCATGTCTGAAAGCACTGCTTAGAGAAAGCAGGCCTGCTCATTTTGTTCTTTTGGTTGCTACATTTTCTTCCAGAGTAATAGAGAGAACACATGTATTTGTGTTATTTTGTGGAGACTTGTGTTCTTTTGCGGAGACTTGTGTGCTTGTTTTTCCAAAATCCAAAATAAAAATAATAAAACCAATTTTAGGCCAAACATCTGTATTTTGGCCCTGGTGTATGGAAACCTCACTGCCTCCAGGTTTTTTGGAAAAATTCCTAGACTGATATGATCAACTTCTCTTTTTCTTAGAGGAAAAATAAAAATCTGCTTTACCAGTTACATAAGAGGCAGAGAAAAACCCTATGGAGAACAGCAAGATAAATATATTGATTTAAAAATGACAAATAGAAACATTCCAAATATTTGCAAATTAATTCTTCTGCTGCTTACACCCCCAACTAATGGAAAAACAATCTGTATTGAGACTGTAGGTTTTGAATATTTTTAAGGCTTAATGCAGTCTTGAATTCCAGATCCATCCAACTTCTCAGCTATCTAGCAGAGTTTACGTAAGTTTTAACTGATTTAAATACCAATATATTTTTTGCTTTACAGCATGGCCTCTGCATAGTGGGCAAAGAGTTCTTACACTCTTCTAGTAATTCCATTCCATGCTTTTCTCACTCTGTTTACTTCTCCCTGAAATGACCGTGACCTTCTGCCAGATTTTCTTGAAGGTTATGCTAATCTTTGTTGGCAAGAGAAGCAGTAGCTGGAGCAAAAAAAGTGAAAGAGAATGCCACATGAGAATGAACAGCATGCAGAGCGTGAGAAGTTTCTGCAATAACTGGAACTGGAGCAGCCTTGTCAGCATGCAGTCCCTGGAGCAGTAAGTGGGGATGTACACACTGGAATGTTCAAGAATGAAACCTTAATTAATATTCAGGTACTCAGAAAGGCATTTGGGATAAATCCTTTCCTAAAGCAGGTGGGTGCCCCTCTGGTCCTTTCCATTAAGTTTTGTGTATCTCACACAGCCCCTCATTTGGCCCCAAAACTAATTTATTTCATGTTTTAGTCCAAATGAATTTGTTTCTCTCCCTGCAAGTTCTGTGTACAGCTTTTCACACATAAATGGAAAGTGTGTTTATGTTCAGGGTCAAACAAACTTCCCATAATATTTTCTGACCTGATATGAAATAAGAACATCTTAAAACATGGTCAAAATTAAACTGCCTCTTGTTAGATTTTTGCAGATCAGTATATTTAACAACACAGAAGTATTCTTACTGAGTGGAGGGAAAGGGTTAATGCCATTCTCTTTAAGGATGGGATTGCTACTGCTTCCTAGAAGATCCCAAGCATTGCAGTTTAAGCCACTTCAGGCTCTTGAACATTGCAACATCTGTAGCATGGTTCAGGGCCAAAATGCAAACAGTTATGTCACATCTACTTTACAAGATGGAACGTTTAACCAAGTTGAGGGGCAAGCATGCTGCAAGGAGGCCCCACAATATGTTTGTTTTTGTAGAACAGATGAACCCTAAATTAGTACCAGATGTCAGTACTAGGTCTGCTGTATGGGGAACACAGCAGGGAACAAGCAATTATGGTGAAGCCACTGTGAGGCCATATTTAAGGTTGCATTCTATTTTACATTGACAGGGAGAACTCAGTCTTTTTATATTATATTAAAACACCATCTTGCTCCATTCAGCATTGGTCCATGTGTGTATCTACTGGTGTGTGATAAAGTGCCTTCTGCTCTCAAACTAGATCACTGTCTGCCTTTGGCTTGCCTGAACAGCATATACATGCCCTATTTCTATTTGTGCTCTGCACTGAGATTATGAAGAGTGGTGCGAGCTTCTTCTTTCTTGGTTTGTTTCAACTGCCTTTGGCTTCGGATGTAGCTCTGCTCTCATCACAGGCTGCAATGTTTTTGGCCTCGTGATCATTTTTCTGTCATTTTGCTTGTTAGTTTGTTCATTGGTTACTTAGCAATTTTCTTTGTTTTCCTAGACTTTTTTTGTTGCCAAGAACTTTCCTCTTGGCAACCAGGGAAAAGAGGAGATTTTCAGTTTGAGTTAAGCCATGTGGCTTCCAATAGCCTTTTAGTTCCCTACCTCAGAACAGTTTAGTCCCCTTTCCCATATGGTTTTTTTTGTGACAAGGTCTTGCACTTCCCATCACATGTGTTGAGGGTATGTGTCAGGAAGAATCCTTATTGTCTGGAAGATAATTGCTTTCAGAAAAAATTCTTTATTCTGGAGATTCTGCTAACTTGAGGTCTTTCGCTTGCTCAGATAAAAGAAAAGATCTTCAGTATCATCTCTTGAACTTAATTGGGAATCTCTGAGGGTTTCTTCAGACAGCAATGGGGCAATTCAGAGGGCAAGGAGTCCATGTTTGGAAGACCTTTTTTTCTCATTAATGTCTGAGTAGCTTTCCTTTGGTGCGATAGAGGGCATGGGGAGTTCAAGGAAAATAATTTAATCCAAAGACTTCAAATAAATGTCTCTTGTTTCTTCCTTGCTTTTTAAATTTCATTATTTAGTGATCCCACAGGCTCCATCTGTAGAAGTATACTGTAAGGGGCCATGATTTAGAATTTGGTTACCATTCTCTTACAATCCACTGTGTCTAGCTGATAGCACATACCTTTGCACAGTTTGCATGACAACTTATATCCTCCAAACTCAGTCATGGCTGAGGAAATAGTGAGGGCCAAGGGGTGTTTGTAGAAATCGATATGGATAAAATTATACCTGGTTTAGAGTAGCTATAGTGCATGGCTAACAGACAGGAAATAAACCCTGGGATGGTTTATTTGCTTGTGCAGCTGTAGCTGTATTGGTCCTGAAGAGCTTCAGGTGTATGTTTTCAAGAATAACTCACTTCTGAGCTCCTGTGATGACACAAAATCATCAGGAACAGCAGGAAGCCTTCGGTATTTACCTACTGGAGTAAAAATTGTATCTTCTGAGAACTGTTGGTCCAACTGTACTGACCCTTCTGGTCACTCCGTGACAGCACAGAGACCTATTGCCATTCAGATAAAGGTCTCTACACAGTCTTGCTCACTGGAAATTCTTCTTCTAGTAACATGTAATCCTTTTAAAAGATCAGGAAAACTCTTTATTTTGATAGAAACTAATTCTTTCTCTCTTCACTGTTCTCACCATAATCAAAGAGACTTTAGGCTGTTGTCCCTACACACTGCATATGTTCATTGGCACTGGGACCTCCCTTACTACCATTTAGCCTCCTGGTTTATGACGTCTCCTTGAATACACTCCTTAAGTGAGAAACGAGTCTTATGGTATTCACAACAACATACTTAAATCTGACTCCTCAGCCACTCAGAACTGATAAAAGATGTTTTTTTGATTTGAGAGTCTCAAAAGAAAGTAACTTATCATCAGTACCCTGGGGTCAGAGTTTACTCTTACATACGCCAACAGATTTTATTGGCCTAACGTTTTCCACAATCAGGCAAATTCGGTGGTACCTGTCAGGGGTCTGGGTTGTACAGCCTCGTAACCTGTTACCCATCTTCTTCAGCCCAAATGAACCTGGAGTTTAAGTTTATTTAAAGATAAGTGCCACCTAATGAACTACAGAATCTACTGCTGAATCTACTATCTTCATCTCTTGTAGATGAGTCTGTAGTCTCTCCTGATATTTAAGAGTTTATTTCAAGTGGTTCCAAAAAATCATAAGGTGGTCCAAGCTTTTGTGATCATAGTGGAGGGCCAAAAGATTGTATACTCTTTTATACTCAGTCTGTTTTTTTTACAGTCAAATATTGTATGTCTGTGAAAATTTACACCTCTTTAGTCCATGAATAAAACCTTAGTGGGCTGAAAAGGTTCAAAAAATGGAGTGATGATTGGCTGAATGTTTGATTGAAAGTTTTCTTTAGTATGTTACTGCATGTTACTACTTCAGAACTGCATCCTTTTCAGTCCCCTTGCCTTAACATCTCAAAAAGTAAAAGGTAGGTATGGAATGAAATTTTGATAGATTTACTGGAGTTAAAGCTGGATTTTTTTTCCTCTCTGTTAATCAACCAAGTTTTATTTTTTCAGTGGTAATTTTATGTATGTTACAGTAAGCTAATGGCAAAAAAATCTGCTCAACTTCTGTCCTCTGACTCAATTTCAAGAGACAAAAATCCAGTAATACATTACTTTAGTTGATATGCTCCGTATCTTTAGGGATAAAACCCATATTTTGCCTGGTTGGAGAAAAAAAGCAGTAGAAGAGTTCTTAAGTTATGCAAAGAAGACATTGGTTGTTGAACATTGCAATACTTTTCATTATTTAGGTGAGACAATTCTAAATATGTGCCAGTAGGCAAATCACTTACCCTGCTTGTGGGGACAAAGTTTTTTGAGGAAGGCAGCCCTCAATGAGCAAAATTTACCGTACTATCAGGGAGACATGCTGCTGCCTCCGAAACAAAGCCATGTGCCACTGGTGGCTTTATCTTTCCATGTTTCTTGGCTCTGTTTTGTGTTAAATGTGTTACACAAGTAACTGGTAACATCCTTACAACTTGTGGCACATCAGTCTGAGGAGGCTATGGAAGAAGATGCTGCCTCAGAAGAGGAGCAGGTTCACCTTTAACATAAGAGATGCCAATTTAAAGAACATTCTGCAGATTTTCAGCAAATGAGACATCTCAGCCACGACTATTCTGAAAATAAGGCATCTCTATCAAGATTTGAAGGATCTTTGTCTGGGTCCCTATTTCTCTAAGACTTCTTTAAGCCTACAAAGAAGGTGGAGAAATGTTTGTTTCCTCCTGCAGGAAATCATGCCTAGCATGCCAGAGCCCAGACTGCATTAAAGGTATTGTGCAGGGAGCTTGCCAAATGCAGACTTCATGGAATATTGGTCATTAGGTTAATGGATGGCTTTTTCAGGGTTAGAGAAAAACACCCGTAACACTAATGCTGGTGAAATGTATTGTGTGGCTTGTCCTGAGCAAATGCTTCCCAGCCAAGGGATTGAAGAATGGGATTTCCGATACATCTACTAATTAAATGAGGGGTAGGGTGTTCAAAATATTGATGTCTTGGATGACATTCCAGTTGATAACCATGCAGATGAATGGAGTAGGGAACAGGGGAGATACAGCCTATTCACTGTTTGAACTCATGGCACAATTACAATACATTGTAAGGAAAAAGTTAGTTCTGGAGCTGTTAGAGGTTTACAGCTCACGTAACACCTAACAGTTCACCTAACTTTTGACTTGTCTGTGAGTGAGAAAAGAGGAAACCCCCAAAATAGGTTGCTGTCAGTACCTCAGATGTTTTTTGCTTTGGTTACTGTGACCTTCTCCTGTCTGGCTCCATGGTTCTTCTGCTCTCTCCCTCACATCTGTCCTAAATGTTTCTGCTGAAGTCATACTCGTTTCCTCCCACACATTAGCACTCCATTAATTTCCTGTCACTTGCCATGTCAAATTCAAGCTGCTCATCTTTACCTACAACACCCTTATTGTGTGCTCCTGCCTATATATTCGGTTTCATTTCCTCTAACTTCCCCTCCCACATCTCTGATCTGGAAATGACCTCCATTCACAGGATTTGTGGTCCACAAAATAAAAGACTGAAATGAAAATGTTTTTAATCAACATTGGTTGATTAAAATCATCTTGATTTTAATCAACTGGTTTCTGTAGCAAGTCATATACTCCCAATAGAATTATATTGACCTAACATATTTTTAGGTCAGTATAATCAAACCAGAGCAGCTTTCTTTGGGAGTATTCCTCTTATTATTGTATAAGCCTATGATAAATGCATTAGTTTGCATTGGCATGTAGAAGCTAAACAGATAAAATTATTTTGAGAGCAAATATGAATGTTGACAAGAAAACAATTTTCTTCCATTTTACACTTCTGAGATTTGAAAAGAATAAATAAATATCATGTCTTCCAACTGAAACAAAGCTCTCAGAGCATTGCTAGAAATAAGAAAGACCAGAACCAGTAACGTAACAGTGGGCCATGAAAAGAAGATTCATTCCCTGTGAATGAAACAGAAAAAAGTTGATCCTTGATGTTTCCTGGTTTTTCACACTTTGGTGACTTAATAAGACCTTTATTAGTCTGTAATCGGCAGGGAAGCTGTGCCTTCCTTTCCATCATGCTACCAACTTCTCTTCCTAATTTCCCAGCAGCTCTTTTATATTCTTTTGTTGTCTTTGCTTATTGCCTTTTGTAGCCATTGTATAGAGGTGATGAGCATCTAGAGCAGCAGACTGATATAAAGAAGAGCTTTGCATGGTACATTTCACCAGCTGTTAACTATGTACAATTTTGACCATGGATATGTTCCAATGTAGCAATCTAATTACTCAATATCCCATCTGTGAATACCTCTGTGGATACATACATCTGATCTTCGTTTATGTCCTAATATGTCCTTTGCTGTGTCTTTTCCTGCCTGCTTCCGATGTGGGCAAAAGTTATCTAGTTAGTAGTTGCATCTCGTTAATTCAGCTTAATAACTAGCTTCAAAAATAATTCAAATGTCCTAATTTCCCTATCCCTTTCCCACAGTGAGGTCTGAATATGTGGGGGATAGGGAGACTGGCCTTTTTCTCCTGTCTGTGCTGAAAGAGAATGCTACAGCTACCTACATGTACACAAGGAGTACTTCAACTTCTAGTAGCTCCCAGTTCAATTTTATGTACCTAGTCAATCACCTAAATGATTGTATGGAGATTTCATGCATAAGACTTGTTCACTCTTTCTTTTTCTCATTGGCAAGAAAATACATTTTTGGGAAGGCTCTTCTTGTTAAGAGAACCTAGAGTTAAACACTGGCTCAGTCAATTTGACACTGTTTTTCTTATAAATCTCCTGCAAAATGTGTCAGTACTCGGGGGAAATATTCTGACTGTTACCATAAGTTTGCACAGGGCAGCTCTAAGGGTTCAGTTTTCTTGAAATAAAACAGAAGAAAAGAGAAGCCAGGAACACAGTGCGCACTGCACATGTGTATGCATGTTTGTGTGATGGCCATGGTGGTTTTTTGCTGAATTTGTTTGCTTTGAGACTGAAGGTGAAAACAAGCGGACCTCTGTTTTACTGAGGTCACAATAGGTCAAATACACCAATGGTGTAAAAGTGGTTTGGCTTTCTGGTTCTCCTCACCTGAGCTAGCAGTGGCTGTTTATCCAGCACAGTTGTTTTACTATCAGCAGAGATAAAGCAAGTTGGGGAAGAAGAGGTGGGGGTTACACAAGAGGCCAAGAGCAGGGAGCTTTTCATGCAGCCTCTCAAACACTTTGATTGTAGTTTGGGATTTTTCAAAGCTGCACATGTTGAGTAATATCTGCCAATAAACACAGCTCAGTGGGTGAGAAATGTGTCTGCCTCTTGCTGAGGATTAGAAGAGAAAAGACACCAAACGAGCAGTTTCTTCACATGTGGGTCATGCCCCTCACTGGGGCACTTGCCCCTGACCTAATCCTGTTCTACTTTGTCTCCCTCACTCCCTCCTGTCTTCCTTCTCCCTTCTACTCCTCTACTGCTGCACTACTGGTGGTCTGGTGAATGCTGCACAGATGTTTTCCCCATGCTATTATAAGATTATTTTTCAAGTGGCTTCTTGGAACAGATGTTCCAGTGTATGCACTCTCCTTCTCTTGGCTGGAAGTGCTCTTTGCAAAGAGCAGATTGCATTGCTGCTCTCCTTTTGATCTAAAGAGCAAGCCCGAGAAAAAAATCCCCACACAAATGGTGCTGGGTTTTGTTTCGGGCTGCTTGGCAATGGTGCACCTGGGTGTGTGTCTCCTGCTTCTTTTCTCCCCATCACTAGTGCTGCTTGCAGATGGTTTTTTCTGTGCCTTTCTTCCTCAGCCCATTGTTTTTTTCTCTTTGTGATCCAAAACTTTACTCCCACTGCCTTTAAATTTTCTTTCATCTAACACTCTGGTATTCGTGCCTCCAAAATCATTCTCTACCCATTGCCAGCACCTCATCTTCATTTTTTCCTTCCCTTGGCAACTTCCGGACTGTCAGGATGGATTAATCCCATGAGTTTGGGTACAGAACCTGTTCCCCTTTTGATCTTTTCATTTTGAATTTATATACATATTCATTGCTTAGTTTCTCAGTTGTCCCAGTGAATTCACTTGGATACTGTTGCTGCTGCTTTTTCATTTTATTTCTCCTATAGGATCAGGAACATTTCCAAGAATCAAATATTCTTATGATGTCAAAGGAGCATCTTTTCAAAGTGCCACTTAATTTAGAGATGTAACAAAGGCATGACACAAGGAAGTTGTGAAATGTATCCTGTTTTAGGACCCTGTAGCTAGACTTAACTCACTGAATGTCCTCTTTTGTGATTAAAAAATATAATTAGAAAATCTTTAATTTCTCACATCCTCTCCTTTAAATAGACACTATGTCAGCTTCAACTCTGTCTGTTGCCTTAAAATTTCAACTTACATGAATTCAGTCTATAGGGAGAAAATTAAATATTGCTAATTTTTTCTGATCCAATGCGAGAGACTTTTGAGTGGAATCCTAACATATTGTTAATCAGCTTCAGTTGATTTGGGATGATTTACATCAGCAGAGAATTTGTTTTGGATATGTCTGAAAAAAACCCTGTTCATTGTTATTCTTGTTTTAAGATGGCCAACAATGTATGTACCGATTAACTCATTTTATATTGTCTTCCTATGAAAAAGTTCTGCAGAATTCAATGGGGAATGATAACCTCACCTAGGAATGTAAAGGATTCTCTAACAGGAATATTACTATCTATTGCATTCCCAGCCTGCCCTACATTCCTCCAGAAATGTTAATACTCCTTGTTCATTTATAGACCTGCAGAGAAATTTCTCTAGAACACAGCTGGGCTAAAATTATGAAGTAACACACCTTTCCAGGTTATATTTTTAAACCACGATTCTAACCTAATGAACCCTTCCCTCCTCTAGTTTCCCTCATAGGATACTTCTGTGGTATTGTACTTCAGTGTGTATTAGTAATAAATGAACAATATATATATAAAATATATATATATAAATATATATATATATGTGGGCATATATGCTTTGGCAGCATTTCCCATCCATTAAACTACTCCTGCCTGTGAGCTAAGCCTGTAAGAACAGCTGTGGTTTTGATGCACTGCTCTCAAAGAAAGAATACTTGTAAAACTGACCTAGGGGTATAAAGTCAGGTACAATCCAAATAATAAATTTCAGATAAATGATTCGATTTCCATTCACATTTCAGGCCAGACTGCCACACCTTCTTCTTTGGAAACTCAGAAAACTGGCCTTTCAGTACTACTGCTGGTAGGTTACTCCTTCCTCTTGCATCCTGCACTGAAGTATTAGAAAGCTGCCTGAGCCACCTCTGTGTTACTAGCATCTAAAAGGAAAGTGGAAGGGTAGAAGAAGAATACTGAGTGACTTAGTGATGATTTTCAACAGGCTTATGAAAGAAAGATCATATGACAGAAAGCATGTGATCTCAGGAAACTGGACTTCCATGCTACGGAAAATCCAGTCCTATTTCCTGACCCTTCTATGTGGTTGGTGTTGCGGGTGACATTACAAACATAGACATATCCAGCATGAACCCAAAGTTTGCAAAAAAACCCCCAATTGCTATCTTTTCAACCAAAAGAAATCATTGAAAATAGGCTGAAAAAGCAGCCAACCAGGTGATTTCTTTTGACCCAAGCGAGCCACATCATTCATAACAGATTTTGTATTGCATTCTTGTTATGATTCTTTGTTGACAGAAATGCCATCAGATTGCCAGCCTATTCCAGTGTTCAACTATTCCTGCTGTCCATAAAGTTTTCCAAGTCTGAATGACATTTATGGTTGCCGTTGTACAGGCAGCTGCAGCAGGCTTTCCAAGTGCATCCAGCCAATGAACATCACAACAAAGAAGTGATAGATCTTGGCTGCAAAAATGAAAACATAGATCATAAATGGTTGAATCTGAATCCTTCAAGTAAGATTTAACAAGGGTAAGATCCTGTATCTTCTACAATCCCTTTATTTAATAACATGGGAAAACAACAACAAGGTTTGAGAAAAACATTATTATGCACAAGAGACTGCTGTCAGTGACTTGACTTAATGCTGTGTATTCATTAGCAGTTATACTTGATCAGAGCACTTTGAAATAAGATAGCAAATCTTGTCCTATTTTATCTGAGAAAGTAGAAGGGACAGACTCTTCATAGCAAAGATTAAAGGAAGAATTGGCATAACCTGGAGTTTTGAATACAGTCCCTAGAGCGCACTGATAGTCCTCCATGTGGGCTTCCATTAAGTTTTGATAACTTTCCATCTGTGCTTCTGCCTCCTGCCCTCTGTCACAGATACACATAAAGACATATAGGCACCTTGAACCTCAGTCCCACAATTTACAGGCTATGGATGAGGTGGAGTTCCAAAAACTTATGTTCTTCTTTCATGGTAAAAAGTTTGTGCTCTTGGACTGATATCTCTGTACTACATCTTTCTGAAGCATAATAAGTACTTATTTTTCTGACCAGCATTCTGATATCTGTGATGTTCAGAATATGATGTTCCTGAAAGACAGAAGAGAGAACATTTTGTTTGTCCTTTTGTTCCACAATTGCCTTTTTATTCTATATGCACATTTTATAACACTTACACCTTGTGCTTTGAGGCTGCCATGGGGTTACAGTCTTGGCAGAGGCCTGAAAGACTAACTCACACTAAGTCTGATTTAACATCTCGATCTCTCTTTTGTGATATCCAGCTTTCTGAGCTGCCCTAGGCAACCTTATCCTGGATTGTGGAATGGTTTGTTTGATCTGACTCTATATTGCTTAGAAGTAGGGCTATTAATTTTGGCTTGTAATTGTAACTAAATATCAAATAAATGCAATAATGGTAAAAAAACTGCATCCCAAATATTGTGATGATAAATTGATAGTAAGCACCCTTTTCCAGGAAGTTTTTCTGTTCCATCAGGGTCTGAACATTCCCTTTTCTTCACAGACATTCTGGACATTCATGTCCTCTCTTTCCTGCATGCCTCTGGATACCACAGTTTGTCACCCATCTTAGACACCCCTCCTATCCCTCTTCTTTTCCTCAGTCCAGCATAGCTCTGGTTCCATTTGTATGCATCACCACTGATGCTAATCTTGCTGGAACTGTTTGCCCCTGGATATGTAAGGCTGCAATCTAAAATTACCTTGTAGGAAGCATAGGGTTAAAAAGCATCATGGGGTTCACAGGCAAGTTTTCTGTGGGCAAGGATAAGGCACATCTAATCTACAGGATGATATTGCTTCATCAGTACCTTACAATTGTCCTACAGGACTGATTATAAATAGTTCAGTAATCATCAGCTGGGAAATGTTTTCAATGACAAACTTCACTTCCAAAGCTTCTGTGTGCCCCTTCTCCCTGGACAAACATGTGGCAACCTATTAATATTAAACCAAATGTTGCTTATTTAAATGATAAATGGGAACCATGTTATTGGTTAACAGCTCTGTTTGGAAACAGTTTTAGGGGTGGTCATGTAACAAAATGGGAGGAAACCCAAGTGGCAACACAGAGTGTTAAAGTTGAGGTGGTAACAAATGCAAGCTGTCAGCTAGGAAAGGCTGTGAGAACTTACAAACAGGGGCTCTTTGATTCGGGAATCAGGTTTTAAGCCATAATTTATGATTGCACAATTGAATTTAACTCTTAGCTAACAGACAGACCTAGCATTTGAAGTTGCAAAGTCCATCTCACAGGAAGTTTTCCTCCTGGCTCATAAAACTTATGAAATAAGCCTTCCTTCTTTTTTTTTTTTTTTTTTTGGGGTNCGGTGTGTTTGGGTTTTTTTTTGGTTTTTGGTTTTTTTTTTTTTTTTGTCACTGCAGTGCAGTTGATTTCAGAGAAGGCTTAAATAACATTGCAGAAGTCTTTCTTTCCAAAGGACAGCCAAAACTTCCTTGGCTCACCTGCCAGTTCTATTCTGACTCTTGTGTGTCACACAGCTGTCGGCTCACACCACACTGTTGGATGACTACCGAGTTTATGAGAATATTTGTGACCACTCTTAATTTAGATGAAAGCTATGACTCCAGCAGCCAATAGCAGGCAAACATTGGCTCCATAAAAGATATGAGCACTTTCTTTTATAAAAGTGCATTACAGTTTCTGGCACTTCCTAGATGGCTGAGTTCAAGGGCTGGAGAATGTGAGGTTGGGACACTGTGATTCAGCTGTTTGCTGTATAGCATTCATTATTATCTTGTGTATTTTCCCACAAGGACAGTTATAAATAATTTTGTAGTGATCAGATGGGAAAAGTAAGCACAATGCTTACTCAGCACAACTGGAGAACAAGCTTCCCATCATCCCTCCCCCACTCCCTTTCTCTATCTGACACCCTTGTTTTTCCCTGGCCACTTTTACCCACTTTTACCCACTTTTACTGGGGTAGTGGCCCCAGCCTGGGTGCTGCTGGTGCAGGGACTCCTCACCTACAAGGGTGAACAGGAGGGCAAGGAACCATGAAGAATGCAAGGAACCTGACAATGTCTCCCTATCCACATGCCAGCTGGAGCAAATGGCTGTAGGTCTGATTCAGGGTCCTCTGAAGTCCATGCAAATATTTGTGTTGATTTCAGTGGCTTTGGATCAGCACCTGTGTACACAGATGAAAGTAAGGGTTTTTTCCCATAAAAGGACAAAGTCGTGTTTTCCTTTCATAGAGAGAAAGGAAACACCAATACAACCTTCTCTGCTCTGCTCCTGGGAAAGCCCCTCTTGATGTTGCTGTGCATCCTGATTAGTTGTTCTAGCTGATCCCTAGAAAGTCTTACTCATGCACACGCCTCCATTCTTCTTGTTCCGAGACAAAACAATGGTGCATGATGTTTTCCGCCTCACAGTTTTCAGTGTTGAAGAGGTAATGAAAGGCCAGGAACATTTTATGAAAGTGTTTGTTCCAAGGGAGGGAAAATGAAGCCTTTATTATCCAAGGCAACTGTAAGTCAGTGTGAGTGACACCACACCTTGATTCTTCAAAAGTGCCTTCCACTTGTGCTACCATGCAGTTCCTGTTTTTCCTTTAAAGCCTTTGTACCTGAAGCAGTGTGGTTTAACTGATTTGTTTTTTCTTGGAAGAACATGGATGAGGAAGTCACAAGCAAATAAGTCTAAGGCTACAGTCCAGAAAAGTTTACCATTTCACAAGTCACTTAAGTTCATGTTTATGTTGCCACATCTCTGATAAAAAAAGTGTAATAAGGTCAAGCCTCAGGCACCTGCAGAATTAAAGAATAAAAAGAATTTTTAGCCCATGATTCATCAATTTGATTGACTGCTGTTGTGTTAATGATCTGTGTTTAATCCTTTTTCTTCACTTTAATTCTGTGGTTTCAAAGTCTGTCTCATAGGTTGATCAAGTCCCTTGTTATAAAGCCCTACTTTGAAATTTGGACCATAAAAACTTTCTTTTACATGTCATCAAGATCATAATGAAGATGAAATGAAAAAGATTATGGCAGTAATTCTGTGGGATTAAAAAATTATTTCATATTGTTTTTCAGCTGGAAGGAAAAGATGGCTTTGTGTATTCTTTTGAAATGCAAAGGAGTTCAGTTATTCTATTCCTGGAGTATGTTTCTATTGATCTCTTATGATTCATCTCTGGAAGAAGTCTCTGGATAAAACACTTCTAAATAAAAATCTTGTCGTTTGGGGGAAAATGGACATTGATAGTGTTTTGAGAATCCTTGCAATGCTTTCATAAGTGAAAGTACTTTGATGTAGGCTAAGATTCTGTATTCTGGTCAATAATACAAAAATTTCCAACTCTTTATGGACCACCAGTCCCTATTGGGACGAAGTGGTAGTGGCGAAGCATTGCAGAAGGTGATGAAGGTAAGTATGTTTGTGTGCAATTAAGGAGAAATTAGGGAGATGTTGGTAACAGGACTATGCAGCAGTAAAAGATTTGGAGGTCAGAGAATTGTGGAAAAGCAAAGATCACAGAAATTTAGAGAAGCATGTGACACAGCGAACAGCATCACTTTACAAGCCAGGAGGATAACTTTATCATAGAGAGGGGAAAAAGTGAATGAGAGGAACGAAATTTGTTGACTCAAGAGCCAAAATCCTGTTTAGCCATGGGAGAAACATAAAGGATGGTTGATTAAATATTAAATGAATACTAAAAGAAGGTGCGTACATAAAGTGATCAGAGAAGAAATTGATGCTCTGTGATTTCTGCCAGGTTTCTGGAAGAGTCAGGGCAAAATTTGTTGGTAGATATCCTATATCCTTCCTCTTAGGCTATCTATAGATAATTCTTTGCAGTCCCCAGACCTTTGTGAACCACCTTCAAGGCTGTCTCTGGCACTGTCCAGAATCCCTGAGATCTACAAAGGGTGAGGGTAGAAATACCTGCTGAGCAGACAAAAGGGCCCTGCCCAAAGGAGAGAAAGATGACTTTGGACATAATTATTGTTTGGTATTTTAATTACTTTGCATGTTAGAGCAGAAGTAAGGGTTAGAGTTGAAGAGGCTTCTCTCTATTTTCTGTAGGGTTTTTTTTTCAAGAATAACTATCTGAGGACCCAGCAAGCATGATTTTTAAGCTCCTTGCTAGTTCCAGAGAATTCTCAGACACATGAGGACAAATAATCTTCCTATAATAAGTGTGTGGGTGTCATTTTCCCCTTTTTCAGCCTGGGGTCTTTACTCCTCACGCTGGTATACTCTCCTGCTTCAAATATCTTGGTTGCCTCTCTGAAAAGGCCTGTTGAGACCCAGACACGTGGTGGGGTTTGGCAGACAGCAAGGCTCCAAAGTCCCAAAGGTAGTATGTAGCTGAGGTACTTACTACACATAATTATGGTGAAACAGTTTATTTTGGCTGATGTCAATCAGCTAACAAGGTGTAGTCAAGCCACAGGGAGGAAGGAAGGCAGAATAAAGAGGTATAGGGGCAAGCTTTCCTGCCATGAACACAGACAAGCAAGGGAACCCACTAATTTTAGTGTCACCCCTGTAGGAGTAGGTGGCACCCGAAGTACATATTCACAGTCTGGTAGAAGACCAGACTAAAAGCATTACTGATCCAAGTCTTGTACTGTTGAAAGGAGGATGCTTGCTGTCAGAAATTTTGAAGGAATGGGTCAAGAAATGCCTTCATTTGGAGCCTGTCAAAGTTTCGTGTGTTGCCCTCAGGGCTTACAGAAGTACCTCAGAAAGTGTGGAATGAGCCTTGATGGGCAACCTGCCTTATGCACCAGAGACAGTTGTTCTTTGATGAAAGAATCCTGGTACTTCTGGGTTGAGTCAAACTTTTGATATAAGGCAAGAATGGGAGGTTTTAGAATTGTGAGGTGCAAATATACCAAAAAAAAGGCACTGTCTATTGAGTAGCAAAACTTTGGGAGTAAGACCACCTGTCAGCAAAAACAGACTAGATTTGGCTCAATTAAGGTTTGCCAAAAGCCTGGATTGTGAGGACAGATGAGGTATTTTAAACAAATACCATGAAGAGCAGGGCTTGTGAACACTGTTTTTGAGGTGTGGATGTGACCAAACGGTAATTTATGGTGTCTGCCAGAATTCCAGGGCTTTCCAAAGGAGTGATTTTGGAGTAGAACATCATATTACTGTGACAAAATACTTGTGCTGCCTTATCCAGCTGTCTTAAGTCATGTATAAGAGACAAAAATAGGAGAAGTAAGAAACAATATAAAGTGTCTATGGCCCAGAAAAAAAGATTGTAATGAGTATGGGAAATAAAATTGAGATATAACTTTATCTGATTATGGAACTACACAGTGGAAGGAGGGTGACACTAGTAGCCTGTTATGTTCAGATGTTAATTCATCTTAGAATTAAGAGAGTGGCTCAAAATGAGGCTCCAACAGTACTTTAAAATGATGAGCTGAGCCAGATCAAGGTCTTAAGACTGTGAAAATAAGAATTAGAAGGGAGGATAGAGCTGAATGACCAGAATTTAAATATACAGGTTATAGAAGAAGACCTATTACAAAAATTATGCTCAGGAAATATTTCACACTTCAAGAACATAGAAATACTAAGCCTGATAAGGCAGTCTAGACTTGTGTCTTATGTAGGAAATCACTGTTTAGACTTATCTTTTCTAACCTCAAGATTCTGTGTTTGAGGGAATTATTCCTTTTTTGGGGGAAGCTAAAATTTTGGTATTTAAATTCCATATACAAAACAAAACAAAAAAACCCAACAATGCAAACATACTTACATGGCATAGAACTAGTGAGTGTACATGGAAAATTATGCCTTTCTGTAAGCAGAAATGTATTACAAAAGCATATTTAAATGAAAACAAAAATTATGGATATGTAATTGTAGGATTTTTCCTGTTGAAAGCTTACAATTTTAGACATTGAACAGTACTTAGGAAAAATGCAATCTTGACTTCACACTGCAATATCTGTGAGTTGTTTTTCTCATAAATGTCTGTATTCCAATCTATAAGACCTCTGTTCTGAAACAGTTTGGTATGCAACTGGGTCAGTATTTTTTAGGACAGGTATCAACCTAAATGAGCAGCATATTTGGAGTCAAATTCCCCAAAAGGGGTAGAAAAGTTAAAGTTCCTGGCATATATAATAGGTTCAGTATAAGTGCTCAGATATGGACAGATATTTATGAATTTGCAGGAGGGAGTTATTAGATCTAGATCTTATTTTAGATTCTGGTCCAGTTTATTGCTTTGTCTGGCCAGAAATGAATGCATGTTTTAGATCTTAGGGATTAATCTTGCAAGTATGTAATGCAGGTTTAATTTTACCATATCTGAAAAACTTTTAAGGCATGCTAATATTATCAGGTTAAGGTTCTCTGGGCAAGGGAAACCTGACTTTCTCACCGACTTCCAATTGGGATCAGCAGAGTCAGGATTTGCATTGGTATCCATGATATATGAGTTTATATCCCTGATATAAACCATAAGGAAAACATATATGTTTTCAAGTGTCCTTTAGGGACTTTCAGACCACTTTCCTGTAATCTTGTGTTCTATTTCAGACCTTGCTTTCTGGCATACTTTTACTCTAAAACCAAGGTGCAAAAAAGTTTAAGGGAAGTAATAGCCATCTTGTTTGCTGTCTGAATGATCATAATAATGCGTCAGTAATCAGAGGAAGAGGACCATAGTTCTTGTGTAAAGGGGATACATCTGTGAATAACATCTTAGTTGGCACGTCCTTAACAGACACCAGATTGCTGATATCCACAGCTGATTGCAATGCTAGGGCTGGAGGAAAATTAAGGCTGACTACCTCAAGGAAGATGGGGCTTCTAGGAGTGTTTTTAGGAGGATTGTCATGATTAAATCTATAATTTTTCTCTAAAGTCAGTAATGAAGAAGATACAATTCTATCACCTCTTGAAGGATAGAAGAATGGACTAACTCAGGGTGGAGGAGACACCTTCTCCTTCAGCAGGGCCAGCTCCAAAGTCAAACTATGTTGCTTAGAGCTTTATTTAGTCTGGTCTTGAAAGCCTCCAGTTCTCCTAGGCCTCCACCACCCAACTGTCCTACTAAAGAACTTTTCTGTGAGGCAGCAGGAGCTGCTGAGCTGGTTTATGTGCTTCCTTGGGGCAAGCAGGGAACAAGAGAAAATTGCTTTCTCAGATGACATTTTCAAGAACCAGGAGGAGAAGGTCTCTGAAAGGGAAAGAGAAGTGAGCTGCAATCTATTTCTGTGCATTCTATTTCTAAGAGTGGTGGGAGCTTGGGTGAGGAGCAACTGTGGTCTGTGATTATTCTCTGTCCTGGTGTATCTGCTTCCTTCAAAATAGTTTTGTGATATGAGCAGTGTTTGTATAGTCAATTTCAAAACAATGTAATTGAAATATCTAATAGTTAACAGAAAGGTTAGTGGATACTTAGTATTAGAACAGTAAAATTGCTTTTATGCAGCAGAGATAATAGGCACCTGAGTGACAAAAACCACACTAACACCGTAAAGCTAAATGACCAGCACCCAGCTTTTAAAACAGTTGAATGCCATTCTGATAACCGTAAGGTGTTCAGCAGGTCTACTGGATGCACCCATTGGTAGTCTTATAACTATATAAATATATATATATAAAACTGTATAAATTATAATTATCATTTAGTGGTGAGAAATGTACCAAGGATGTAACACAAAAATTTAGAGCCTAGTTTTCTGCCAAAACATACATACACTGCAAATAATCCTTTCAGAGCCTTGTGGAAGAAAGTTAAAGGGCTTAGCAGACTTAGAATGTGCTAAATGAAGTCAGTGAACTTGAGTGATGGTATGGCTACTGTATCTATTTTGAAGGGAGGGAAAGCTATCAAGTAACCCCTTAGCCTGTGAGAAAATCTGGACAGGCCAAACCTACGTTATTTCTTTACATTGTTTTATATTTGTAACTGGTTATTTTTTCCTCCAGCCTATGGTTTTGGTATATTGACTTAGAATCTTCTCCTTGGACAGATAAATTGAAGCGCTTTCACTGCAGGGCTCCACTGACACATAAGATGTACCATGATCTCTTTGACTGGAAATAATGATTGATGATGTGCTTATTTGGGACAGAAATTACGATGTGTTATAAAATCTATGAAATGCATGCCAAGCAAAAAAAGAAGCCTTAAATTGGGATGAGGAAGACTGGTTATTTAGGAAACCTACCATGATTTGTATGTCGTGACAAAGGAATTTGACTGAACATCAGTAAGGTAACTGGGCAAGTGGAACAACTTCAAAAGAGATTCACAGCCTCATTACTATTTCTAAGCAAACCTATTCTCTGATTTATTATAAATATTCCACTCAGCATGTTGCTAGGGGACAATAGTGAACACTCCTGCAATTACACAGGGAAAGACTCAGGGATCAGCCACAGAGGAACTAAAACTAATTTTTCTCCTCTTAAGAAAGAGTCCAAAATGAGACAAGTTTATGTGGATTAGAGACTGCACTTGTGGAACAAGATGATCTGGGGGCCTATCCTTTCGACACACAGATTTGACTGGCATAGAACTGTACTCAGACTGCTGGTTCTTGGATTGACTTAGGAGTGGTTTCATGTATAAGTTTATAAATCACTTGAGGTAAAAACAGACCATATTACCACGGGAATCTATGTGATAGAAATTATTTCACACATCACCCTCAGAAAGTGTCCATTTATCATGAAATTGGTAAAATAAAAGCCTTCAATTTGAAAAGGGCATGATTAGAATATGCATGATTATGAGAGGAAGCATGAAGTGGTCTATGAGGGCTCTTTTCAGGGAGATCCTTGCCTAAGCATAGATTTTTGCAAAGGTGTTGGAAGTGAAATGGAACATGCTGAGATCAGGAGGGTGTCACTAGGTAGTGTCAAAATGTCCCTGTGCTGACTGTTAGAGAAGTGCTAATGGAATTTTAAATAATCTTTTCTGCTCCTTAGGTCTCATAATGTGTAGCTTTCTTTGTTCCAAGGACCTGAGTACATTATCAAAGTTTAAGTATTAACAGGTTTCTAAGAAACAGAATGCTGATAAACAAACAAGAAGTTGAAACAATAGGAAGATCTTGCTTGCTTCTGTCTGTATTTGATTCAGCATTTTGGATTACATTGTTTTTTAATGAGAAAGGTTTTGTTTAAATTTAAATTGTTGCATGTCACATCTCAGAAAACTACCACTTATGAATTTGTAGTATATTCTCCCTTTTCCCACATACAGGACTCCAGATGAATTAATAACCAATTGTGTTCAGCAGTCCATAAATTTCTTCTCTTTTCAGCCAACCTTTTATGAATATTTGCATGGGTTAGCAAAAATAGTTTGGTTATGAGAATATATTCTGGAGCGTTTAACAAATTTATTCACATTGAACACTGTTGCAAAACATCATACATCTCACTGCACAGAGATGATGTTAGAGACTTCAGGGCAGAAGAACAGAGGTTTCAGTGCCAGAATGTAATGGGTTTCTTGAACTGAAGGTGGTTAACTATGGTTAGCCAAAAGTGCTATACATCAAGAATGACGAATAGGGCAGAAAACGAACTACAAAAGTGTACAATAGTTGCCATTAATGTCTCAGAGTATATTTCAGGCAAATCCATGGGACTTCTGCTGAGGGAATAAGTTGATGATCTTAACAATGCCTTTTCTTGTAAGCACTCATGATGGTAAATGCTCTCAGAAGAGAATTTCAGGAGTTACTAGCTTTCTGTTTCTTGAGAACAAATATAAAGCCAATGCAGCCCTCAGAAATGGAAAGCCTCAGGAACTGAGGGTAGAAACCTCCAGAAGTGCTGCCACTTATAGAGTTGGTTGGGGAGCCTCATGAGCTTCAGAGTGCATGGTGACACTGTGATGGTAAACCATGGGGAACAGAGGTGATTGCTTCTACCAGAGATCTGAAATTCAGCACTACAATCTACTTATGACTTTGGGGAATTATGAGAGTTTACACTGTCTTCTCTTCTATAGTTATTGGTTCATTCTTTGCTAATTGCTTGAATTCATCCATGGTAGTTGTTACTTTGGGTTGAAAAATTTGTTTTTCTTATCTAATTTTCCAAGATTAAAAAAATATCTGGAGTGTAAGGAGATATAATTTAACTACTATATCCTGTGACTGGGTCTTTTGTGACCCAGCCCACATCCTATGGCTAATGCCAGAAAATACCATCAATCCTTTATGTTACATTAGAAGGTCTAAAATGCTGAAAGAATATTGTCTTCTAATAAATTAAGCAATCCTTCAGCAACTCCTCAGATATGACTTATATGACTATATAAGCAGTAATGTTATGTACAACATTAAAGGCTGAGATGCTCACTTTGCAGTTCAGACTATGTGCCCACCTTTGCAACTCTAATAGGGCTCTTTTAATGGGTAATCTATTTATCTACCTAGTATTACTGGTGCCCACTCACAGAGTACTACTTTGTCATGGTACCATAAATATTTATGTGAATGAACTCTTAGTAATTCCTTTGGCACATCACATCCCTTTTCAACGAAGCAATGTACCTATCTGGAAAAAAAAACCCAGTCAGGTTTAACTCTTCAGTGATCTTTTGTCTGTGGCAGTTCTCAGATGCAAATAACGTAGCCTAAAAATATTAAAAAAATATTTCAAGATATATTAGGACATAATCATTGCATATTAAACATTCCTGGATTATTGACCAGTATTTTTAATGTAATGAAACAGCTGCAGTATTTCCCAGTAAACTTGCTTTTTAAAGTGTGCCTTCATGGTCTACTGCAGAACCCTGAAATCTCATTCTTTCTGTTTGTGTATATATTCACCCTTAAAGAAAACCTTTGTTTTTAAATAAAGTGTAAACCAAACATTCTAGTCAAGAACAGTAGTAATTATATTCCTAGAAAATAAAAAAAGTTCAAGTGGTATTTTCTGCTTGTAAATAGAAGTGATGAAGCAGTTTCACAGTTAAGTTGGACTTTCTTAATTAAAATACTTTTCATTTACTTCAGTTAGTTACTTAAGACTCTTTTGATGACTTCTCATTTTTTTATTATGAGCAGTGACAAAAGTGACTTTATAGAAGCTCTTGCAGGTTTTTACCTCCCATTTGTCCCTTTCAAGGCTGAAGAGCTCTAGATTTCTCCTCAAATATAGGTTACCCCATGCTTTTCATTCTTCTTGTCATCTTTTTTTATACTGCTTCTAGTTCTTGGTTTAGTTAGTTTTTGTTGGGGTATTTTTGAGAAGTCATCACCAGAACCACATGGTGACTTCATACTGTTCTTTGCTTTGGTTTTAGAGCAGATGCTTAGAGAAGTACATTAAAGAAGGTAATTGTACAGAATCCTTCTATCCTCCCAGTGCCTAGAGCTTACCTTAGTAACAGAAGCTTTTTCGTCAGAAATGTCTACAGCAAAGACTAACCCATTTTTTTTTAATGCAGGTTACCATGTAGGCCTGCATTTTTCAGAGCAAAAGTGACTGGATGTAAAGAGGAAGAAAAGACTGGGCACTCCTTAATTTAGAGGGATGAAGGAGTGTGCAACTCTGACCTAGGAAGTATATTCTGGATTAGAATTATAGGAGTGTTACCTTTTTTTTTTTTCAAATGTTACTTGGGGCTGGGAGGGAGGGGTTCAGTGGTTGAACCCAAAATAAATAAGTACTTGCAGTCTGCCCAAAACCAAATTTTTGTGTGAATTGAAACAAATAGTCATTGCCAGCAGGAATGCTCAAATCCTTATGGAGAAAATGCAGCCTCTACAGTCTGATCTCAACAGCAAAGGTATTCACCTTTTGCACCATATGCTTCCATGACCCATGGTAACCCCACATCCTGTTGCTGTGAATAAGAATAAAGGCTTCCCTATACATGTTTTCATTTTTCCTGTTTCTGAAAGAAATGGGATGTTGTTTAACAGCAAATCTAATTTGGATGTGATTATTGCTGTTGGGAGAATAAGTGCTGGCTGGCTGGGTAGGGAGCCAGAAAAGGTTTCTAGCTAAGCAATCAGCAAGATGGGACTCAGCAACTCCATGCCCTTGACCAAAAGAAAAAGAGAATATGGTGTTTTGAGAGGTCTCTCTCACAGGCATAAAGAAAAGACTTTTGCATGTTGAGTACTGAAGTATACCACTGGGTTGTTAGAGTCCCAAAGGACCTGTAAGCAAGTGGAAGAGATGGTAAGCATTTGGTGTTTGGTATGAGAAAATAAAGTAAGAAAGGCACATGACTCCCACTTTAAACTTTTGTGTATCTGAAAAAGAAGCAGGGGTCTTCTCTCTAAGGGAAAAGACTGATGCTTTGCTCTGTTCACTAGTACCATCCTGGCTGTGGAAGGTCTGAAGGTTGGGAAGAAGGACTGAGGCACTGTGTTTACTGTGATATTAGAGCTGTATCCACCTCCGGGCAAAAGTGTCCTAGTAGGAGAAGAGTTAATAGACACAAAATAACAGTGTTGGGGCTGAGGGGGAAGAAAATGAGGGAATTGGGATTCCCCAGGCCCCTCCATCCTTGTAGAGGACCATGTCTGTAAGAACAACCAGCCAAGCATAAGATCTTAGACCCTGATAAGTAAATTATTTAACTCCACCCTGAAATTCCTCAGATTCCATGCAGTCCCCAGTTCCTTGGAAATTTTCTTTGGCATAATTTTTAATGACAGTAGAGAACAAGGGCAAGACACCATGCAACAGAAGACTGGCAGAGTTTGCAGTCAACAGTTTGTATAACCTGCATGATTCTGGAAGTCATGTTTCCCTTTATGTTGAGTGGGTTTGCTCTGAGTCTGTTGCAATCTCTCAGAGTCGCTCACCCCACCATTGTGTGCTGGTATCACTACCAGCAACAGAAGTAATTTCTTTTGCAAAGAAATCATGGTCTGTGCTAAGCCAATAGCTGTTCCTGTACATGCCTGGAGTTGTAGTATGACTGAGGATTCTCCCTCAGTTAAGTTGAAATGGAGGGTGTTCAGTAGATCTCTGTGGGACTCTGTTGCTTATAAAAATAAGAAAGCGTGATTATGACAGAAATTTTCATTGCTGAAACACATTCTTTAACTTATAAAGGTTATGAAAAACTCACCATTGAAATTATTTAAGTAGCTCTGCTGGAAATCCTTTTCCTTTAAAGATTTCAGGCCAGAAAATTGGATGCATTTCTAATGTATTTTTTTGAAAAAAATCCCCTACAGAAAGCAAGTATCCTTGTGAAAACTTGTTAGTTTTGTTTGTTTTCCTTGCCAAATCCCCAATTTTCTATCACATAGTTTCAACAATTTTTTTTCCTAAAAGCCCAAAGACCAAGAGAGATCAAATGAAATCTATGAAGCACTCTTAAAATTGAGAGGAGGGGTAAAATCCTGCAAAGAAAAAAATGTTGTTTGGACCACAAAAGAATACTTGGGGTGATTACTAAGACTTGTCTGTGTCTTGTTGATTTGCCCTGAAACTGCTAAAGAGCTAATGAAGCAGAAGTTCAACTCTAACAGTTTAATCTAGAGCTGACAGAAAAAATACTTGGAGTAAAACATTTTGATATAAAATGGCATTTTTCCAAAACCCACATTTTCAGGAAAAGCTTTCTGTTTCTTGTAAATTTTCTTTTTTTATCGGAAACAAATATTTTATTCTATTAATATTTTTTTCCTCCCTCCCTGCACTCTTCTTTCTTTTGACTCTGAATGCAATGTAAAGAATAATGTCTAGGGACTGTTCACTCCTGAAATTTTCTTTAAGATTTTCTTTCTTTGTTTTGTCCGTAGGGGAGGTCTGTTTGTTTATTTCTCAGCTTTGAAAAGACTTCATTAGAGAAATCTTTGAAAATTTGCAGATTAGATTTTCTGCTGAATAAAATTAATGTTGTCCAGAGAAAAAGAATGGGCTCGAAAATTGAAATTTAATTTAAAATTTGACAAACGCTTCGTAATTCAAGCCACATATGAACAAACAATGTCAAAATGTTTTCTCTTGACCCTAAGATTATTCTGTTTTCCTGTAGATTGCATATTACCAGTTATTCCTGCTTGAGTTTAGTTACTGTGCCTAGCAAATGTGGGACTTCTGGGACTGCTTGCGGACCTCCCTTCTGTTTGTGAGCTTTCCAAGGTTGGCAGATGCTGTCAATTACCACCTGAAACTTGACTGATAATATTACCCCTCTGCAGCAAAGACTGGAGAGCTATAGATGTGCTATTTTCTTCAAACCTCACAAGGCACCCACAGGGATGGTTGAATTTCTGTGTAGACATGCCTAGGCTCCTTCAGAAACACCTGGGTTTGACACCAGGATTTGAGGCTGCAAAACACAACGACTTGGGTAGATGCTGCTTAGACATTTTGTCTGTGCTGCATCTCAGTCTGCTGCAGATGACCTCCTGCCTGAGGCACCTTAGGTCTTTCTGTACAGCTTTTCTCACTGTTGAGCAGAGATATCTTTAGATACAAGCTTAAATATTTTACTGACTTCAGATTTCAGTTAATGTGAAATATCAATCAGAGGAGTCAGTGCCTCTGGGAGCAGAATCAATCAGCATAATCCACGGACTGAAGGCAAATGAAGCATGAATGCTAACTAAACATCTGAAGCAGAACCGCAAAGAAGGACAACAAATAACTGCTGGTCTTGGGTGAAAATAGGTGTCAGGCTGTGGATGGGTCAGGCTCTCCCTGAGGTCTCACTGCAAAATGTCAAAGGTTTACCAAGTTTTCTAACCTGCCAGTTAGCAAGCACCAGTGCTACAGTCCCACTGTGATGGAACCCACTGGCATTGGTGTAAGAAACTCTATTCTGCTCACCTTGCCTGTAAATAACTTAAGTGTTCTCCTTACTGTTTTTTTATTTGAGAATGGATAAATGGAAAAGTCTGGGAGAAGAGGGGCACTGAGACAAGAGGCAATGGAACTGGGTTATGATTATGAAAGAAACAGGAAAGATTTTTTGTGGTATCTTGAATTTGAAAGGATGGGTGCAGGAAAAGTGTGTCAAGAGAAGGCAATAAGTAATTGTGAGATTGGTGACATTAGGAAGAAATCCAAGAATTATTCTAGATTTTGAACAATATATGATCAAGGATATGAAAGAAAATTCAAAGGAGTAAGTGAATCAAACAGAAGAGCTTTTGGTAGTTTTGAGGAAGAAGGAAAAATATGTAGGAGAGGAGAATTTAAAGCAGAGAAACAACATAGGAAAGAAAAGTAATGATTTGAGAAATGTGTGTCAAATTTGATTCAGAAATAATAGCTTTGAGTAGGTGTGAAGGGAAGAAAAAAGATCACAGAGGAAGTGGCAGGGGCTGTAGAAAACACATGGAGATGGGAAAAGAATCGAGCTCAGAGAAATATAACAATGAATTGTGAAGAGGAGTATTTTAGGGTGAAAGGCATGCAACAAAACAATTATTTCTCTTCTCTCTTTTCTCTCTTCTCTTCTCTCTTCCCTCTTCTTTTTTTCTTTTTCTTTTTCTTTTTCTTTTTCTTTTTCTTTTTCTTTTTCTTTTTCTTTTTCTTTTTCTTTTTCTTTTTCTTTTTCTTTTTCTTTTTCTTTTTCTTTTTCTTTTTCTTTTTCTTTTTCTTTTTCTTTTTTCTTTCCCCCTCTGTTGCTTGTTTGTTCCACTGCAAACAGTCTGATCTTTCTCTCTCTGTGCATGCTGTTGTACCTCTGGCTTTGCTATCCCTATCACTAGAGGATTTGGTGTGCAGAAACTAGAAGGATGTGACTGTCCACAGTGTCATCTGTGTGTGCTTAGCTAACAGCACAGGAATCAAGCCTAGACTGACTCTAGCAAATTAAGCCACGCCAGGGAATGTTCCTGAGAGCTGAAGACCACTTCTTGCTATGAAAGTTTTAGCATGGATGATGGCAACACTCTGACCCAGGTCAGGTAGCACTGTCCTAGATGATTCCCAAATATGGCTTGGGAGTTAGTGCATGCCAAGGGCAGCTCCCAGTAGGCAGTTTGGATGCGCTTACGCCAGTTTGGCGGGTGAAGGAAGTGGATGGGATTGAGGCAGCCTGTTCTGTGCCAGATGTTGTGGGCCAGGGAACATTCCTTAGCACATTTAGTTTACTAGCATTGATGCAGCCAAAGAATGCATTGTTTCTTCTCTTTAAAAGAGAGGATGCAGTTGCTCCTTAACTTAGAACAAGGCCATCTTCCTTTAGATAGAAAAAGGTAAAGAGTTAGAAAGCTTCTGGAAGAAACATGTGAAAGGAAAGAGACGAGATACACACAAAACAGAAGAAGCACCTCCAGACAATGGAAGAATGGGAAACTACAAATCTAGAAGTGTATGTATAGATCTGGGGTGGGGAGGGGAACTAAACTGAAGCTAGAGCTGTATCTGAATATGCTGGAACCATTGCCTACCCTGATGAAAATATCAGTGCTGCATTTGTACAGGTGATAGCATGTGCAGTCTTTTCTGTGCTTATAAGCACTGGGACAGAATATCAGAGATGGGAATGGACAGTGTTACTTGTTTATCATCCTCTGTAATGGCTGTGTTCATGAAAGCACGTGTGGTGAATTATTCTGCTATGGGCAGAGCATGCAGTCTAGAAGCAACATGTGGGGAATGTGCAAGTGCTAAACCTGCAAATTGGCAGATGATCTGATGGAGGTACTTGGATGTTAGGTACAGCTAGATCTGGAAGTAAGTACACAGCTTTCAGGTTTTTTTTCACTTCCTGCTGGCATTAGTTAAAGTCCACATGTTGATGAAAAATGCTTTATAAAATTGTAATTAATGTATTTAAAAATGGTTTTGTTTTGCTGGCTTACCTGAATTGTACCTTTGTACCTAGATCCAACCAGAGAGCTAACAGAAATTTTTGATTAAAAACAGCTTTTTATTTGAATACTCTGTCAGTGAATACAATCATCTGTTATGCCAGAAGTGTTGCTCTGCTCTGTTAGCAAGGAGAGTCTACAGGAAGATCCTGCATGTTTGCAGGACATTGGAGAGTTTAACAATGGAGTGCATATGGTGCTGTGATCTTGTCCAGTGAAATCCCCTGGCCTTGTGTTCTCCATCTGTTTCCATTCAGGCCAAGTGCACGTGCTTCTCATTTATTACTGTCTGTCATCTGCATGACAGGAGCACTGAGAGGCCCCACCTGTGGTCAGCTCCTGCCGATTCCAGGTATTGTGCAGAGACTCACTCAGTTTATAGCACAAATGGCTGGGACAAAAAAAGGCATGAAGTAAAGGGCTTCAGGTGGAAGATCAAGGGCTCCGAAGCAAGTAGATTAAGATTAAATCCTGCCCTCTTGTCAATAAGAATTTTTTCCATTCATTTCCATGTGACCTGGATTATCCTGGCTGACTTGCCCAAAATTGTAGGGGAAGTCTGCATCAGAGACAGGAATTGAACTTTGGGTCCTTGTCCCGTGACATTGCCCTTCCTGATGAAGGGGCAGGGTGAATGGATCTGCACCATGCATGGTTCTCTCAACAAAATTAATGGAAGTTTTGCATGTTGAGGGACTATAGGCTTGATCTGTTTGTTCCTTGTTCATCTTTTCCCTTCACCTCTTGCTAGAACCTCTGAGTTCTGACTGTGTGAGATGAGTAAACTTAGCAGGTTCACAAAGAAGGCACATATGAACCTTCTACAGCCTGAATGAGAGCTTAAGGTTGGAAGAAATCCAAAACCTCAAAAGGAAATTCAGCTGAAATGACCAACTTTTGCCTGGTTTGGGGTCAAAACTTAGGGAAAACAACACTTCAGATGGTTTCTATATAAAAAAACATGAAGCCACCCAGGTTTATAGAAAAACACTTCAAATTTTCTTACTGTGCAGCCAGGTTCAGAAAGAAAGTATGGAAAATTGAGTAATACTGCTCAAGTTCCAGATTGATGGCACGGATTCAAAATATTTTAAACCTGCTGTACTCTAGGTTCATTTCACTTTCAAAGCTTGGCAGGAATCCAGCAGCTACCTCAAATGGTATAGTACCAAGATACTTACCAGACATTTGTAGTCTTCACCAAACCATTTGCTAAGCTTTTTTTCTTTTTTTTTTNTTTCTTTTTTGGCATTTACATTTAAACCTCAGGGACTCGTGTTGATCCTACCAGAAAACTCATGACTTCCCGTGTTCCTTGGAGTTTTATTCTCAAGAATTTTAATTTCAGACAGGTCCACCCCAACAAAGGAGACAAAATGCTAAGGTCTAAACTAAATACAATGCAAGAGTTCTCCTTAATGATATGTCATCAGCCTACAGTCCCTGTAAAAAGACAAGACTGTAGAAATGCAGGAAATCAGTAATTTTGGTAGATCTAGACTTCATGAAGACTTGTTTTTGCAGCAGTTGACAATTGTCAGCTTCATCTTCAGTATTATGTGAGAGCCTTGTTTTCCTGGTGAAATGTGAGACAATAATCCTTCCTGTGGACTAAAAATGTGTTTGCTAAAACTTAACTATGTTAGATAAGGGTCTGAAAACAACGATATATTGGCCACTTGCACAGGGCAAAAGCCTGGAAAAGAGCAAACCTCCTATGAGAAAACGGTCCTGATTCAAATCTCACTGAAAATATTTGCACTGCTTTCCTCATAGAATTTGAGTACTATCCTTAAGCCTGAACTAGATAGTCACTAGCTTGGAATTAACTCAGGTGAAAAAAAAAATCACTATGATTTCAATAAAGCCTTTCTTCTTGGGAAAATCTGCTAATGATAACACTTGAATGAAATATTCAAAGCAAAAATTAAGAATTTGAATTCACTAAATGTATTTAAAAGCTCTTTTCTAATTTAAAGCTTATATGCACAGACACGCTTGAAGGATCTCAGGTAGAAGTTTTGTTACCTCAGGTTCCAGTGCTGCCTGTTATCCATTATGAATTGAGAAAAAATACTCTTCACAGCATCTGAGCAATGCTCTTATCACAAAGGTGAACCAGGATAGCATCTTTAGTCCATGAATAAGACACAAAAGAAGATAACACAGAGATAAAAGTAGCTTCTCTCTAAGACAACACATTACACTCTGTGTGTGTTTTTAGCAGCCCTCTGGTCGCCTTTAGGCTTCTCTGAACCAAGAACAAGGTTTTCATAGAAAATCAATGTTGTTTTCAACTCTGTTGTATTCAAAGTTTGCTAACGTTAGCCATGACATGTGAATAACATTTCTTCTGCTAATCTCTTTTATTATGATGAAAAACAAAATTGAAATGGAGGAGGAAAAAGTAAACTAGAGTTTACTAAAGTAAACTAGATAATACCTAATCCATGAGAGAAGAGGGCTCATCTTACACCATTTTGCTTATGTTTGTATTGTGTCAGATAATACAAATGCCCCACGGAATTACCAGCAATTAAATCCTACCACTGCTGCAAAGGAAAAATTTTGTCCAACCTATGAGAGTGATAAGTGCTTAGATAAGAACAGTTCTGATTTCATTTCAGTGCTACCATCTGGTGGGCAAAATGCAGGCAGCAAAAATCCCATTGCTGTAACACTGGAACATTCTGATACAGTGAGTTTTTGTTTTACTTTGTGAAGGAAACATAAGATATTATTAAAACAACTTGAACATCTGGTTTGGGGATAAAGTCATTTTGCAGTGTTGCTGCCAACCCTCAGGGCCAAGTGCAAAGAGAACAACCTTCCCTTCCAGACTCTCCATAATGCATAACACCAAACTAAAATTTCATGTCCAACACAAATTAAGAACAAAATATACTGGAGCTGTATCTGTACACATCTAGGAAAATTCTGCTGATAGCTTGAAAGCCAGAGAATTGTATGAGATTGAAGCTGCAGAATTTTAAAAATTAACAGCAGAGAAGAGGAGTCATGTTTATTTTATTATGGGTAAGTTAAAGTTACATCAGGCATTTTAAGGAAAAGAAATAGAAAGGAAAATCACTAGGAAAACTATGTGATTGGTTATTGAAAGGATCTGTTAAGACACCATGATGAAGAGCAGCGCTGTTTTCTTTGGTACACTTAGAACTTACACTGTGAAGGTGGAAATAAGGGTCAGATCTGATCTTCTCCAACTACTGCCTGAACTTTTGAGATCTGGAAGCAAAGGGACTAATTGTTCCAATTTTATTACTTACTTTCAAATGAATCTAGCCCAAAACCTCAAACATTTATGCAAATTTCTTTCGTGTTAAGATGTACATAACTGTCATACCCACAACACTTCAATTTTTACAAAAATTTGGGGGAGCTTTGCTGAAAAACTTCTTCAGGGTAGAAGTTCTGGTGTCATTTAACCTTAGTATGGCTGAGATTTTGCCCTTGGCATTCTTCAACTTTCCTATACTGTCATTTTCTCAGATGTAAATAAGAACTCGCTACCGATGTTTCAAGTGCTTCTAGTCCCAACTCAAATGCTCTTTTTGGCCATCTGCTTGCATGCAAAAATGAACTGTATTTTAAAAAGTGATTGAAGCTGTATTATACTATCAGGGATTGCTGTCATTTTTAACCTGGCGTAAATCTATTAAAAGGAAACCCAGCTGGCAAAAATTAATCAATAATGAGGTTTTTGAGCAGGTGTCTCTTAGACTGATATATTCAATCCTTTGATTTAACTTGGCAAGCGTTATATAAAAATCTTCAGTGATTAAATGCTGATATTAGTATTTTTTGTGTCTTGGGTAATGTAAATCTACTACTTCAGAAGGTCAGCCAGTAGGTGACTTAATGCCTCTAAGAACTTCCACTAGTGAGTACAACAGTAATTCATGATCATTTCAACCTTGGTAACAAGGTTCACAGAGATCTGGTCAAGCATTCCAGAACTCCAGCTTCATCAGGAAATCTGCACTGTGGTTGAACGAGAATAAATAATCTTCTCTGAGATTTGTCTCTTATGTTGTTCTACTAAGTTCCTGCCAGCTTGTCAACTAGAACAAATATTTCTTCCAGTGTAGATTAAAGTGATTTCTATTTTTCCTACTACAGACTTGGCCCTTGACTTAGAAGTGATAGAGATCAGATGCGAGAAAGACTGAGATGAGTGACTGTGTTATACGTAAAGAAACGGAAGCCATTTTTTGTCTCTTAATAAAAAATATTCCTTCTACACATTTCATGATGAAATGGTGAATAAATAAGAGAAATTCACAGATTTTAATTTCAGAAGAGCAGAAAGAAGAAATGCTGTTCATTTAATCAGATTTCCTACTGCAAGTATTTCAAGGGAATATGGAAGTTTGTGGAGTTTGTGGTGTGTTTTGGTTTCCTTTTGTTTAAAATGCAAGTGTATTCTCTTCTGAGATATCCCTTTTTTGCAGTACCCCAGAAAATCAATGATTCAGTAATTGCTCCCATTAAGACCTTCTATACTGAGGAAATTACACATGCTGGCTCAGAGATGCTATTTCTCCCATATGTGCTGTTCTGTGTTTTCTGAGGAGCAACACTGATCAGAATATCTTGTCAAATGCTGAGCTTGAAAGGAGCTTTGGGAGTTTGATACAGCGTACTTTCCCTTCTCTTTAAAGAGTTAACTAGGCATTTATTGTCAGAGATAGGCTACTGGGCTTAGCAGAGCTTCTCTGAGACTGTGCTTGCGTTTATTGACATGCTCATGTAAGGCCCAGTTACTGCTTTCCTTTATGGCAAAACCGCCTCAAAACCCATAAGGCCAAAAGAAGAGCTGCTTTTAGTCTAATATGGCATGGAGCAGCTGCAGTGCCTCGCTCCCTGGACAGAGACCTCAGAGGAATCCGGGGATCAGGAACAGCTGCCTCAGGCCAGAGGTCATATCCCAACTCAGTGGTACTGGCTTTTGGATCCAGCTGAATTCAGAGTCACCACATGCCCCAACTCCCATGGGGGTGAAATCTTCCCTGTTCAAGAGGCGAATGATTTTGGATCCCCCTTTATTGACTTATATTGAATCTTTCCCTTTTATTTCAAACCCCTTCTGTATAATCTCAGCCATAAATTATTCCTTAGAAAATACTTTATTTAACATAATTTTTCATTTTGATTGCTATGGAATCTTTTAGAAGGAGATCTAGTTCAGACTTGAAAACTTGACCTGATAAATTTTTCTTCCTCTCCTCAACATTCAGTAACCCTACTACATATGTGCACATGCATTTATTTATTCATTGGCTTTGAGTTAGGGCACTACATCTCTAGGGAAAAGACATAAAAATATGGCCAAAAGCAAAGGATGAAAAGAAAGCTGCAAGGATTTCTTACTCAGGCTTTAGTCTCTTTTGAGGAAAATTCTTTTTGATATTTTTTCACAGTTTTTGGCTTGTGATTTGTGGTAGTTTGCCATAACCATTTTGAGGTAAATATTCCTTAGAGAGCATGACTGGAAAGATTTCCACATCATGACAGGGTGCTGGTAAGAACAATATTTCTTTGAGATGATCTAGGAGGTCTGCTAGGTTTTCTGTTGCGTCATTCAATTTTTTTCTGATGACTGACACAGACAGGTGCATGAAATCTGACTGGGGCTCTGGTCTTGTATGGAAGGCATGATTGTCACCACTGGAATGATCTGCTTCTTAATTGTCACCACTGGAATGACCTGCTTCTTAATGAAGTTTTTCTGGCCTTCCTAATTATCTTCATAGCAGACTACCAGCCTTGCTGCTAGTGTCCATGCCATTAGAGGTACTCACAGAGTTTCTTGCTTTATCCACAGAGGGCCCAAGTTGGTTTTTAAACTGAGAGCAGCAAAGATGGAACCCTGCAAATACTCTGTATTTTTTAATATGTCTAGCACTACTAGATTTGAGAGAGGCAATTTCCTGTATTTAATGTTTTAGCATGCTGAGTGGTGAAGTAATGACTATTTTCAATAACAGAAGTTTTTGGTTTTTTTTTTTCCAATGGAAGCTCATTCCCTTTTCATACAGCAGCTGCTTCCTACAGGGCAACTTTAGGGCTGCAGACATTACAAAGAGGTATTGAAAGCGACAATGGCTGGATGTGCTTCAAGTACATCGGAAGAGAACCCTACTGGCCCTCAACGTGCCTGCTATGGGTGGCATGGGATTAGAGGCTGGGGAGTGGTACTCCTATTGGATCTGAAGCTGGATCCCAAGAGCCCATCTGTTCTGGGCTTTTGTTACTTATCCATGCATTAGCAATAATTTCACATATATTCTGCCAATTCCCCAGGCTTGTCTGGTTGTAGGGTTCCTTCCGCCAGATTTTTCCGCCTGTCTTCTGGAGCCCTTCTCTGGGGGATCACTCCCACATCCTTTATGTCAGAATGGATAACAAGGCACTTACCTCAGTAAGCCAGCAGAGTCTATCCAACCTTTCCCTGCAGGCTTCGCCTTGGATAAGGAGAGCGATTGTCTCTGGCAAAGACTAGTGTCTTGTGATACAGTCTTTTTAAAAGCTGTGGTGAAGTAGGGTTTACAGTGATACTGACTGTTGAGAATTTGTTTTCTCTGGTGCTGTTTAATAGAGTTGTTTTTTCCCTCCTTCAGCTTTTTGTCTCATGGCAATACTATCCATTCACTTTATGAACATATGAATCCTTTCATGGCCAACAATGACGTCTGGCACTATTACATTTGATCATGGACAGCAGAACAGAAAGTGAAAATGTAACCTCCCTATAGAAATTTCAGGGATTTCAGGGGAGATGAGATGTATGAAATATACAGAAGTGGCTGACTGTCCAGGCTTTTGTTATTGGTGCAGTATAAAATAAATGTCACTATATCACCATTAAACTTTTTGCTGCTGTGTCTTCAATAGTACCACAACCTAATGAGTGAAATTCTTGGTTTCCAGTACTTGCTTTTTCAAGACCCAGTAGACTCTAGTGAAATTCCCTTTTTTTTTTCTTTTTTTTCTTTTTTTTTTTGGTTTTTTTTTTTTTTTTTTTTTTTCNTCCCTATAGTATTAAGCTATGGAGACAAGCATTTCACCAGACCTTTGGAACACATTCTAACAACTTCCCTGAGGTTTACATTGCACATCAGCTCTATATATGTGAGGGGGGGGGAAAGAGACAGTCTCTTTTAGAAGGCTTAATTAAAAATAAATGGAGTGGGTAAAAACCACTTCTGACTTCACTGGACCTCGGATAAGGATGATGAGTATACAGTATTTCCAGTGTAAATCTTCCTATATACCTATATTGGTAGACATTCTGTCTTCATTTGTGACATGGGATTACTCAACAAGTCCCAGATAACTGTGACAGAAGACAAAACTGCAAGCAAGAAACTGGAAAAAAAAAAAAATCAAAAGACCAAACCATAGACAACACATTTCTTTAAAGGCAAGATAAAGTTCAAAGAAAGAGCTCAGACTTTCATTTATGAGAGATTTATGACTGTACTGGAGAAATATTTAACTATGACAGTTCCCTTGTTTATGGGCAAAATATCATGTTCTCATGCAGATAAATAAAATGCATTTCAATATTCTTACACTAGTCTTGGTTTATGTGAGTTTATTCCACAATTCAGACTAAAGATAAGGATTTGCTACTGCAAATAACTAAAGATTAATCCAGATGTTGGTTTTGTTTCTTACAAGAGTAGAAAGCAGATTTATTGAGAACCGTGCAGCTGCTGTTGATGGTTTCTTATCTTTGGTATTACATTTTGTAATCTGTGGCAGAGATGAAAGCAGTGAATGGAATGGATGAATGATATTTCAATAGTTGGTATGAAGAAGTTAGTAAGAAATATATTTTGCACTAGATGGTGGATAATCTTAAAGTATCCAGCCTCATCTTTGGTGTTTCTCTTGAATTATATGTCCTTATTAAAAATCTGATTTTCATTATGTCTTTTTCATTGTCATAGGCAAAAAACATTGTGGTTTTGCCATTAAGAGTTATGTGGTTCCTTTTTTAGGAAAAAAAAAAGGTGTTCTTTTGCTCTGTAAATCTGAATGCTGTGTTAAAGAGTGGGATGGAATGTGAGCCCTTTGACTTTACTATGGATTAACAGATAGGGGAAAACCTGCTCACTCCTAGTTCACAGAAGGACTGCTGCTGCTCACTGAATGTGATTTCCTGGGAACTGTGGAGGCCCCATTCAGTCTGATAGCCAGTTTGTAATCTTGGCTCATATTTACATAGGAGAAGCACCAACAGCCCCTCAGTGAGACCATGAACAGCAGAGAGTGGCAATTGTAGGGAGAGGAGCACCAAAGCTCCACTTACTCTTCCAGAAATTTGAAACCTTCTAATTTCCAGCCTAACTTTAGTCCTAGCCAATGTGCAACCGCTGACATTGTTATTGTCTAGATTTTCAAATTTCTTCTCTCTATCTAGTTTTACACTTCTCCTTATATCTGCCAAGCTTTCGATCATTGGGACATCCAGAAGCCCTTGATATGCTGGGCTGAACAACCAGTTGGTTTAGGTCTTCTACAAGACAGGTTCTGATCAGCCCTGTGGCCATTCTCTGTACCTGCTTCGTTTTCAGTATGTCTTTGCCACACGTGGGTGGTCAGAATTGTATTGTATTCAGAGTGGAGGCTTGCCAAAGCTTTCTGGAATGACAATAATGCTTCCCTTTCTTTAGCAAGACATGGTAGAGTCATAGCTGTCATCTTCTTTGTGGCTGCATTTCATTAATGACTAATCATCAACCTTTTCCCCTTCTGTCCTGTTAGAGCTGTCCTAACAAGATCCATAGCTATGCACTGTAGCTAATAAGATAGATATTTTTTCTTTCACAAAGCAGTGCTTGAATATCCCCATAAAAGTTTCAAAGGGAAAATTCATTCTCTTTGCACTTTTTAGGCAAAATTGACTGCTCACTCTGATCTCAGTAGCCAAAAAATTATTTTAATAGATGTGGCATTTACAGGTAAAGAGTTAACAAGTGAGGTTGGTTTTGTGGTGTTTTTTTCCTCTTTTTACTGCTTTCCTGTGATTGTGGTGACACTTCCAGGGATTAAGATGACCAGAGTCATCCCTCTGTGTCAGATGGTCCCACATCCTCTTGATTCACAGAGAGAAAAGATTCATCAACTGAGTGCCAGGACCACATTTTTTAGGTGATTAACATTTTCCTTGACAGTGCCACTTGGCAACTGTGCTCATGGCCAGAGCTGGAGCCTGCTTAACCCTGCCTGTATGCCCTCACACCAGCCTGGAGGAGCTGCCTGGGCCAGGGGTCAGTTATTAAGAAATACACACAAAATCTTACAGGTGTGGAGGAACAGAAAAACAGAACAATAGTCAGGGGTCCCCTCATTCTCTCAGTAGCACACACCTTAAATTCCCTAATATCCCAAATCACCACCTGCTTCTTGATGGGCTCTAGTGCCCATCTCTCAAACTGTTAGCTACAGAATGCCTAATGAAGAACTGCAGAGATCATAGAATCATATACTGGTCTGGATTGGAAGGGACCCTTTATGGTCATTTAGTTCAACCCACCTGATGTGGACCACGTGTTGATTTGTCTTCTCTCTTGGAAACAAATTTAAATCAGTCTACAATGTTCTCTATGTTGTGGTCATGATGGTCACCATAAGCTGGACTTTGGGACACTTGAGTAGTTGCTGCAAACTTTTATCAATAGGATCCAGCACCACCTGTCCTTGATTCCTAGTTGATATAATACCCCAAGGCTGTTTCTCCATATTTGCAGGGGAAAAGTGTCCATGTTACTTCAAGGGTTCTTGGGACACTGGTTCTTCACAAGGAAAACAAAGTCAGTGGAGAGGCAGACTGGATCGTTTGTCAGTCTCTAAAGATGCCCTTCCCTCTCCCTTAACCTCAGAAGGGCTGCAGGCATTTCCAGGGTGCACCCCAGCCTGCTGGTTTGTATCCTTCTCCAAAGAAAGTAGAGAAAAACAAGCGGATGCTTCTGGCCAGAATGCCTAACAGCCCACAAAACCAGGCCTGAGGATGAGCAGCAACAGCATCTATTTTCCCTTGCCTTTATCTAACTGTTAACCGGTTAGAGGATTTAAGAAACCTGGATAATCCTCTGCCCCTGCTTCCAGTGTTAGGAGCTTAAAATCCTGACAAACTAAGCCCTAGTCAATGTCTTCAGAATGGACTAAGTGGAATCCTCTAGGATTTACTAGAACTCCATTAAGAATACACTAGGGAATAGAGTTTATCTTTTCACAGCCTATTGATACATTAATGCTACTACTGCTACTACTATAAATACCAATAATCATAAATATTGCAGCTTTTAAAGTATCTGAGGAATACCTAAGACTGATATAAAATACCACTTGTGTTTTGGACAACACTTCATTCAATTTTTAATCTACTTCATGTTCACTTTCCTCGGGCATTTGTTATTGGCACTGGTTATCTTGTCACTGTAGCCCAAGTTCCCCTTTGAGGGATAATTCTCTGCCTTCCCCTCCTGAGTAATTTGTTTTGATTTTCAGCTTTCCAGTGGGTTGAAAATATGGCCATCAGCAACAAGTGACTCTGTATGGAAGACATATGGGTCTCTTTTTTTTTTGGTAAGACCACTTTGGTGCATTAAAGTGGCTTTACTGCTCTGCTCCCAGCCCCATCATCCTAGACCATTTGATCAAGTCTCTCAGTGGTTTCTCTACCACCAGAAAGTCCCTTTCTTATGCTGCTCATAGCTCCCAAAGGGCTTTTTCTCAAGCTGGAGAGCAATAAGGCTATAAGGTCTTTCCACTTATGCTGTTATCTTGCTGCCCTACCCAATGGAGGGACTTGAGCTGAGTGCTGCAGTATTCCCAAACTGCCATCCTCTCTAATCCAGAGCCCTTCCCAAAGGCTGTGGAGCCAGGTGTGAGGCGTGTTTATGTCCCTGAGCTGCTGCACAGTAGTCTTGCTGAAGCTGGCAGGCTGGCCTGGACCATAAGTGTGCTCTGAGAGGCAGGCAATTCAGAAACTCAGGAGCCACTTCTCTGAGCGCTGGCCACAATTCCTGTTTCCCCTGCCAATGTGCTTATGGTTTGGCATTTGTAGACACACCACAGCTGTCCAGTTGATAAACTGACACACTCTGGGTGGCCCACATCTCTTGAGATTTTACAACTGCTGTTTGCTCCACCAGACATGAATTGAAGTCTTCCAAACTCTCCCACAGAGACTTTCCTGGTACTCTGGTGTCAAGTTCAGAACAAGAATCTGGAGCAGACTTTTTATTCCTAGTAACACTTGTTTTCCTACAGTGCTGCTCTCCTTCAGCTAACTAGTGCCTGTGATGAACACGTGTTTCTGTTTCACTGGTTTGTCCTGCTCAGCAGAAGTCAGAAGTTATTTAGAGAACCTTCAATCCATTAGCCCTCTACCCTTGAAGGAAAAAGGTCTATGTATGCACAGTGAAACTCAGGATTACAGATCAAATGTGCTGCTGTGCATGTGCATTTATATGACCCTTGTGACTTTTTCTGGTGTTTCCTGCATGCTCATTGTCCAGGTTAAAGAAAGAGGCATCACCTACTCATGTACAGTAAAATAACATTGAAAAATACCATATGTGTAGCAGTGTTCTTGAGAAATACAGCTGCTGGGCTGTCTGCATGTAATCTGAATTCTGTAGTAGCTTTCAGTAAGTGGTATGTGTCTCTCATACAACTTTTGCTTCACTCACATATTATTCCTGGAATATGTGGCCACTTCATCTAGTAAAAAAGGAAGGAAAAAAAATAACACCAATAGGAGGGGATGTTTCAAGCACAGGGAAATTAAACAGTTTTATTTTTTAGTGGCCACCATCAAAATCTTGTCAGGCTGATTCTTTTCCAGCTTCACATCACGGCATTCAGATAGCAACGAAATGAATTTACAGATAACTCTCATTTCATGCCAAATGGATACCATGGTGGAGCAACTGTTGGATTGCAGACAGGAGAGGTATTCATTTCCTTTTGCTTCTGCAGTAGATTCATTGAAATATGTTAACTCGGCTGTGTGAAGATATGCTGATGTAATCAAGCCAGGTGAATGCACAGGATTTTCTAAGAGGAGGTGAGTCTGGATCACGTAAAGAGGGGCTAGAAAACTGTGCAGGATGTTTAAAGGTCACAAGGAAGCTTAATGTTTTGTATCAGATATGTTAGGAAGAAAAATAGTACAGGGGTAGAATCATTAAATGGCAAGAAGGGTAAAAGTTGGGCATTTCAAGGTCCAGAAGTGCACATTTTGTATGGTGCAAGGGAGAGAGGAGGGGACTATTTTCCTGAGTTTTGATAGAAAAGGTTAAAGAAGCCGGGTTCTTATAGGAAAGGCAGGAAATTGAGTAAGGATTATTTAGGGAACATTTTACTATGCCACTTGAACCCAACCAGGTTTTTTGGTAGGCAAATATTTGCTTCAAGCCAAACAGCAGCTCTTATAAAATGTATAAGGTTTTGGTTTTTTTCCGTCATTCAAATACTGCATTCTAGTTCAGTCTGTTGATTTTAAAGAAAATGTATTTTTTTTGTCTTCTCAGGAGCAGAGAGAGAGCTGGGACGAGGGTGTACAAGAGGACAGGCAGATAAACAAGGTTAAGTTTGTAGAGAAGGCTCTTCGAGACTGATTCTTGTCACCAGAGACTTGTACACCATTAAAATTCTTAGATATCTTCTCAGATTGTATAACTGAAAAAGACATTACATAAACTGCCAGCATTTTTCTCCTTTTTTACTTTGAGAACCACCCTTGTGGGACAATTGTAAGGAATTTAGTGGGGTTGGCTCTGAGTTTCTGTGGATAGTACTCTAAAAATACAGACACAAGAGGAAGTAGTGTTGGGTTTTTCTGGTTTTGTTTTTAAACAGTTACAGAATTCTACAAAAGGGATAGAATTCTTTTTAAAAGCTTTATAGGTTACTGTGAGAAACCTTTCAGTTTTCACTGCATTCTGTTCCACTTTCAGTACAAAGGAGGCGCTGGCAGGTATTTTCAGTGGAAGCAAGTATGTGCTTTCAGTTCTCACCAAATCCCAGCTGGATTATGTGTTTAATCCACAAAATTTCCTGTGACCTGATAACTGCAAGTTGCTTCAGTTTTGCATTCTTAATGACAGAGATTGTTATTCCATCTCTACAAGAAATGGCATGATGCTGCAGCCCCAGAAAGCCTGAATGTCCAGCTACAAATTCACTGAAAGAGTAGATAAACAAGGAAGTAATTTGTGTCCCTCCATGCTGGTCATCATGGGTGGCCATCACAAATTATTATCACCTTTAGCCACTCGGAGAAATAATGCCCCATGTTCACCCTTTCTTCTAGATCACAACTGCTGTCTCTTAATATTAGTGGTATTATCCCAGTAATCTGAGACAGCAATAATCTGGGATAGAAAAAACGCTTTTTTTTCCTAGTTTCAGTAAAAGTTTTGTGAGAAAAAAATGAAATCTTGCATGAAATACAAATCCAGTTACTTTAGTTTCCAGGTTGTATGAAGGTCTGATGTCAGTTTCTCACAAAGAACTGGGATGCAGGGCAATGTGTGGTCTCACACAGAGTTCTGGCACCAGGTCGCACAGGAAAACCCTGGCTCATACCTGTCCCTCTTCAGCTGCCTCCCATGGGGTTGCTCGAAATGAACTGACTTATGCAACAAAAACTGGCCGAGGTCTCTGTTGGTAAATCCACTATTACAGGCCTTTGCATAATAATTCCAGGACCAGTGCTTCTCTCCATCTTCCAAGAAATTTGATCGCTAAAGATTATGACACCTCTGCAGAGTGACTTTTCTAGAGCAGTGACCATTCCTTGTGAAAGTTTCTTCTGTCACTTCATGTCTACAGTAACTTTGAAAAGAATTTCTTCTCTCCTTTTTTACCTACACCAGTTTGGTATTGCTAATGTTGCTACCAAGGTCAGATCTATAGCAGTATTCATTTTCATGAGGATCATTAGTAACCTCTTAAACAAATGACCTCATAAATGACACTTTTTGTCGAAGGCTTTTCACGGAGAACAGTACCATAGACACATAAACACACACACTGCAGCTGGGGAAAAAAGGCTCTTCTCAGCACTCTTCTTCATGTATATTTTTTATGGCCAAAAACTAGAGTGGGAAAGAAAAAGATAACATCTGAGTTGGGATGACCAAAGTACATAGAGAGAACAACTTAGTCTCTTAAAACAATGCAAGAAGTTAGATACCAGTAGTAATTCAAGTGAAGGCAGGAGGTTGGGCCAGATCCCAACATCTCTGCAGTCCCAGTGACCCAACCTATCACATGTGATATACCTCACTCCTTTATTTGCTTGTTTATTCTGAATGACTACAAGGGCACTGGATGTGATAAAAAGTGGACAATGTCCTGAGTTCAGCTGGAGTGAGTTAGGATATTATCTTTCTGGAGCTTCTCCCTGCAGTAATGATGATACCCGTTTTGGGGTTAATTTTCTGTTGAATAAGCACGTCAGGTTTTAAGGCACTGGTCCAGACTGTAAACAAGTCAGTCTCTTTGGAGCCTGCTTTGGCAGCTCTGCTGAAGTTGCTGTTTGTATTAAAATATTTGCTAACCTATTCTTCATAAAGCCAGGTATGTTTCTGTGAAAAGGAGAGGCAATGTTGACATCTGTCCTCTTGACAGCAGCAGCAACCACATTACCTTGTTATCTCAGCTAGCCCTCTCCCACACAGATGCCCTAAATAAGGGACTGCTGAAATTCTGACCCAGGGCTCATTACATTTCTGCTCCACATACAATTTGAATTGTGCAAAATTCAGTCCCACCATTTCAGTGGCACTGAGATCAGAAGCAACCTTACTGCTGAGAGAAATCGGTGATAGAAAACTCTGGAATGTAAATTTTAGATGAGCTAGATATTTTCACATGTGGCTGACAAGCAATTTAAAGCACTAAGGAGAGTTCAAGAGGAAGTTAAGTGGTCCATGTAGATATATGGATACTGGAATAATTTGGATGTATTTAGGACACAGGATAGACAAAGAATTCATCTCACCCCTGAGCTGTTTGGGGCTGTGACTGAATTTTGGTTCTCAGGTCATATTAAGTTTTCTGTAGCGAGTCTGGCCCCAACTCTAATAGATCATTGTCATGGCTCTGTTCACATTAGAGGTTGGAGAGTGGAAAGAAAACAATCTAAACAGTGTAAGAGCACCACAATTACTTTAATTGTTTTTATAGTTTACCCATAAAATTGTGGGCATTTTTCAGACGTAGAAAATGGCTTGGACTTGGACCTAGCTCTTTTAGCCTAAAGTTTTAGGCCAGTGCCTATGCCTTCCTCTTTCAATACTCCCATTGATGGCAGTAGTAGATCTAGGATAAAATGCAGGAAGTTCAGGATTATTATTCATGATCCAAGCTTAAATGAGGTGTCTCCAAGAAGAAAAAGAACTTGCTTCTGGGGCCAGAAGGTTGCTGTCCCTTTAGTATAAATGTGCATTCTGAAGACAGTAGGCTTTATCTAGTCGAGGGTTTGATCATTCCATTTGCCATTGGCAGAATAGCTAGTGATAACTTTGCCCTCCTGTTCTCCATTTCTTTTCTTTTGATATACAGTTCAAAGTCTGATGAAGAAATATGAAAAATACTTGATGCTGTATACACAAAAAAGGAGTTAATTCATGTTCTCTGCTGTTTGATTTTTAAATGATGGGATATATCTATAAGGCACAGAATTTTTTCTTTGCAATAGGTATGATTTTTCAAAGCTGGTCTCATCCTGCTCCCACCAAAATATAGGTTAAGGTTTCCTTTCTCTTCAACAGGAGCAAAGACACCTGATGAGCATATTTGGTAGCATTCCCTCTCAAGGAATTAGGACTAAGAATTGCTGCTGGGCAGATCCTGAAGTGATTTATTAGCTGATGAAATTAGATGTGCGTTCACTTTATTCGGTGCAGATGGATCAATTTGTATCTGATCCTTTGTTCTGAGGATTCCTAGTGACTTATTGATATAACTATTACAGGTTAAGTGTACAGGCAAAATTAATTTTGTGGGAAGTGGTGGTATGTTTGTTACTCCAACTTATACTGTTGGAAAGTCAAACAAACTTCAGGGCATTTCAAATCCTTTTCCCATTTCATACCTGATCTATTTTTCTGAAGGCATGCTTTTTCTTTTCCTAACAGTATTCGCTGTACTGACGTGAGATACTATCTTTCTCTGCAAACTTAGATATGAGAATTTCTTCAATATGTGATTTCCTCTTACAGATTTTTCTCAGGTGTCAGTCTCATACACGGCTGCCTCATTTTTTTTCACTACTCACTACTGCTGTGAATTTCAGCCCATTTCGTTCTCTCCTTCCCAGTTCTTCCCATTCCTATCCATTATGGTTCCCTTTTGGAAATCCTTATGCTGAACTCCTTTTTACTTTTTTTTTCCTTATTTGGTGGCATGAATGGGCTTGCCCCACAAAACACAAAGTACTCTACAGTATCTTTATTATGCATTTTAGTGTTTTTTTGATTCTCATGTAATTATAGGCTGAGTTTCTTTGATATGGATCTGATCCAAATTCTGAGTATTTTGTTGGTTTGCATACAGTCAGTATTAAAAATTACTTTTTCCTTTTAAAGTGACAAGCTTCCCATATTTTTCCAATCTTTTTTATTAGCTTTTCTTGACAGTAGGTTAGGTTGGGTGCTTTGCCATCTCTGCTGCTTCTGTCATCTCCTAATGTTGGAATTGACTATAACAGAGGCTGTTTTTCTTATCTTTGAGCTTTCAGAGTAAGGTCTGTATGTGAAGTAGTTTTGTTTTCTTCTTTCTCTGTCTTTGCTGTCTCTGCATCTTGTCTTTTGGTTTGGCTTTGGCTTCTGTCTTTCTGGTTTTTTGGCTCGAATGTTCAGTAGTGGAGGCACAGTTACTATGAGCTGGCTGAGAGAAAATACAAGATGGAGAAGCTCTTCCATAATTTAGTTTGATGCAAGATCTTCCATTTTAAGGTTGATTTTGAACCCCACTCTGACTTTGTCAAGCTGAAATTAATCCACCTGAAATTGCACAGGGAAACGTTTATGTCGGACTACAATTTTCCAGGAAAACGTGACTAATATGAGGCAAAATATTTGGGAGACAGAAAGATATTTTACAAAGTGGGGTGATCTCACTTTTTGGATAATTTCCTGATGTTTATTTTAAAGAAATGTCATGACTCAAAACTATCTTGACCGAGAAGCTCCAAACTTGGGTTACTTTATTGTCCCTGGCAAGGATTGGTACTATGGACTCAGTCTGGAAGGTGGAGGAGGGGTAGTGTTTATAATTTGGATATTACTTGCAACAATATCTACATACATTAGAAACACATCAGCTTTCCAAATACCACATTCTGGCTTGTGCATTGTTTATAAACCACAGACCCAAGAGCCTTTGTGCTGTTTGACCAGTGTGCAGCACTGCACAGTCCTTTGGAAGCGCATAGCCAAAGGCTACCAGATGCCTGAACAGTTGCCATTACATCCATCGAGGAGGATGTGAGAAGCACTCAGTTTGAAGCATCTTCTGATCTCCACAGGAGTTTCTACAGAGTCTGTCAATTTCTTGGGCATCCTTAGGATTCTGCTGGCTGCCTCCCTCAGTGCCTCCAAAACGTGAGGTCTCAATGAACCCTCCCCTCAGCCCACTGTTTGGCTGGGAGTTGTTCCCTGCATTAACTGTGGCTTTTAAGAAGCACTTACACGTTTCCCTCAAGCCCCAGAATGCTGAAATATGGACATTCTCTAATCAAGAATTGAACCCAAGGAGAAAAGTGTAGTTGAAAGGGGAGGTGGAAGTGCTTATGGATAAAGGGATAATCCTGAAATAATGTCATTATCTGGCAAATAAACATATGAAAAGTACAGAATTAGGGCAAACTGGACCTAAACACCTTGTTATAGAAAAATTACTTTATTATGCCTGAATTTTAGTACATTCAAATACAACTTGTTCTGCGCTGGAAGGTCTGCATAGCCTCTAAATATTCTGGTCCATGTTTCCTGGAGTCTCGAGCCTGCTGTTTTGTTCTGCTCTTAATAAAATTGATGTAGGTCAGGCAAGTGCTTCATTAACTGGTATTGCTATGGCACATACTAGGACATCTTAGGAGTGAGTTTTGAGTGAGCTGTGATTCCACTGAAACGTGGAGGTGGCAGACTTGGCCTCCAGCTGCAGATGAGTGCCAGCAGGGCAATTCTGGTCATGGGAGCAGAAAATTCAGCAGAGGCTGCAAAACTCTCTCAAGATGGGCAAATTAGCCCTGACTAAGCTCATTGCTGGCACAGTGAGTCAGCTACCGGTGTGCAAGCAAGGCAGCTTAGGTTAGATAAGTTTACATTGCAAAACCATTCCATCTGCCACGTAGAGAAATGTTGAAACATTTTGAAATTCCTCTAATAGCAGTACCTTTATTCATCATGAGTCTGGGAAATTTTACCACCTAGTAAAATCATAGTCCAGACTTATTCAGCGTATAAATAGTCACAGTAATTAATTCAAACTAGTGCAATCAAATCCATTTCCAAAAAAAGGAGACCACACACCTCCAAGATACCAGTTTGCATGCTTCTCTTTTGAACATCCCAGTGGTCAGGGGAAAACAGTGAAGCTGAAATGCTTCTTTCTGAAATCGCCTGTAGAGCAGTGCACTGACAAGGGAAAGTCGTCCTGTTGTGGAATGCATGCATTTTTCTATTTTGGACCTAAGACCTCTGTTCCACTTTGGAGGAATAAGAAACAAATTTATTACATTAGTGAAATGGGCAATGGCTGCCTCTTCAGTAGAGACCTTGTGTACTCCAGAGATTAGATCTGGGATAAGCGTCCAGGCAAAAGATACATGGAGCTAATAAATTTAAGTGCATCTTCTGAGAAGCACAATCTACCTTTTGCCCCAGGAGAGGGAAATTTTGACTGGTTAGGATTTTCTAGAACATAATATTTCCTTCAAGAAGAGCACTTCCTTCAAAATCAGTCTCAACTGTGTTTGCTGTCTGTTTCAAGCAACAACAGAAACACTTTGGGGATAAAGGATCATTTTCTAGAGAATGCTTTGGTAAAATGAGGGGTCTTTAGCCAAATACGACAATAGTCAACATAGTTCTTTGTGTACTTCACAGTTCAATAATCTCACTGAAAGTTCAAAGGATTGGATTAAATTCCTCTTGGATTTCCTGTGATAATCTCAGTTGGATCATCTGCTCCTACGTGCTAAAGTTCAACCATGTCTGAATCTGTTAAGGAAAAATGACATTTATTAGACCCAACTTTCTTTTACAAACCTTCCTCATCTGACTGGGACAACATATGCTATTTAAAGGGCTGTTTTACAACCAATGAAAATTTTGCACAGATAACCAAAAAGCTATGTCGGATGGGAAATAATGAACTACATTAGCCCTTTACAATAAAAGACAACCAAAAAAACCCCAAACCAACAACAAACAAACAAACAAGATGGTTTTGGACTTGGTTTCTCCCTGTCCATGTGGTAGAGTCCATTTAATTTATACTGCTAATTCGGGGGGAGAGGGGGAGGGCAGTTAGCAAAGGTTAAATTCATCCTGCCTTGCATTACTGCCTGAGTAGTTTGGTGAACTTTAAAGACAAGAGTTCTTGGATATAGACTTGTATTTCAGGAGATGTGGTTTGTGGGTATTAAAGGATAAAACATCAATTAAATGGATAGATACTTCTTTTGGGCAGAAGATTTATTCTTTGAATTTGCTCTTTGTATATTTATTGGCAACCCCCATTAGCTATTTTTAAGGACATCTACACTTTGAAAGGATGCTTATATGTTTCTTGTGTTGAAATCTAAGTGGGCAAGTACTAAATGTTCAGCTAATAGAGACTAACATAATACCACTGATATTAAACTTACTCAGCTAATTACCTCTTCTGGTCTCTGTGAAGTAATTGAAAATCCTTCTATCAACTTTAGAGGACCAGGTTTGGCTCTTTTAAATGTTCAAACCACTATATTTAGGAATTGTGATGCTGGTGAGTGCCTTGAATTCATGTGATAATGAAAATTCGTAATGTGTTTTTCCATGCAGTGAGAATGCATACATTGTTATTTTATTTGGGTTAATCTATTTTTGTAGAGTACTTGAGAAGAAATACATAAACTTGTATAGTTTAGTCTTTAAGTTAAATGAGACTAGTGACCTCTTTTGGGCTAGATCTTAGTTTCTCTATTTCTAATGCAGAATTTCTCTCATAAAGATTTACCTCTGTGACAGAGGCAAGGTTGCTAACTCTGCCTATTAACAAATATATATTTTGCTTCAGCAAGATTAAATGACTGATAATGATGTGTGTCATGACACAAATATAAGTATGGAAGGAAGTTTGTGCTGCCTTCCCTTGAAATAATGCCTTTGCTGATTTTCATAGGATTCATCCAAAACTCAATAAGCAAACTCTTCAGTGCCATTAGAGAGGCAGAAACATTTCCAAGAAAAAGGAAAACTTGAAAATCTGCATTTTCAGCAGTGAGTATTAGTGGTTATTCCTCAGTTTCAATGTTCAGAAACAGAAAATTCACAGGAAAATTTGGAAGAAAATCCAAATGAAAAGGGGCTGCTTTTCAGGCTCCTCTTTTGAGGTGCCTCCACTCAGGCAACTGAAGCACTAGTCATTTTAGAACTTTCAATCTCATTCTTCTCTTTTCCTCATCTTTTTCTCTTTTCCTCTTCTCTTTTCTATTAAGGTCAAATCCTGCTTCTCCTGATGCCAATAACAAAACTCCCATTGATTTCAACATCAGCAGGAAATATGCAGTTTTTTATTTACCACAACCACCACAATGAATCTCTGGGAAGAATTCATTTATATCCATTCCAACAATGCCATGAAAAATGGGCCCTTGCTATTTTATCACATCCAAACTGTTGCTCTAACTCTAACATCCTAGCTGTTGCTAACAAGTCAGTGATGATTTGTAAACCAACAATTTATGGTAACCACATTCCATCCCCATTATGATGTGTGGTTTGGAAATGGAAAAGTAATCAAGACCTCCTGTTAAGAGACTTTATTTCAGTTAAGGGTTTCTGTAAATAAAAGCATTTTCAAAGGATCATTGCTATATGATTCTAACTCCAAATTGTTCATTTGATCTAGATCCCATCTATGCTCCAAATTCCTGCCAGGCTCTGTCTGTCAGGAGTGTGAGATCCCCAGCAGTGGCATGAGCATACTGGTAAAACTGTTTTTATCAGTACAAGTATTTTCACTCAACTGGATAGTTTCACTAGACTGGAACAGCAGCTCCATTTCTTGGAGACAGCTATGTCCATTCCTTGGAATACTTTGTAACACTTTATCAGTGCACTATAAGGGTACTCTGACATAAATAAAGGCCTCCTACTACAGTTACAGTAAGAGATGAAGGATTGTAGTCAGACCCATGGTATGTAGTGATGCCCTGGGGAACAAAGAGCCTGCGTAGTTTGTGCAACACTTTGTCTTGGTTGTAAGGATTGTGGGCAGTCACTATGACACTGAGGAGAACTTTCCAGCACTTTGATGGGAGACCACCTAGAATTACTGGTAAATAAACTCAAACAAGGGAATTTTGTTCCAGTACTAAATTCTGGTACCAGCCAGGTTGAAAACCTTCTTTTGCTCTCTTTGCTACTAACACACCATGTCCTATCAACCCTGTGTAGGAAGCCCAGCAGCCTGGCTTTGAGGCTAGAGACACTTTGTTTGGTGACCTGCTGAAAGAGAGAGCAATTTAGGCAGTGTAGTGAGTGCCCTACTAATCAGCCCTAACTATTATGTGATATGATAATAGAGACCATGCTAATTAGGAGATATAAAGCTCTCCTCCCACCTCTTTGTCTTCAGCAAAACTCACTATTTGATTAGGTTATGTATCCCAGAATTAAACACAATTCACTGGGGTAGGATGTCACCTTGAAGGGTTTACTCTGATTTTCAATTTAACAAAAGACCAACAACAAAACAACACTCTTAAAATTTACTTTTATTTAGTGACCTAATCTATGAAGAGGATTTGAGCATGTATGAATCCTCATGAGGTGTTCATTGGCTTGGCTATATTTTAATAACTGTATGCAAATGAATAACTATTTTGTCATTAAGTAACTTTCTAAGCAGTTATCTCTGTAACATTGAGGGGAATTACATGTTTTAAAGGAAAGTTTATCTCATGTAGTACAACAGACTGAAGAACGACATAAATCCTGGACGGAGAGCTTGTTCACCATCAGAAACTAAGCATAGGTCCATGATAAAATGGATTCATGGGCTTAGCTGTGTTTTAATGTGTTTCTCCCCACTCCTGACCCTCCGCTGTAAGTAGAATGTCTGCTTGTTGGTGATGGCAAAGCAGTTCATGAACCATGTTGGACTGCTGGAATTTGGTTGAGGAAAAGCAGTTTGTATAATGGAGGGAATGACAATGGCAAAGTAGTTTCCTGATCTGTCATAGTTATGCTGCCAGGTGGTGGCATGTAGCAACAAGTGGTGAAAAGTCAGAGAAGGTTTTAGATGGGACTGTTTGAAACCAGTAGTAGTAGTAGTAGTACCAAGGATAAAACTGTCACTTCAACTAGTTTTGGAAAAGAGCTCAAACATTTCACTAGGGAGATGCCCAACTTATTGTCCTACAAGCTGCTGGATGTGGATTCTGGTAGGCCTTGAAAGGGCAATCTGTCACACACTGCAACCACTCGAGTGTGATGATAGGGACCACTGCAGCCCAGATTAGTTCATCCCCCTGGAGCAGCATTTGATAATATCTGGCCTCCCCAGTTCTGGAAACAAGTCAACATCTACAAGCTATGTTAGATGATTTTATCCCTATCACTCATTCTTTCCACACAGCCCCTTGGGGCATGGAATAGATATCTCTTCTTTATTCTCAGATATTTATTCTTACGGATGTATTAGATTTTTGCCCTAATATGTCACGCTGTTCTTTAATTAGAAAGTAAGTGAAAAGGAAGAAAATTGCCCACATTTTTCCAGCAGCAGGAGTGTGTCAGGTAATAGGGCGGGAGCCCAGGCAAGCCCCGTGTTTACATTAATCTGATGCTGCGCTACCACCTTGTGGGCAGAAGGTAAATCGCGCTGGGCTGCCCGGCACGCAGGGACAGGTCCTGGCCGGGCACCGTGACCGTGGGCGCTCTGCCCGCCAGGGACAGCACAGCCTGGCTCCTCCAGGCTGAGACAGCTCGGGATCTGGGCAGCCAAGAGAAGCCGAGCAGACTGTGAAAATCTGCTGAAGCTCTGAAGTGTGATAGCAGATGAAGGGTACCCTTCAAAGGGATGTGACAGTATGGTATTCCTGTAGGATATAAAGAGACGCAAGTAGGATGAAATCATGTTCCTATTATACTAGAGTACCAATGCATTTATATAAAGTAACTCTTCTGATCTGCCTGCTCTTAACCACAACCCTCAGAGCTGCTTAGAAGTTCCTTGACTGGCTTCCACCTGCTAACTCCACTGACAAGTCCCTTAGCAGTGTATTGCCTTGGAGTACCAACACCTCCATGGTCTTCTCTCCACATTCCAGGATTACTGCAGCTCTCTTGAATTTCTGTGCTGTCCTTCAGGGAAGAATAGAAATAAGAAAGCCACCTAATCAAGTTATTGAATATGTTATTAATAAAAGCATTATTGGTAGCCTCTTCATCCCTTCAGGATTTAGTACCCCAAGATTCCAAGAGAAGATGTATTCCAAACATTATTTTTCTTTTCTCTAAAACTGAAGGAATCTCTCTGAATATCTGAGACTGCACAATCAGATGTACTGTCTGATGTGCCTCCTCAGATGTAACAACAGAGAGATTTTAAAAACAAGTGTTTCTCTGACATCTGTTACATTCTTCTCTGGAATTGTTCAAGGAATGACTCGACCTGGCACTTAGTGTTGTCCTTTAGTTGACACAGTGACAGCTGGTCAAAGGCTGAATCTTGGAGGTCTTCACCAACCTTAATGATTCTATGACTCTATGATTGGCTGAAGGTGAAAGCTTTTGGGGAACTGAGCCTCCTGTTAGTCAACAGGCCAGAGTTCCAGATTTATACTGATGCCAAATTCTGGGGCGGGATGTGATTCAAAATCTTATTGAGGGTTTCCACAACCAGAGAGTCTGTCTAATAGGCCCAGTTAATTTGATATTACAGAACAAGCCTTTCTCAATTGCTCTTCATTTATAGCAGTCCTCTTCACATGGTAAATTAGGTGACTGCTGTAGCCAACACGTGAACTTGTGTCTCTAACATGACTACAGGTTGCCTCAGTGGAAGGCAGTAGAATTCTTTCTGCTTTCCTTCTCTCTCTCCTCCTCCATCCTCCACATTTTCATAACACAGTTTGAGCATTTAGTCCAGTATTGTCTCTTCCAAGCTAAAGAATGATCCATCCTGAGAGACAGGAAGCCAAGGAAAGATGGCAGGAGGCCTGCATTGATGAAACAGGAGCTCCAGACAAACCTCAAACACAAAAAAAGAAACATGCAAAAAAGGCAATTAGTTCAGATCTCCCATAAGGAATATGGACACATTATACCATGCAAGGATGAGGTTAGGAAAATGAAAGCCCAGCTGGAATTGAATCTGGTGAGGGGTATAAAGTAAAACAGGAAGGGCTTCTACGAGTGTACTTACAGGAAAAGAAAAAAAAGGGGTGAGGGGAGTGGAATGTAGGCTTGCTGCTGAATGAGACCACAGAAAATGCTGATGACTTCTTGGCTGGAGGTATGGGACAACCAGAAACTTGGTGAAACAGTGCACCTGATGATGATTAGCCCCAGGCACCAGTACAGACCAGGGAGATCCACCAGCTGCAAAGCAGCTTGGCAGAAAGGGCCTGATGGCCTGTGGGTGCTGGTGGACAACAAACTATAAGCCAGGAATCTGCCCTTGGAGCAAAGATGGCCAAAAACATCCTGGATTGCATGAAGAAGACCATTGCAGGAAGATGGAGTCAGGCGGACTTTCCTTTGTGCTCCCCAGTGTTGAAACAATGTCTGGAGTGCTGCAGCCACAAGGATAAGGACAAAAACATAAGGGGCAAATCTAATGAAGGAACATGAAGATTTGAAGGAATATGAAGATTATCCATGGACTGGAGCATGTGACATACAGAAAGACACTGAGAAAACTGGAACTATTTTCAGCCTAGGAAGGAGAAAGCTCAGTAGGATCTGAACAATCTGTATAAATGCGTGATGGAGACAGTAAAGAGATAGTCTTCTCAGCAGCATCCTGTGAAGAGTCAAGAAGATGGGCACAAAGTCAAATATGCGAAATTCCTTTCAAATTTTAGAAGCTTTTTTTTTTTAAATTATTGTGAATGGCCAAATGCTAAAACAGGCTTCCCTGACAGTTTGTGTCTATCCTTGGAGCTATTCAATGCCTTGCTAGACACAATACGGAGCAACATGCTCTTGGTGACCCTCTCTGTGTAGGGTGTTGGAGTGGAGTAGACAATCTCCAGAGGACCCTTCCAAAGTCTGTGATTCTGTTCAGTAACACATTTATTTTTCTAGGCACAGTTCTGATAGGACCAATGATTCTATGTCCAACTTCTTTTTCCCTTTTTGACAGAGATGAAAAACATTTCCATCTTTTGATTCTGCTTTCAGGATAACATTCAGCCCACAGTCATTGTGGGACATGAGTGAGACCTCATGTTCTTTTCAGCAGTTTTCTGTGCCCTACTTCTCCAGCTGTCCAAGGTAACTTACTGAAGCATCACAGCTCATCTCTGCCCCCAACTTCTGTCTTACAAGGACACGGGAAAGACCAAAGTATATATTATCTTTTCATGTGGCCTAAGCACAGGATATGCCTGAGGCATGAGGAACAATACATGCACTGCACGTGTTCTTCCACTCCAGCTCTGTGTGAGAGTCGTCCTCTAATTCAGGAACAGATCACACACACCTTACTCTGCTTCAAGCACAGCAAAATTGCTACTCAAAACTACCATGCATCCAGGACTCTCTCCCATTTTTTCCCACCTGCTGTGCTTTTGGTTTTCTCTTCCACTGACCAGCAGTGTGAAATAGCAGAGCTGCTGTGGAGTAACAGGCTGTGTACTACATATCTTCAGGATGTGCTAATTTTGTCTACCAAGATCTTGTTAGTGAAAGATTTTCATGTCATGCTCAAAATAACTCCTTTGCTGAGGGTGGAAGTCTGTTAATGTGACAAATGGTGAACCTGTTTCTCTGGAGAGAAATTGCTAGCAGAAGACTGTGATGGTGTTGTAGGAGGAATTCAGAGTAAAACAGTTCTTGATGGTTTTATTGGTGCCCTCAGCTACTTGAGTACCTTCTTGCTCACTTACATGAGTGCTGCTCCTTATGTAAAAGAATATTTCCTCTTGCTCCATGTTTCCTAAATGATATAATTTATCTTGCTCTGAGTTGCACACAAATAAAAACAGGATTTTACAATCTCAAATCAGTTATATTAGAAAGCAAAAGAACTGAACTTCCTTACCAGAATTCTCAGGGAGCATAACACACCATATAGCATAGCCTAAGAGAGCTCTTCTGAAATTCTTTTGCAATACCACTTTTTATCAGTACAGATCTAAGTCATCAGTATGAATCATACAGGGCCCCACAGACCTCTGCAATAATTTTAGTGTCTTCAACTGTTAGTCAACACTCTAAGGCTTCGGTAAACTTCTTGAATGTGAGGAAGAACTTGCAAAAGTTCATCAGGAAATTCTCTGTAGAGTCCATCATTTCCATCTAAGTAGTAAAGAGTGATGTGCTCTCTAGCTTTCTGTATAATGGCATCATTGCTTCTTTGTTTCATGTTTTCAGTCTAGTTCTTGGACAAATAGAGATTTCAAGGCAATAGGAAGTTAGATTAAGAAAAATATATTCATGGAAAAAATTATCTTTAATCCACTTAACCAATTAATATAGCAGTACAGCAATTAATGATGTATCACAAAGTACAGAGAAATTGCCCAGACAGCCAATATCATGAGAAAGCCAGTACCACATTAGTGATGGGGTGGAATCATTCCCAAACTGTGAATGCACATGATAGCAATATTGGATGATACATTTGTAACAGAAACCCACTCTGGTGACCTTTAATTTGTTTTCTGCCCAAGGATAAAGATTATAATTGGAGGAAAGTTCCTAAGCAACAGTGGTTAGCAAGTTTCATTTACAACACCCCTTCTTCCTCAACCTTCCTGCAGCTCACACAGTATTTCCCAAAGGGGCTAAACCTCAGATTCAGTTGCAAAGCCTGCCTTTGTAGGACACCAGAGACACAGGAATTAACTCATTTTGTTTACTCAGATTTAAACCAAGAAATATGAACTAATTTAAGAGTCAGAATCAAATTGAAATGTCTGAAGTACAAGAATTAAACACTGTACAAAATTCATATCGTCATCCAACACACATTCCATTTCTAACCCATCAGTTTTGGGATTAATTCAGGAAATACTTAAAAACAGGCCTCTTTTCCTTTTTTTTTCTTTTTTCTTTTTTTATTTTTATTTTATGGATTCTATTGAGACTGTTTCTAACAGCCTTGTACAAAACATGTTGATCATCTGTGTCATCATGTGAGATCTTATTGAAAGACGGCATTTTTTAATTAACAGATTAATAGATATTTTCCTTCCATGAATTCATTTTAATTGTCTGTTTATATCAGAGTATCTAAAGTGTGCCAGTCTACCACTTCAAGAAATATTTCATAATACAGACAGTTAGGGGTTTTTTTCCTCTGTCAGTAAATATACTAGGAAAGTACTAAATCTGCACAGTGACATGACTGTAAATGAATCCTCTATTTTTACTTCCACATTTTAGCTATTAGCCTGCTCAACAGAAATTTAGCTGTTGATTCTGAGTCTGCAAGTGTGATTGGTCAGACTGGCTTCACTAAAGTCAGCAGTACATCCTGTTTTATTGCATGCCATGCCCAAACTCCTCAACTTCAGCCACAGCTGAAATAGAACACACCATTGTAAATGGTATCCAAATTTTTTTTAAAGACAGGATTCTTCTAGTTACTGTACCTGACAAGTGGTAGGTGCTATGTTTTATATTTAGATGTTTATTTTTAAATCTATCAGAGGTAATGTTATGAAAGACATACCTTGAAGATTAACACCACTGGGTGTGGATGGGAGTAGAGACTTGTATTGGATACATCAGATGGCAGCTGTTACCTTCTTTACCCGAGTGTAACCATTTTGCCAGGCCTTAATTGCCTTCATAAAGAGCCAGGCTTAAGTTTAAGAATGTCCATGGGTTGCTCAAGTTAAACCCAAAATACTGGGAAAATAATCTTGAACTTTCTTGTGTTCAATGAGGTAATTTTCTCCATTTGCGAGTACAAAACAAAGGGATCAATAAATAACATTTTAAACTAATGAAAATAAAAAAAGCTCTTGACAAAATGGTTAAGCAGGGTAAAAGACAGCACCTGGCATACAGTTACAGCAACAATAATTTTACAGTCTTCTGCTGAGAGGGCAGTGCTTGGCCAGTGGCTCGCTTTTCCTTCCTAAGGGAGCCTTCACTCAAAATTTAGGACTCCTGTGTCTTGCAAGGTAGCTAGACCTTGTCAGCTTCAACTTTCACAGAATTGTAGAATCATAGAATTATTGAGGTTGGAAGAGACCTTTAAGATCATCCGGTCCCACTGTCCACCCAGCAATACCACTGTAAACCCTGAACAGTTAAACCACATGCCCTAGTGCCAGATCCACATACTTCTTGAACACTTCCAGGGGCAGTGACTCCATCACCTTCCTGAGCAACCTGTTTCAGTGCCTGACCACCCCACCAGGGAACAAATCTTCTAGATATCTAGACTGGATCTCCCCTGTCTCGGCTGAAGGTCATTTCCTCTTGTCCTCTCACTGCAGGCACAGCAGAAGAGACTGAGCCCCAGCTGCCTACAGCCTCTTATCAGGGAGCTGGAGAGAGCAATCAGGTCCCGCCAAGCCTCCTCTTTCTGATACTAAACAAACCCATTTCCCTCAGCTGTTCCTCATAAGATGTTTTCTAGACCCTTCACAAGACTTTGTGCCCATCTTTGGTGTGTTGTTTTCCACACACCACATAAAAACTTTTCTAAAGATCTCTTTTTCTGTTCTCTATCTTTTATATCCCATGTTCTAAGTTAAATGCCTTAGATGAAGCTAACATTCCTCAGGCAGGGTTAGAAAGTCTTAAGTGACCTTGACTCCTCCATACTCTCACAGGTACAAAATTTCATCCTTCATGCTAAAAAGCTCCCATTCAGACAGAAATGTTTCTCAAATATAATGAAACAGCCTATGCAAACAAAGCAAACGTGTTTCAGTCATATCTACTGGTCATTTCTGTTCCTTATCCCTTTGCTCTGCCAGTTGTCAGCCCTTCTGCTCCTTTTCTAGTCTGTCTTTCTCCTGGGGAATTGGTGTGGTGAGAGAGGGTGCCAGAGATTTGCTTTCACTTTGGGCCTCAGCCACCAGCTTTACCCACACCTAATGTATATTTAATATGATACAGCCAACAACCCTTCCTGCCAACCTCTGATCATGTGCCAGCTGAAGAATGCTGCAAAGTAATGTCTTCTGACTAAATCTCCAAACCCACGTATAAACTCCTGATCAGTGGTGGGTGAGATTACTGGGGATGTGTGTATGTACCCCTGTTTCTGTGCCACCTGGAATTTCTCCATACTGTAGGATATCTATGGAAGCAGGCTCCAGAGAACCTTCTGTTTTTGCAGTAGGTGCATAAGGCAAAGCTGCTGCAAGGTTTTTCCTGGTAGCTTCATCTCCTGACTCAAGAAGTCATGTAACACTTCTGTGCATGGTTAATTGGTGGTCATGATTCACTGGGGGAGTTACAGCACTTCAGTGATGGAAGTTCAGTGAACTTCATGAGTGAAGTTTTACATGGAAGAATTTAATGATGTAGGTTTCTTTGGGAATACATTATCTTTTCCATGGAAGCTTGATTTGTTTTCTTCTTTCTTCATGGATCAGCAGCGACAAAGAAGACTGAGGGTAATGAAGTTTACTTGCTTGGAAGGACTTTTTCTTTTTTCTTTTTCTTTATTTTTCTCTATTCACCCCTCCTTCACCTCAGCCCCCTACCCCAGAGTTCTTGAAGTGGTTAAGAAAGGTTTATACCAGGTAGTATAAAGATCAAAATGTTAAGGGAACCAGAGGGAAGTGATTGAGAAGGTCTTTATGAGGATGACAGCTCTGCCTTGTAATACAATACTATTTCTCATGGGAGTGGGTGGGAGGCCAGCCTAAATTTCCTCTTGCTGCCCTGCCAAATTCCCCAAATTGCATAACTGTGTATTCTCCTTACACAGTGGTACCCTTGGCATCACTAGCAAATCTGCAGGGAAGCAGTGAAGCAGCTGGAGGCTTGAAGGTGGACCAAAATTGGTAGAGGACAGACTTGGTTAGCCAAAAAACAAAACAAACCCAAACCCACAAACTGAATTTACTAACTCTCCCATGTATAACTGAACAGCACAATACAGATTTAATAACATACACTTTTTTGTTCTAAATGCACTCCATCTAGGAAAAATAAGTTTATCGGGATAAGCAAAGGGCCCATGGGGAGTTCATCAGTTCAGTTTCAAGTCACAAGATGTGTTTTACTTGGCTTTAGAACCTTTTTGTGCAAGATTAATATGAAACTGCTGAAACGCAAACTGACAAAAAGACATATTTTTACTGGTTGGTGCTTTTTCCTCTGTGCCATTATTTTCATCGGGAGGCCCCATCGCTGCCTTTCCCATCATTGCTGCCTTAGACTGACAGGAGGATGAGGTACTTGTTGGCTTCTGTGAGGAAATGAAAGAATGACTATTGGAAGAGCAGAATGACCAGTGTAACCCATAAGGATGTAACCCTGAAGGCTTTTGTTTTGTCACTACACTGAATCAAAAGAAAAGAATTTGGACCTTCTCAGAGGGGAGTGTCAAACGTGGCTAGCCTGGGGTAGGTTCTGCCTGAGCAAGGAGGGAAAAATTTACCTCCTTTGGAAAAATATTTGCGCATCTTAAAAGTTCAGGTAGTCAAATCTATTACTTTTGCAGCTTCATCAAGTTCCACGGCAGCCTACCCTAGCCCTGTTTGCCAGCTGACTATCACTGAGGCAAGGAAAAAGCAAGTACACCCACAGTGGTTTTGATAATCTTGTTCTTGTTGCCTGTGTGCAGCACCTTAAACAGGCTCAGTGCTGTCGCTGGGATTGCTTGAGAGGCAGGGTACTACCCAGCATGTGTAAGGGTGGGAGAATCTGGCTCCAAGATGGTTTCTTTTTCTCTCCTTGCTACAGGACCTGGAAAAGACAAGGGTGTGTGGGCGGGCCTGGAGTCCCTCCAAAGAAAGTGTGAGGCCTTGGGCAAAACAAATCCATCAGGTCTCTCATTTCTTCCAAATATAGGTCTGTTCTGAGTAATAGCCAAACTCAAGTCTAAATTCCACATTCAACCATTTCAGAGGGAATACATGAAAAAGACCCTATGGCCCAGAGAGTCTGTCTATAGAAAATATTTTGATAGCTCTTCCGCTCTGGCATTATCTTCCACTTAAAAAGAAAGAAAAGGAAAACACACAGAATTGGAGCACATGATTCAATTTTCACTGCAAAAGAACTGATTGATGAAAATAATACTTCTGAAAACAATCTGTTGTGAGCTATCAAATATTTTTGCCTATGCACCAATTGGCAGAAAGCAGACAGATAAATTATTACAATATGTAAGAAAACAAATTGCTCTGAGGAGGAATAGTATTTGTGTGTTTATGAGCAGGATCACTAGAATTAAACCCATAAAAGCATGCTGAGAGATCATCTTCCATCACAGCAGAAATATACTGGCAGCAAAGGAACTCACTTCAGCTCTGTTCCTGGCTGAATTTCTAGCAAAACAGGGTTTATGATATGCAAGTGTTCTCCTGGAGTAGAATTTTTTAAAAAATAAAAATAAAAAAGGAGTCTGGGATGTTCCTGCTGTCAAGAAGAAGGGGTCTCATAGCCATTTTTGCCAAGATACTTCCAAATTTTTCAGGCATCACCACATTTTAATAAAGAGAAGCAGTTGCAGCAGATCCATGGATCCTGAATATTACAGCTCATGGGAAAATTTTCGGAAGTGCTGTAGACACGAAGCTTTAAGAACCAGCATTCTGTTAACTTTCAATAAGACAGTTTCTATAGAGCCTGACAAGTGGAAAAATTACAGTGAGATAAGGTCTGTATGAAATAAAGCCTGTGGATTGCTCTTTGCTGTCTGTGTATCTGTTCCTATCCCACAGCAAGAAGTTCAGATAGAGATGGTAACTCATTTTCCAGTAACTCCTTTTCCATCAGGAGCCAAACCACCTCACATTTTCCTCAGAGCTCAGACTGGGTACACTGGCAGCTGGTGGGTAGCAGTGGATGAGGCAGCTGGGTACTAAATACAATTTTGAATTAATAAGTAGAGCTTCTAAGTGGCACAGGATAAATCTACCTTTACATTTGTAGATAACTATCACCCACCTCGAGCCATGAGATCCACATTTTCCCTTCTCATGCCGTGCCTATAACCTGCATCGACCCCATCTGCTTGCACTGCTGCTAAGAGGAGAGGGAACCCTTCTGGTCTGCAGCATCATCTTCTTTTCCTGAACTACCTTTTATCTGTGCGTTGTAGAGGAAGAAAGGGGGCACAAAGAGCATGAAAGTCTGGAATAGACAATAATAAGACTGATTCTGGGAAATGTGACCTGTGGAACGTAAATAAACTTCATGTACATCTCAGGAGCTTGAGAGGGAGACGAGATGAATTGCAGAACATACCAGATATTTTTTCCACAGCAAGGCTATACAGCTGCTAGTAGTTGATCTTAGGCTTCCCACTAGATGTTCCATAGAGTTGGCCTTTTGATCATTGCTACAACCATCATGATATCAATAAGAGGCAAAGATTTCTAATGGTATCCAGGGGAATCTGAATTCCGTGGGGAAAAAAAAAGCAACGGAAGCCCATTTGCTAAAGGGCTTTTTACAAATCTTTCCTTACAAAAGAATTTCCTTCCCAGAAATTAAATTTCTCATTCAAAATAAGCATCCTTGTATGTGACAGAACCAGAGTATCTTGGACCTTTTATTTTCTGTCTTTTCTTTCAATGAAGGTAGAAATATTCTGTGATCTTAAATGTCACAAGAAATTGTTTTGTCATATTTCAAGGCTGCTGAATGAGTACTTAAAAATAAATAGTGAGCAGAAGTGTTCCTCTAACAAACTCTCGCATTTGCATATTTTTAGGGAGCCACTCGTAGCTTGTGGGCAATAGCTGATGCTAATTGCTAGGAAGGAGTTAGCTGCAAGGACTGCTAACTGTAGGCAGCTAGCCAGACTAAGAGGTTGTGATCATGTCATTAAGGCAGCAAGTACAACACTTTGTGGGTGAAAAGTTACTATGCTATTTTGTGACAGATAACTTGAAAAGGTGGCAAGGGAAAGAAAAAAATCCATAAGAGCCCCACAACACATCAGTATGCTACAAAGAGATGTAGCTCATATCACCTACCAAAAACTGGAGTAAGTCTGTTTGTCATTGAAACATTCTAAGCAGGAATTAATTATTTCATCTAAATCAGCAGCCTAAATTACATTGAAAAGATTACATGAAATGAGCTGGTTTGTACATTTAAGATTTCTGCCTGTGAGTACAACTTCATCACTAAGCCTTCAAGTGCTAGCACCACCTACAAGTATGTCAGTGACAGGTGAGATGTACTGCTCTGATTTTAAGAGAGGTGTTCAAGGGCCAAGCAGAAGTTTTTCAGTTCCTCTTTTATCTGGTGGAGTGCCCTCTTGACTTTCTGTGGTGTGTTCAAAACCTCTATGCTGCTGGTGAAGGGGTCATAGTGCAGAGCAAAAGGCTTCCTGATCTTCATTGCATAGTTCCTGTGGGGAGACAGGACAGAGATTCTAGTTCAAAAGGCATTTCCTTAAGTGCAAAACCTGCAGGACCTCATTTCTCAGGGTATAGTCATGGCCTGACTGGGGAGCAGAGGATGCTGTAACACCTCCTCACTGCTTCTCCTGAGCTTTGCCTGGTGCAGCACATCCTGCCCACAGCTGAACCACTTGCAGCCCCAAAGATCTGCAGTGCCTCATCTCAGCCTGACTGGCTGAGACCCTTCTGTGCTCCCACAGCTCTGCGTTCACACAGTTCAGAGTTATTACAACCACAAGCTGAGGAATGCAGGACCACAGCATGTCTGCCGCCTTCACTTCCAAGAAATAACCTGGAGCAGCTCTTTCTGTGTAATATTCTAAAAACCTGTTGATACTAGGCATCCTGGGCTATTTTTCTGTCTCTGTTAAAAGAAAAAACATGATTGCTTGCCACTTTCGACAATATTTCCATTACGTACACACTGGTAGGAACCCCCTGTACTGGTGTTGCCTTATGTTTTCCGTGCTGACAGATTCTTGTGCCTTCAGTTATTTTAAGCAGCCTTGGCTGAAAAAATGTATGAAAAAGCTTCATGCTTGAGAGTGGTATATTCCTTGTCCTCGTACGTTCTTTGCAGGTTTGCCTGAGTCAAATGCTTTGCAAGTCCTCTTTCTTATGCCAGTGAGTTCTCACCCATGTTTTTTCACATATTAAAAATTTAATGTGAACATTCAGATTTAAGACGAGGAGCCTAATTAGCCATGGCTATAGCCCCAGCAGACAGTGCTTCTGGGGAAGGGGCGGGGACAGTAGGGAAGAAGTCTGGCTCAGGTCCTCTTCCTCTAATAAATTCCTCATTTCAGCTCCTACATGCTCCCCAGTAGCTCCACAACCAACATCCTGCCTCCAGCCAGAATTGGTCATGTTTTTCTAACGAATGGAGATGAAGGCCAGAATTTTAAACTCTGCTTATTTATTGAAAAAAAAAAAAAAACCCAAGGAAAAAACCATCCTTGCTGCACAACATTACACAGTTAAGGAAAACTGTTTAGAAACACCTCAAGCTAATTTGAAATAATGCTATTTAGGTTGCAGACAGCTACTTTATAGAAATTAGAGTGCCCCTGAATGCTGACTCTGGATTCTTGTGCAGATATAATCAGAGAAGAAAGGCAATCTTGTTTTTAAGCCCCCTGCTGATCCATGTTAATTCCAGAGACTGCTATAAAATTTCCATGTGACCTTGGGTAAATCAGTTGTTCACGATCCCCTGATTGTATGGACTTGCACATAGGGTTTATACTCTCACAGTTCATTTAAAGATTTTACTTCAGAAGGCGCCAAAATGAAGCACTGCTAAGATTAAGCAGGGACAGGGTATAGCAAAAATAAATCTTGAATTTCTGTGAACTTTTTCTGAGATAAACAAGCTTGTACTTAACTTTGTTGTACAAAAGCCACTATGCAGATGCAGTGAGATAGCCGGTCATGGTTGTTGCAATAGTAATAGATGTATTTGAGATTAAGAATCAACCCAGTGTGCCCCTCCTCAGTGAAAATACCCACAAACTCTTTACTTACTGAAGCTTGACCTTGGCATCTTCCAGATTTTCTGCTATGAAATAGACAGGCTGAAAGGCTTGGTCCTGATAGGGGTGAACTGCAGTCACTTCTGGGTCGAAAGGCTTGTAATCTGGCTTGTTTGACAAAGCGTACTTTGTAGCAGGAACAACACCAGTTAGAGCAGGTGAATGAAATGAGAAAGAATTAGTCAATGCTGGGCTGTGACATTCGCTTTTGGGAATAGTTAGGGGTAATAAAAAGCCCTGTTCTTTCATAGGTTAGAGCTGATTTTCATAATTAGCAGTTAATAAACCAAATAATAAATATTTTTAAGATAAATATATATATATATTTCCTGTATTACAGTGATGTACAACTGGATAGCACAGCCATGTTCTCAGACAGGGAGGGGAAAGTCTATGCCACCCCTCAAAATGTAAATATACAGAAGAATATGTAAACAGTATCACAGAAGTTTTGCAGTCCTGCCTAGCATAACTTTAGAGTCCCCTAGCCCATGTTACAAATTTCATGCTTCCTGCTGCAATGAAGAACAGAAGACAGAATGCTTCTGGTATTTTATGCACAGCTTCCAGGTCAGTATAGCAGCTTAAAATCTTCCCTGAAATCCAAGATATAAATACACACTACACTGCATGTGCACATTTGTATTTTTGAATCCACAGAAGTTCTTCTACATCTTCTTCTCCAGCTCTTTTACATTGTCCCCCCAGGCAAGCAGGAGCCTTATAGAAACCTCTTCTGTCCACTCTGCAGTCCATAGGTACAGCTATATGGTTTGTTCACATATACTGGAAATGCGTTTTAAACCAGTTTGGCACCTGCCCAGAGTCCTGGGAAGGCAGCTCTACTTAGGCTTAAAGTGAGTTCCCAAACACTTTTTCTGCCCCTGAAACTCAAGAGAGGTACTTTAAACCTAGCCCAGCTCCAGTGACATTTGAATGTCACGCATATACCTAAAAGCTGGTTGGGCCTCCAGCCTCCAGCTGGCCAGGTTGGTGAAGTGTACTGAGTACAAACCAGAAGGAAAAAGGAACTCATCCTATCAGTGTTGAGACCTTTTTTCCCACCTTCAGACTGGACAGTGGGCCCCATGCACCTAGGGACAGTCTTTAGTACCCACTCTTCTCTGAGATCTGCCTCTTTCCTTTCTCTCTTCTTCCCCAGTCTTCAGAAAGCTCCCTTCACCATTTTGTAACCCAAATGTCAACTCTCTGGGTACTACTTGTAAATAACTGCTAAGAGTAGGTGGTGCTGCTCAAGACTTTCAGTTCAATTTGCTAGCTGGAAAAATTAAGACAGTACTCCTAAGCACATATTTAGACATTTCAATGAACTGGTGCAGAAACAAATACCAGGCTTTAAAAAAAAAACAAACAAAAAACCCCCCAAAAAACCAAAACCCCCCAAATCCCAAGACTGTATAAAAGATGGTGTTTTTCTTGCTCTTCATTTGCAGTGTGTAATTGAAGAGTAAACCTTGGATAGCACTCATACAATCTAAGATGGTTGGTATACACAAACATGAGGCTGCTCTTAGAATCTTAGAAGCTCTGGGGAACAAATGGGAAAAGATTTCAGTAACTCAAAACCTGACAGGGGTCCCACTATGCTGTCAGTGGTCGAAGCAGAACTAAAATCCCATTGATTTCAGTGGAAGTTCAGCTCGAAACCGGATGGCCTTAAAGGCCTCTACAAGTTAAGTACCGGGTGTGCTGCAAGAAAAGCATATGTAGCAGTGAGTGTTGCCAGAAGTGTGGTATGAGCCATAAGATTTTACAGTATGCAGGACAGAGTCCAGCTGAGTGTTAACAGAAGAAGCATTTGGGATAATGTAGAACAGCTGACAGAATAAAGTGAAATAAACAGTGCAATACTGAGAGCTTTTGGGGAGGAATTCTTACAGTTCAGAGGAGGCAAGTTTGGCCAGCAGTCAGACCCATTACAACTGTTCAGTTTAGACTCGGGGATGGTTATCCTTTTGATACCTAGCTGCTATTACTAAATGCTTTGTTAGATAACAGGGATTCAAGTGCAAGACTCATGAAGAATGTGTCTAGCTCTACCTCTCATCCTCTTCCTTTACCCCAAATTATGACTTGAGTTTGGGCAGGATCAACTCATCCACAGAAGACATCTACCTGAAGCTAAGTTCAAAGAGTGTGGAGAAAAGGGAAATGTTTTGAAGATTTCATAGTCAGGATGTGGTTCCCTTGGTTACAGTCACACACTCACAGACAGCCAGTCCAGGCTGCAGTTCAGGGATGTTCCCAGGCTTTTGCTGATGCTAAGTTCTCATATAACATAAGCTGGATAAAAGCTGCTTGCTCTCTCCCGCTGGTTAGTTGTTATCTTCTTAGTGGCCAACCATCTAACCTTAGTAACTCATGCCTTTATTCCCTCTTTGATGACTGAATAATTCTGCTACTCCTGGCCTAGAGGCCTTCAGGCACAAGGAAACCCCTCCCTTGCCCAGGCTGCTGCAGTGTGTCTCCTTCAACACATGGCCTGCAGTGAGATTCCGACAGTATTTGTTATATTCACTGCCAACGAAGTGCCAAAACTTCACTGCCTGTACCAAGTATGTTGATCAGCTAAATGATAGGGATTCAAGTCTGGGACCTTCATGCAGAAGTCTGTGTCTAGGCCCACTGGGAAGCCTGGCAGATAGTTATTAGGTTGGATAATGGCTTTCTGCCAAGCAGCAGTGAAACTTATCTAGAGGAATAAACTGAAGTCTATCATGAGCTTCACTATCTTCCGATCTTCATTTTCCCTAGCAGATCTGTCTAGAGACTGCTATATTTCTAAAAAAATCCCCTCTATGAAACAGGCACTGAACTACACATATTTTTTCTCTTCAGCTGTAAAAAAAGCAGTAGGTATAGGGTTGCAATTTGCTAACAGGTGCTTAGGCATTGGACCTCACCACTTTACCCACACTGCCAGTGCCTATACTGAAGTTAGATGCTCAGGCAGACTAGAATAAATAAATGGAAATATTTCTGTATTTCATTTTTGTCCTAAATAAAAATCAATTAGGTGAAATCAACTAAAGAAGGAAGCCTCAGCACTTAAGTCATTAACTTGCGTACAAGTTTCGGGAGCTCAAGGTGAAATGCACAGAACCACTAAGCCACTGTCCCAGAAGATGCAGTGAGGAACTTGCAGAGCTCACAAAGGGATTCTGCAGGGTGCACAGCAGAACTGCTGGTTAACTGCTTGCCCAACTTCTGATTTAGGTGTTATATACAAGATGAACATGCTGAAAGGAGGATAATCCTGTTCATTACTTGTTGAATATAAATGCTATCACTCCTGCATGTATTTTCAGTAATAGGATGGATGACCCAGCTTTATCAAAAGTTTATCCAGTAGCTTTACCCTGCAATTACCTGTGGTAAAAGTAATGACAAGAAACTGCCACTTGGCTCAGGAACTGTCAGGACTTTCAGCCTCAGAGGCAGGGAGTTTGAGATACAGTTTTACTTTTTTGTTCTATATAGCATAGTTCTGTGCACAAGCAGTCCTCGCCCATGGTTTTAACCAAAAGCAGAAGAGTTTGTTGGTGTCTGAGGAAGAAAAGGGTGGAAGAAGAGGAGAGAGAGTACCAGTCTGGTGCACACGACTGCAGACACCAAAGATGAGCATTTCTAATGAGATTTTTACCTTCATTTGAGTCAAACTTAAACAGAGAAAGGAGGTAACCACATCAGATTGATTTTGCCATGCATATTGCTATGAAAGCTACACACATGTCAGCAATACGATTACCTTTGTCCTTTAGTATCCTGTTTAACATGTAAGTGAACTTGATTTAAAACTATGAAGTATTAAACCTGGCAAAGTAGAATAAATGTTATCTTGAATTGTGCTTTGATTGGACATTTCTGATTTTACCGGGTAAATGAAAGCAAGTTTATGTGTCCTGTTTGTTGTCAGTGAATATAAGAAGCACTGAAGGATTCCCAGATAAACAGTAGCTTCAGCAGTACATAGTGTGAAGTTGATGAGCAATCAGGCCAAGACCGAGCTGCTATGTAGAAAGGAAGGCACGTTTATTCCTCTAGCGGGATAACAAACTTGCAGATCTTTCAGGTTATCAAGAGAGAAAGCTCTCCACAGAGCTACCTCACAAAAATCTCCAAATTGCAAGTGTGAGGAAAAACAGTGCTAAACTCAGCAAGCGGTGAAAGTAAAGGTTGATGTCTGGGAAGGTTCCTCTTTCTCTGTGTTAATTTTAGCTGTCCTTCTGTGGGGATTCCTACTTGAAATGCCTTGAGATATGCCAAAATATTGTTTTCCCTCCTGTCAGTTGACTGGGAAGTGGGCTGACCCGTACACAATTGGGAGAGTTCTGTAAAATGTTTGTTGTCATGGCAACCTAACTATCTCCAGTTCTGGGAGTTCAAGCTATGGTAATTTAGCCACAATTCAGTGTGAATGTATCATATATCTGGCTGTTAGGCTGCTGAATTTATGTGTTAAAATATCTCCCATGAAAAAAGAGAAAAGGGTTCTGGTGTATAAAAATGCTTGAAAAGAGTGGTATTTGTTTTCCTTTGGCTCTTACCAATTTAAAAAAATCCAATATCTGCACAGCTTGAAGCATTTGAGCCCTGCTGATACCAGTTTAGGGCTTTTGCAATTAAAACGTGATCACCTGCATCAGTGCTCTTCAAAATTAAGGAGAAATTAATATCTCCCCTATCAGCTGTTTGGTCAAAGGAGGGGAAACCCACTTTCTGTAGAACTGTACAAGTCTTCTTTCTACAGCTAAACAAAGCAGTATGAAACCTGTGGTGGCAGATTTTGATCTATGTAAAACTAGAACTGGCATTAGTTTTGAAATGTATTTAGGAATAAAAAATACCAAAGCAATTTATTTTTGTCAGTGTCCATGCTATTTCCAGTTTCTTTGCACTTCATTTGGTCCAGTCAATCGGTGCCTTTCTGGTTCACATGTGTGTGAATGTCAATGGCACGGACAAAATAGCCAAGCTCATAATAGGCATAATATTGCCCTCTAGTGAGTAATTCAGAAAGGAACGTGAGTTTTGTGTAAAAGACGGCTGCAGTACTACTGGCAGAAGAAACAAATCTAACGTTTTATGGGATGGATGCTTTCATTGCATTTCATCTCACAATAGCTTTTCCCCTACTCAGTAGCTTCTGTGAAGGGAGAATTATTTCTTTGTAAAAGAAAAATCTGAATTTTAAATCATATTATTTTTTTGTAGAAAAGCATAGTTTGTTTTTACCAGAGCTCAGGAAAATGGATTATAGAAATCTTTCAATACTATGCATTTGACACATACCTTCAGCTCCCCATAGGATGAGAGCAATCCTGCCCCGTAAGCTTTGATCAATCCATTTTGCTTGCAGAGGCCAAACTCCACAGTGAACCAGTAAAGCTGGGAATAAGAACAACTTTGAAAAACAGTCTGAAAAGGCAGGAATTTTTAAGCTTCTCATCTTTCTTTAATTTTCTTTTACCCTCATTCCTCAATGTCTTTGTATCTTGAAATTTTATTGTTGCTTATTTTAAGAAAATTATTTTTTCCCTCAGGATATAACACACACTAAACATGTATTTTTTTCAAAACCTGTTGTCCCACTAAGAAGAAAAAAATAATTTTGAATGATAATACATGGGTAAATAAAGTCATATCCTTTTCTTTCTTTGGAAGATGACACAAATTACCCTGCAATCTCTTAGTCCAGAGCCTCGCTGTTGTCAGTGGAATCTGATAGATTTCCACCCACAGTCCCCAGAAGGACAGGTAGATCCTGACAGAGGGTTCAAGACCTTTGGACAGGTGCTTTGTCCATGTGATCTCATTCAGAAGAACTGAAGAACACCTTTTTCCATATTGTGCCAGTCATATCTTAGTCATGCTCCAGCAGAAAATAAAGATACATTTCTCAAGGTTTTTCTTGAGATAAAAGCATACTTAGGGCCATACATCCTTTACCTGCTGGACCACAGCGGGATGAAAGCAACTCTTGGCTCTGCCAAACTTTTAGTCTTACCCATATCTAAGGAAATGGACAGTGGAGGACCAGTTCTGGACACAGCCTGATGCCCTGAGAAGCTGGATAGGCACTGTGCCAAGGGAAAACATGGTAAATGAGGCATTTCAAGAAAATGGCTTTCTGTCACATCTCTTCAAGGTTTCTTTAGAGGCACAGAGCACTTTGCTGCCTCATACACAGGGATAGACCTTGGTTACACAGGTATGGCATTTTCAGGACCCTGCTTAAAGAACCGCAGACAATGTGTAAAATAATGTGTAACTCTGTATTATTCTGTCTATTCCACCTCTTTCTTACATTATCTTTCTTTCTCCCACTGTCTCTCATACACCTTTTGATTTGGATGACTTGGTTTTAGCCTTCAAATTTATCATAGAAGAAACATGCCAGCATCTTTTTTTTACAGGATCCTGAGTTGCTTTCTCTACATTTCAGCAAATAATTATGTGTTTATATTCTGTTAATAATCCTGATTCTAATTATTTCACAGTGAAAAGTCTTTTTAATATCTCCTCATTTTGTGGGAGGTTTTTTCACTGCAGAATGTGACATGGCAGGAAGAATTCTTTTTAGTGTTTCTTAAGATATCCTGTATTTGGCTTCACAGAATTCATGTTGGACATTCATGTCAGGATAATGAATACACTTTGGGTTCTTCTCTATCTTCCCATTCTAGAAAAGGAACTCAAACAGTAAGCCTAGATTAGGTACATAAATTTTAAACACTTGAATATTGGGATGTTAATCCAGAATAGTTTCAGAATACTTGAATGGTACTTGCAAAATTGTACTCTCACAGACTGTGAATTGTAGGCAGCCCATTCAAAAAGGTGGCCTTATTCTACCCTCCCAAATCCTTGATAATACTAAGAAAGCTTCAGACAGGAGACCCATTATTCTTCTGCTCTTAACCCTATCTCCTGTCTAGGCCTACTCAGGTCAGGGGCAGGAAGAGCTGCTTGCAGAGGAATGATTTATAAATCACAGGCCTTAACCCAATCTTACCAAGACCTGGGGAATGATGCAAAATGGCTCCCTGGGACTTAGGAATTTTTAACCCTAGTAAAGGTATGGGTCTTAATATCACTCTAGCCTTTCTAGACCCAGATTGGGGAAGAGGAAATGTGGACTGTCACTGTCATAGTCTCCTCACATCACCAGTCCTGGATGAAGTTACAAAGGATTCAGCACTTGTAGCAATCTTCAAAAATAATGGTAGTCTTACTTAGTCCTAACCCGAGGATGGATATGCAAGAGGGATTTTAGGTGAGCCACAACCTCCTTCTTGAGTGGGGCTGTGAACTGGGTAAGGAACTTCAGGAATGACATTCTCCTCTCATTCACTACCTGTACTAAATGAGTCTCACACAGCTCCTCTCCTCTGAAAAAATCATCAAGACTGGTAAATGGCTGCCATCATCAGAAAAAAACCCACCTGGCCTCCAGAGGATTTTCAGAACAAGTTAAGATGGTAGTAAGGGCCTGTACTAATTGTTTTGACAGCTGTAGACAAGCCTAGTGACTCAGAACTGAACAGCAGTACCTGCTCTCAAATTGCTTTTAAGTGCTCACCTATGTGGTGAGGTTAATGAATATGAGGTTAACCAAGTTCTGTTGGTTTTCTGCATCTTGTGTAGAAGAAAATATAGGTATCACACTGGGTATCTACTGCTTCAGGTGAATCTGGAATGTGAGTTGGGACCATCCTGTGTCTGAAATTGTAAAAACTCAGCTTAAGAAATAAATTCTTATAATATCAAGAAGTGTAAGCATTTCCTCAGGTGGAATCACACCATTCTGGGTTCCCCCAGAGGAATTCCAGTCCCTGCTCCAGCATCTTCCTAACCTGTGGAGAAGAAGAGACAATCCTGCTGATGCTTCCATTTTTGTATTAATCTGAAACACAAAGAGAGCCTTCCCTGCACAGCAAGGGATATGCAGGGAATAGTTTGGGGTTTGCCTCCAATATTAAACTGCCATCTGTACTTACTGTGGCCAGTTTCTCAATCTCCTCTTCAGATGATCCAAGAGAAGCCAGTCCAATATCCTAAAGCAAGTAAGCAAGCAGTGTTACACTAGTGTGATTATTCAGCCCAAGGGAGAGAAAGAGGGGAAGGGGGAGGGCCACATCATTTCTAGCATGAATAGCATGAACTATTCATTGGCTTTGTCACCCAAAATGACCTTCCATGGCTTCCAGGATGCCTACCTCTCCCTGGCCCCCAGCTACATACCACTGGGAGCCGCATTAGATGAGTGTTTAATCCTCAGTGTTCTCTGAGTAAAATTAACCATCTCTTGTCTTAATACTGCACTATCTACACAGGGCAAAAATTTACAGGGAGGCATGAGGGGGAAGGACACCAAAGGTGGGTTTTATCTTTGCCATTACCTTTCTGTCCCTCACTCTTTCTGACAGCCCGTATGAGCGGGTCATGTCTGTGCAGGGACGATTCTGTTTATTTTCATTTGTGCTCCCTGTTTACTGTTATTCTCACAATAAGAATCTGCAGATGTCTCTTTTTTGCTATCCCAGGAGCCATATCATGCAACAAACAAACAAAATTAGGGCATTTTCACCATTCATCTTCTCATATTGAATGGAGCAAAAAAGAATTTTCATGGGGTGAATTTCAACTGTGAAAATATTTTGTGGGGACAAAAAAATGACATGTGAAAATTCACTGAATGTGATCTCATGTCGTATAGTCTGTGTTATTGATAGGAAAAGAAGAAAATTGAAAGTTTTGACATTGCTGTAATCTCTTATTTCTAATGTGCCTTAAATTCCACAATTGAACTGAACGGAAGAGGTTTTCTCCAGAATAGATTATAGATGACTAGGACACTTAAAATAATTCTCTTCTGATTCTGTTAATAACCAGTATTTATGATCAAAATGGTAGCCAGCATGTATTCAAGCTGACACAACTGGAAACCACATCATATGGGGTGAACTGATTTTCTTTTAAAGATATTTCTTTAGGGACCTATGTCATGTTGTGACCTACATCATGTTACCCCTCTGATCTTATCACCAGTTTCCACACTGGCTGATGATTGATAAGCCTGGACAATGAAATATCTTCTTCCCTCTGCTATGGTTTTGAGGAACATTCATAGTTCTGAAGTCTTTAATTATGAGAGGTCATTGAGTTCAGTTGGGTCTGACACTGACTGCCGGTACTAAATAGCCCCTTATTGTACAAAGAAGCTTTGTTTGCTTTTTGTAGCCTCCTCACCAGTGTGAGCAATGCTGTGAGACTCTGGTGAGTTGTAAAGGGGAAAACAACTCTGATGAATGACATGGTGATGGACACAATTAAAGTCTCTTGTGAGACAAGAACGTACATCCAGAGACAGAACCAGCTTGGAGACTCAGCAGCTGGTACTGTGTAGGTTCATGTGGTGTAGGACAGGAAACCAGGGGAGCAGCTTGGTCAGCAGAGCTCAGACTCCAGCCTCACAGAGACATCCTTCTCCAGACAGACACAGCCCTTCCACAGAGAAGTCCCACAAGCTCTGCCTACTCTTACTTTCACACTGTGTCCATAGGGAGCAGCGCTACCACTCCCTTGGAGAAAACATCTCCCAGGTAGCTGCTAGCCCACCATGCCTGGAGGTCATGACTCAGGCACAATCCAGTCTTAGAATTGCATTTCATGGTGAACTGTGTGTATTTAAGGCACCTCTGTCTTCCTATCCAGAGCAGTTGGTTAAAGAGCCAGCAGAAAATGTTCTCACCTGCGAGAACTGAGCAAACTCCTTGTCAGCCAGCATGGGAACATGACCCAACAACTCATGGCAGCAGTCTCTGGAAAATAAGTGACCTTCTTGTTTATTAAAGGCTTCCTTTCCTGCCCTTCATAAGCTCCCTGTGAAGGACTTTACCCAGTAGACCCCAAAAGGAGCTGCTGTTAGTGCTGCTCCACAGTGGCTGCCTCCATACCTGGCCTGGCTTTGCAAGGATCAGAGCATTCCCTCCTGCCTAAGCAGCCAGCTGTCCCCTGCCACCTTGTTTATTGTCTCCTTGGGATGGCATGGGCACTAATCTTCTATGTCACAACATCTTTGAAAGGTCCCTGTTTTGTCCCAGCATACAACAAAAGTGTCTGTGTGAACTTGTAATTTCTCATGAAATATAATTGCTGTTGTCTGGCCAGCACTTACTGGGAGAGTTTCACAGCAGGAAGCCAAACCCCAGCAGATGGTAACTGAATGCAGGATGAAAAGATTAAACCAGATATTCTTCAGTCTTTTCCTTCCCCAGACAACTTTGCAAGGGAGACAGAGAACCACACCCTTTCATGCATGACTTCCCCTTCTAACTCTCCAGCTACTAGTTTCTCAGATTGTTTCATTCTGTGGACTACTCGATGAAAATGCAGCGCCAGGCCCAAGAGAATGATCCCAAACACATTCAGAAGGGTGGGATTGTGTCAGGGCATCAAACTTACGGTTCTGGGGAATGCATAGGAGAAGAGAAATGCCTTATATACTGTGTGCACTGAAAGACACGAAATGCCAGGCTGGCAAGGAAGTCACGAGCAGACAGCAGTCCTGCAGCTGGTCTCAGCTGGAAACCTGTTCTCTCTGCAAAGGGAAGGGACACCAAATTCAGCACTTTCTAGGGTTAACTACACAGCACATTTACTTTAGCTAGTAGTTTCAGGGATCCCTCCTGCTCTGTTGGAATAGTTCCCTCCACCAGCCACAGCAGGCACGCCTTGATTTGTCATTATTGATGTGCCCCTGTGCTGATATAGGACCAGTTCCTGCAACATGGAATCACCTATCCACTCATCCTGTGCATACTCACATAGCAAAGTCAAGAGGTGTGGGAGTGCTGCCCACCCCAGTGCACATTTTTGCACATACAGACACAATTATCTATGCTCCACATGACAGTGGTGTGTCTGAGGTCACACATGGTCCTTACAATCAAGCAGGGAACAAACCTGTATTGTTTTTTTTTTTTTGGGGGGGGGNTGTTTGTTTTGTGTTTGGTTTTTTTACCATTATGTTTGTCTAGAGCTCACTGCACAGCCTCCCAGTGATGTGATCATAGGTGTTTTGCTTTACACGTGTCCACAGAACAGGACAGAAAAATGCAACATTTTCGCACTATGATTTCAGCTTGTACATCCAGGGTTACCCCAGAGCACCCTGCATTACCATGAACGGCCTGCGACAGACAACCGAAAAAAAATAACCAGTCTGGTGGTCAATAGAATTCACACTCTGCATTTCCATGGGAAACATGTTGGTGGTCTGCAAAGCTAAGAAAATTGAAAATCACTGCTTTCAAAGTGAGCCAATGAAAATCTTTTTGAAGTCCTATATTCAAAATCTGTGTTGCATTCTCAGCTCCCATAAATGACATCTCATCTTCTTTAAAGCATAAACTGCATTTAAAAAAAATCAGAAATGGCTTTATTCTCAATTCTTTATCCGTATTCTATTGTGTCATGATGCCTATAACCTTTTGTTTTCTTTTTTTTATGTAAACAAACAAAAAAATCCCACCCAGAAACCAAGCCATTTACAAGATTTGTTTTGGTTTGTTTTTCACATTTCTTCCAGAATTTCTTGTCTTACTCTGTCAGGCTATTTGTACTTTTTCAACTAAAAAACCAAAAATAAACAAAACAAAACAAAACGATCACCCAGAGAATGAAAAAAAAAGGAAAAAAAATTCAAAGTGACAAAATATATGAAGAAATTTAGGAATGACAGGACAGTAAGGAGTGATTCTTCCTGACATTATGATGGAGTAGGTGGTGGGCATTTGCCACAGTTATCTTCTATTGCTTCACTCAATTAAAAGATAATTAGTACAGAACTGCCTCAAAAATGAACAATTTTTTAAAACCCTATGGAGATTATGTATCTACCTTTGTCTATTTGCTGGTCTAATCCAGAGGATTGTGAAATTTTTAGAATCTGGTAACCTTTGGGCTGAATTGTGAGTGAAGGGAAAATTGCACTAGCTGAAAAGTATATTATATGAAAACCAAGACCTTAGTAACTCAATTTTGGAAGGACTACGAAAGAGTCTAGGGAAATTTATATTGCTTTTGCATCCATGTTGGAGGAAAAGGAGGGAAAATGAAGATTACAGCTTGTGTTCCCTGAGATGTCCTCTTAAACAGAGGCCAATGAATCAGACAGTCTACTGATGGAACAGACTTGGTCAGTTTCGTTGAAAAGCCCTAGGAAAAAGTTATCTGCTGAAGGTAATATCTGCAAAATCTGAACTTCTAGTTCATGACTGCACAATAAAAGCAATCAGTAGAGAATTGGGGGTGTGGCTGGTTGGACCTGCTGTCCAAAGATCTGGGAAATCAGTGTGTTGCAGAGAATGTCTTGTGCAGTTGACCTAAAGTGATCTGCAAGGCTTAATTCTTGGCCTAAAAGCTGGTGTATACAGGCAGCCTGTGCATTGTAGTGTGAGCTTGCCTGAGTTCACTGGCTGTAATTTCTTCCAGCTGTGGAGCACAATGACTGACTAAATCCAAACATCTTTCCTAGAAAGATGTTCATCTAGTTAACCCTTTACAAAAACACTTTCCATGTGTAAATGATCATACTGTTAACAACTTAATTCCCTTTATGTAATTGTGAAATACTTATGAAGAACAGTTCATTTCTCTTCAAACCAGCCTCACTAATAGGTAATAACAGACAGATGTCATACCAAATCAAAAGGAATTGCTTTCTTATGTTCACAGATACTGCTAAGTTAAAGAGAAGATGGAAGTTTATCTGGCTATGTTGGCTGGTTTTAGCATGATCACTTTCTTCCCAGGTTATCCTTCGCTCTCTCTCTCTGCCTCCCATGGTTTATTATTTTCAAAGTTGTACAAGGGGTGTTTCGGAATGGACATTCAGAAGCATTTCTTTACTGAGAGGGTGGTCAAACACTGAAATAGATTCCCTGGAGAATTGGTCAATGCTACAAGCCTGACAGCACTTAAGAGGAGTTTGGACAATGCCCGTAACAACATCCTTTAACTTTTGGTCAGATTTTAGACCTTGCAGATGCTTCTGACTCAGACTGAGTTTGGGCCTTGCAATGATGTCAATTTTCATGCTATTCTAGGAAGTATTCTGCATAGTGACATGAACTTGTTAGAGGAAAGCAAACCAAGATATCCATTCAAAACCTCATATAATGAGACTAAAATAGTTTCCTCAATCTCAATTCTGTCTAGCTGTTAACACAGCTCTTCTGAAAAAAAAATCTTTCATTCATGCATAACCTGCAGGCTAAAGTAATCCAATTTTAATCTACAGTTTAATGAGGGTAGGACCAGTGGTCCCAAGAACTATTCAATATTTTCTTTAGCTGTCCATTTCAGAATGGAATAAAATGCCTCTGAAACGCTTGATATTCATTCCCAGTTAGTTCATACAATTAGCTTGTAGTAGACACCTTGTGTTTGTAGTAGGTGAGTTGAAACTCACTGAGAACATCTTTCCAAACATTATTGGCTGGGTTTCACAGTTGCTATTTAGTTTGTTTTGTTTTGTTTATGACACAGAGAAAATTTAGAACCAGAGCCTGTGAAGGAAGTGAGCAGACTCCAGGCAATCAAATCCTGTCAGCTAACATGAGCAATACAAATAGGATTATGGCAGAATAGTCTTACATTATCCTAAATTCTCCTACTTTGAAATCACCTGATATACTTAAAGGACATAAATATCTGTGATGGTCAAGTCAGAATCACAATTCCTGGAGCTCCCTGCTGTCAGCTACTGTGTAAAGTAAATGAGATCAATTACTTCAAGCAACAAAATATTTACCAGCCCAGTTATTATAAGAGGGAAGTAAGGCTGGTAGTTAAATAGAAGTGAGAATACATAACAAAATACATAATGCCTACACAGAAAAATTCCTACAGCTGGTTGTAGGAATGGTGTTCATGGGTGTAGGAAGATGCTTTCTACACAGCAACCCTCCCTTCCCTTACACTAAACATGCAATAAAAACCTTGTCATCAGACAGCTTAATCTTCATGAGAAAAGCCAAAGTCTCAGAAAACTCTTCAGACACAGAAAGCTTATTCAAGCTAACTACTATCCCCTACTCTTATACAGAGCAAGTCACTTGATTTCCTGAGTATGGTATTTAAATACAATTTGTTTAAAGTTTATCCATTTTTTTTTTTTATTTCAGCGTGGTGATAAGCTGTCCTCTCTCTGGCACATCTTTTCACTGAGAAGGAGGTTTTAAAGATCACCTTTCTTTAGTAATTCTTGATAATCAGGTGGTTTACACAAAGCACCTGGCCTTGGAAATCCATGCAGCCCATGGCCTCATAAAAATAGTGCAGGCTCACTTACATTCCTGTTCCTTGCTAGTTAGCCCCCAGCTAACAGGTCATCCTAGCAAACTTGCGTGTCCTTTTTCTAGGGTCACCTCTTCATGCCTTTATGGACTAGCATCACAGTCTTTGTGCTCTTCTGTCAGCCATGTGGTAGGCACCAAAAATTTTAGTCTGACAAGTGGTGCTATAGAGATACGAAGAAGCAGTGTTGTTTCAAGGCAGCTGCTGATTTACTAGCAGGATCTCCTGGAAATCCTTTTCTCTAGCACACATCCCCATCCTGCCTGCTGGATCAGGAAAAAAGTGTACTTGAGAGGTATGTACCTCTACTTGTGTTTGGGTCTTACTATCAGCGTGGCTATAGAAGCACAAAACAGAGCCAAACTCATTAAAAAGCTGTGTGGAAGTCGTGCTGAGCAGGCTCTGCTGTGACTGTAGAGCTGCTAGTACTGGGATTAGCTGGTTAGTGCCACACCAGCTACTGCCACTCACAGAACAGACACAAGCTTACAGCTTGATCCCTCGATGTGCCTGGTGTGAATGCCCTGTGCTACACCTCCTCATGCATGAGGGAATACCACAGCTCATCAGCTCTGCTCACCAGCCTGTTTCCTAGGAAATGGTTTATAGTGCACAAATACATGCAGAATAAACCATGGTTTATAATGACTGACCTTTTAAAAATCTGGAGACATCCTGAAGCTGAGGGATGTTGTCCTCTCGGTAGCCACAGTGCTTCTCAAGCTGCCGGAAAGCATCCAGGTACTGTGTACAGGCATGAGTAGGGTAAAGGCTCTTCAGCTTCCTGTAGACTTCTCTCCTGAAAACCAAAAACTGGATAGCGAGACACCTCAATAAAGCAGTACTCACCTGTACTATCTACAGATGGACAGAGAGGTGTAACCCCCCAGCATACATCATGGTCTAAAACTCCGAGTTTGGGACGTCTGATACTTGAAAGCCGGTGCTGGTTGCATGCACCAAACCATAAGAGCTTTTTGTTTCACTTTTTCTTCAGAAAGTGTCCTTTAATGTTACAGAACTCTATTTCTGATACAGAACTGTTTCTTGACTAGGCACTTTCTTGCTTAGGGTGTTGGAGGCATCAGGGAAATCCCAGAGAGAGAACTGTATGTGGGATACTCTCTTGTTCAGTTTAGGAATTGAATGAATCAGGTATTACTCTCCTTTCTATTTTTGGGTACAACATGAAATGTTGGCCCCTCCTTTTCCATGCTGCAATCTAGCCTAGATTTGCCTCTGGAAAAAGCACTTTTTCTGATACTAAAGAGTAGTATCTGGACAGGTGAAGAGGTTTTTATTTTTGCAGTTTGCAATGCCTGGCATGGGCTATGTGTTTGAAAGTTATGCCAGCTTCTTGAAGCATTTATCCCAGTATACAAAAGAAGATCAGCTGACAATAACATACGTAACCTGATTTGGGCACAGGCTTTAAGTTTCTCACAAACGTGATGGTACTTGGATTTAGAGTTGTGGTTTGGAATATATTTAGCTGTTGTAAAATAAGCAAGTAGTAATAGGATCGTAAAGAACCTTATAGAAATGGTTATTTTTGTTCAGACATTGCCCTAGGCTGTCAACAACTTTATAAACATTGTTTTATGAAAATTGAGATCATTCTTGGAAATGCTGGGTAAGGGAAATGACCTTTTGTTGGTTTTGTAAATTTTTTTACTACTACTATTATTATTATTATTCTCCTTTTTGTGATGCTCTTGTTGCTATGGAGGTGATAGCCAGTCCCTGGTTACGGCTCTTTATTTGTATGAATGTCTTACACAGTGTGGGAGTAATGAACCAGAATGAAGTGGGGGAGGAAAACCTTAGGAGGAAAAAAAATGTTAAAAGAACAGAGGGAAACAGTGGCTGCTGTCACTATTGCAAAAGCCACGGGAGACTGGGCCATTTCCATGGAGGAATTAGGAAAAAATGAGGAGGATTAAGTTCAAATGTTGCCCTGGCATATTTCCTCATAGAATACTACTGACTTCAGTGAGGTTGCGTGGGATTTGAACCAGTACAGGGTTCATGCCCAGACTGGAGTCTAGAGAGATCAGGCTTGTTTACACTTCTGCACATATGGTCTCTTTTATCAAAGTGTCATTCTGCTGTGTGTCCAAACATTGGCTACCACAGAAGTGCACGCCGTCCCAGAGACCAGTGATGAATTATCCAAAGCAAAGTGTTCCTCTAACACAATCGTCTCAGGACTCTCCAAAGTCAAGAGAGTAGCAGGTACGAAAGAACTGATGGAAGCACATTTTATGAAACATTCTAGAAAGGATCATCCTAACAAAAGATGGAGCCAGATGCTTGAAAGACTTTAAAGGCAATAACCTAATTTTACGTAGGTTTCCATGTTGTTCAGGGGAAAAAAATGGCACTATTGGGCTTCATTGTGAAGATGGGACAGGTGCACCCCCATAATATTCTCCTGAATTCTTCATTTTTCTTACACAGCTTTTACCCATATGGCATCTCTGAGTACTTAGTTTCAGGACCTTCCAAGAAGTTGTTTTGAAAACAAAAGCTCAGATCATTTGTACCCTCTGTTTTCTGAAAGTCCTATTTCTTCGCTGGCTTGGTTTTCATTTTTATAACCATGTTGCTACAAACTGAAGGCATCCAGCAACTCCTCAGAGTGACACCAAGGGAATTTAGTCTGTGCTAAAAATTTCCCCTGCAATTCCACAGTGCTCAGTTAAGTTGAGCTGTAATGCATCTGACCTCAGGGCACAGCCTCAGGGGGCTGTGATAACAATTGGGAAGGCTAATTTTGGAAACAGCTTTACATAACAAGACAACCTGGATTGCTGGAGTTGGCTGTTTAGGGAAATGGGCAGATACTCCTTAAAAAGCCTATTCTGTTGCGGCAATGGATCTAATTCTACGTGGAGAAGAGCTGGAATGACGAAGGTTGGCAACAAAAGAGAAAAACAGGAAAGAACACAAAATTAAATTTTCTTAAATATGACATTCCCACACGCCATCCCATGCCAAGATTGTTGGCTGGTGGTAGCAATCATGAGCATGACACTGACCATCAATCTTTGACTATTGAAAGATGCTATAAAAACCTATTTGAGCTTAATAAAAATGTGTCCTCCTGCATGAGCTGGATTCAATACTTTTCTGTGGTCATGGAGATCCACTGTGCCATTTCTGTGGCACAATAGATTTTATTTAAAATAAAGTAAGTTGAAAGAGACGGGATGGCAGTGTGATTGAGGTTCTGGCATGAGACATCTATTTCTATGGATTTCAATCCTGGCATTGAAATAAAGTTTGCATGTGATTTAGGGCAAAATACTTAAGTTCTAGGGTTTTCAGTTGACAGTTAGAAAATGTGGTCTTCATTCTTCCTTTCCCCCACCTTTTGGCCTTCTTTCCAATTAAACTGTAAACCTTTCTGAACAAAGAGTCTCTTATGTGCACATGTGGCACCTTGCACAATCCCAGGATTCTTATTGAGAGATTTGGACATATTAATGCTTTGTAGTATCTCACAAATGTGGAATTGCTGCTGCTTACTGATATGTTTTAAAGTTAGTGGAAGAAAGTGGAAACAGAGAGATTTGAAATAAGAACTCTGCTCTCATTCAAATCTGCCACATACTTCACATAACACTTAAAAACATACTTTGAATTGAATTAATTTTTTTTCATTCATTGGTTGTGTTCTGGGGTCTCTTTTTTCTTTCTTTTTTTTTTCCCCAGAATGGCAAACCTTCTGGAGAAAAAAAGCCCTAGGGAAGAAATGTTGCACCCTTGTAAAAGTAACTTACTATCATTTCCCATGATATCCAAGGCCATTTTGCTGTATAAATAATGTATGCTGGAAGGGTGTTTCCAAATTTCCTCTACCTTCAGTTTGAGAAAATTATACATATTCACATTAAAAGCAATGAATACTTGAAGGTGATCAAGTATTCACAGCTGTCCTGTGAATATTGAATTAGCCATGTCATCTGAGTGAATTTCTGTCCTGTGAGTGGGCATTTTCCCCGGGTAATAGGTTTGAAAAAGTGGTATTTCTGCAAGCACCACAGTTACAGTGAACTAGAGGTCAGTTAGAAGATGTTATTCTATAGACTCCAGGTGTTTTCTGGCTTCTGATATCCTGATGGGATCGGCAGGCAGGGAGATAGTCAGGAAAATGCCTTTTGCTCTAGAAAGTGAATAGTTAAGACTAGCCCTGAGAGTAGCTTTCTGCAAAACAAATGACCAAAAGATGACATTTAACCAAAGAGTAAAATCTGAGGTGGATGAACAACATTTTAAAAAGGTTAAAGCTGTCTCACATCGCCAGTCTTTCCTGGGACTGCTATGGAATGGCCCAGGAGTTGGAGCATAAGTACCAAACTCACCAAGTTGCTTTTTCCTGTCCTGTGTACTCAACGTGAGGTAAAGGGTCTCCTCTGTAATGAAAAGAAGAAATAGGACACGTCTTAAGATTTCAAGTTTGGTTTCCAGTTTTGGTTTGTTTGTTTGTTTGTTTTTGCCTGCACCATGGATTTTTGCTGTAATGAAAATAGAAAGACCATAATAGTAAATAATGAACCATCTATTTGTCTTGGTCGACTCTAATGTGGGTGTTTTCTGTTACAATGTGGGGAGGAAGCAGAAGGATATGTAAGAAAGGGAGGTGTGTTCTGGTTCACAGATGGAATAAGAGACCTCTAGGCCATCACCTCTGCTGAAGGTGACCTAGCAAGCAAAACACAGTGTGTGCCTGGAGGGGCCCTCTCTGGAGGATACGATCAGCACAATACCAGAAGCTTTCATAAACCCATGAGCAGAGAGCTGCCCAGGCATTCGCTGAGTGGTTAGCGCTGATTCTCTGATGAGTGGTCTTCTCTCCTCTTCCTCACTGTTGCTTCATCTGTAGCTCTGAGTCAGTCCAGTTCTGCTTTTGGGCTGTTCTGAGCTGTGCTGACTCTGATATTTGATGGAAGAGAGAAAACTGTATTCAGAAGTCTCAAAAGACTTCAGACATTTCACCAGTTCTTGGACACTGTGAGGCTGATAATCCATGACCATTTTTACCTATACCTTTGATTTACCCTATCAGAAAGCAGTGTAGTTCTGGTGAAGGTTTACACACAAAGATAGAAATATTTTCCATCACTTACACGAGAACTGGGAGCTTTTTATGTTTTTAGGTAGTTGGTGTGCATAGACAGAGACATTTAAAAAAGCAAATAACAAAAATAGTAAACAGCTTTCCACTGTCAAAAATATGTTTTTAAATGCTGTTCCTCAAATTTTCTTGAAAAAGATTAGCCTCAGCTCAGGACCGAGTCCTAAAAAGAACTTGAAAATTGAAATAAAGGGTCATATTATGCTAAAACAAAATCCAGCACTGGACTGGGATATGCGTATGCAATCTTAAGTTTTTTGTCTTAAAATGTATTTGCTGTGTCATCACAAAAGTCTATTTCGTATGGAGTAAAAGCTTCTGTGGCTGAATTTTCTTGTCCCAAAAGTGATCCCACTGATACACTGACAAAATATTACATCTCTGACATTTCTTGCACGTGAAGTCTGAAAGAACATGTGGACCACTGACCTTTCCCTTCAGCAGCCTTGTACTTACGCTCTGTAATTAAAGGCCAGGCCAGCAAAGAATGCCCTCCGTTTGTTATACTCCAGGTCAGAGTATCCCTGGGTTAGAAAATAATTAGGAAAAAAAGCTTTACTTTATGAGTGATCTGTGGGCATAAATAGAAATTATCAGAACCACCACTGGATCTGTGGGAAGTACAGGCTCCCCACCCAATTTTCACTGCCCATTTATTACTATGCTGTGATAAAGACAGACTCAGTGGTGTCTGTTTAAAGGGTATCTGCTTATCTCTTTACCTACTGAATACCAGCATTTTCTTTCTGCTCCTTCTGTGTTTACTAGAATCAAAACTTCAAGCAGGATTTGCCAGCTATTGAATATGCATACAGACATGGAATCACATTCCTTTTAATTTTACATCATTCATAATAGGAATTAAAACTTAAATCTGGAACTGTGTGCTAATGCAACTCATAAACCAGCATTGATCAGCATCACTGTACAAATATTTATTATTCTAAAATATTAAGAATTTACTGGAACCGCTTTGCATACTACAAGCCAAATTTGTCCCTTAGGTTTATTCACATAATTTTTAGTGCAGCAATAATGCCAATAACACTGCAGTTAATGAGTGTTGTGTGCATGAGTCTGAGGAAAGGGCTAGATCCTGAGAGCATGTTTATTTTGTCATGTGTTGTGGATAATACGTTCATTCAGGTGCCAGCCTTGCTTGTCAGTGGCTGTAACAGGTTCATGCAAAACACATTAGAAGCTGTTGGGCCAGACTCACACAGGTGCTGTGACATCCCAGCTTTGTGTGGGCTCTGTACCCATCCTGTGGCAGCAGGAGCCTCCCTAGGGGGCCTGCAGCTGAGGACAGGGTAGCCTAGAAATAGGTGTCACAGTGACATCAGTTTGATTGTTTTGGCCAGTAAAGAACAAACTGAGGGTGTGGAGATAAAAACCCCAAACTGTCTATTTGGTAGGAAATGTATATACAAAATCTCTGCTGAGCTACCTGTACATCAGCTTCTTTTGTGCTTTCCTCCAGCCTCTCCATTTTTGAGCCCTGCTCAGAAGCCTGGTAAATCAGCCCACGCTGTGCTCTCTCCTGCCACAGACAAGTGATGTTCAGTGCCTGAGGTTTCTTGTTTTCAACTCGTTAGGTATTTCTAAATTGCACTACATTCTGCAATTTAGATTTATCCCCAGTCAGTGCTTCAGTAACTCAGCACCACTGCTTTCTCTCAACCTCTGCAGTGCTCACACCTTCTATTTGGCAAAGGATGAGGGGAAACAGTCCAGTTCAAAGAATTCCCTATGTGTGTTCTTTTGTCTAATGAGAAACAGCCTAAGAGTTAGCTCAGGAAAATTACAAACACTTGGACTGTTTGTATCAGAAAGACATAAGGAAGAATGAAAGATGTCCTGGTTAAGGAGGATATGAAGCTATCCTAGAGCATTATAGTTGAATAAGCAATTCTCAAAAACTGTAGACTTGGAAAGGTCTATTTTATATTACACAGGACTGTACATAGCTCAAAACAAAACATGGTGTAGGTTAATGAAAGGGACTAAATAGAATTCAGACATGTAGAGAAGGGAATGACAAAAACTTTCTTGTAGATTCTGTTGACGCACATCTACAACTTCATGGCAATTCTCAGGGTGAAGTATGACTCCTTTTTTTTCCTTTCTATGCATCCCTTTCATGTGATGCTTGACAGAATAAAATGCTCCTGTGGCCTGCCTTGTCAAGGGACATATGGCCCTTCAGAGTCCTGTTTGTGCCTAACTCACATCTCATCTGTACTAAAGCTGAGAAACTAATGAGAAACGGGTGTTTGATTGTTTGTTTGTTTGTTTGCTCCCAGTACTTTCCCTTACCATCGTCACTAGAGCAGGACTCTACATTGCATTTTTCTTCCCTTCTGCTAGAGTTTGTGCTCAGGGTATGGCTAAGCGTGCACACATAAAGCTGTTACAGTAAAACCCTTTTTGTGGTCCATTCCTGCAGGGACTCATACAGTCCCTAATTCCACTGAAGATGAGCTTTTATCTGCTCCTATATTTTTTTTCCTTTTCTTTCACAAGAATTTGTTTACGCCTGAAATTTCCCTTACAACAATCTCCCTACAGAGAGTTTCTCTTTTAAAGATGAAATAACAGTAATGTTAAACTTACAGGGTGACCATTGTCCAAACTGGGATCATATTTAGTGATCAGATGGTGACACTTGTCCAGATCTTGGATTTTTCTGGGGAACCAGGGCACTGGAGAGAAAGTAGAAGGAGTTAAATGAGAGAGAATCAAATAAATTTTAGAAGACGGAGAAAATAAAAGCTGTGCTGAAAATTACAAATATTCTTTTCATGAATATCTAAGAATATTCATATCTACATGTTACCATAACTGTCATACATCTCAGTAGTTGACTTGTTTCCTGACTAAATTGGCAGATTGGATGAAAAATTGTCTGAAATTAACTTTCTGTGATAATGTCTTAGTTTTAATGAATAGAAACAAATTTCAAAGGCAAAAATATTTTTTATTTCAAATGTGTTTTCTGTTTGACACAGCAAATTCATTTCTACATTCTGGATTTAAGAATATATTTTGATCTTGTCTAAAAAGCAGTATTACCTTTTCATACCTTTAAAAGTGAAATGATATTTTAAAAGAAAAATATGAAATTTCTAAAATTTCTAGAAACCAAACAGGTGAATAAGAATCTTCACCTTTTTCCTTCTGGCTCATTTTTTTCCCTCATCAACATTATTCTTTAGCTATATTTCCAAACAGCTTCCTTCTCATGAAGTGGGAAGCTTTTCCAGTGACTAAAATGAAAATAAAATGTGATCATTTTAAATTAAATGCCAGCATTTATGAGAAATTAATTTAAAAAAGAAATGCTGGAAAAACATAGGGTTGAATATTGCTTTCTGAGGTCAGATTGATGTTGTAATCAGACTTTCTGTGTTGCAACTCAGAAAGCTCCATTTAGGATCACCTTAATCTCATACTGGACAAGATATCAAACATCTCTGTACTGAATGGTAAATTTAATTTTGCTGTATTATATTACATCCAAACATATCAAGTTTAGAGAAGTACAAATCTAAAAATATTCTCAGACGTTGTGGAAATTAAAGTTTTTTCATGCATTATGATCAATTCTGTAATAAGTAGGAAGAAATACCAGTTTGATAGATGTCTTATGTGCGCCCAGAACTTTTTTCTGAGCCTTTGTCTCTGGCTGTACCCGTGATTCTGCATGCAAGGTACCTTTCCTGCCATCTACTGCCATATCCCCTCAAAACCTGTACCTGATCACAGCTGCCCCAATGTGTTCCCATACACGTCTTGCCTCTTCCCTACAGAAAAAAAACCATAAACACGCCCTCTTTTAACAGTCTCTTGTTTTTATTGTAGTTCCAATTCCTGGCACATCTGAAACCTCTTAAGTACCAAGGAAATCCTTAAGAAATGCTTCTCCATCTCCAAAACCCTCTTTGGCTCTCCAGTTTCCCTGATAACAGTGATGGCCTTTCGATATGGCCACAGTTCCTGAGAACAGCTTGGCTAGGACTGCCTCTCATTGTTAGCCTGACAGTGAATTTCAAACAACACCCAAAGGAGCTCAAACAGGACTGAGGAAGTTAAAAGTGCTCCGGGAATATCTGTCTAGCCTTGTCAAGGGACAAAAGACCCATGGTAATTCTGTATTCAGAGAACTCAATCGGTGAGCTGGACCCTCAGCCTCCTCATCTGTCATCCTCAGGATTGTATTAAAGGTCTCTAACAGCTGTATTCACCCATTCCTGTCTGCAAACAGGAAAAATACCTATCTGCCTCTGTGTTTGTCTTGAAGCAATCAGTTCTCAGCACAGTTTCCAGCACACAATCTTCCTGTCATTGAGGAGTTTCTAGTTTTTCCTCAGCTTTTTGTTCTGTTGCTCTATCCTTCTCAATCTCCCTCTTTGCTGGAAGGCTTCTCACCTCTGTTCCAGTGGCTATGATGAAGTGCCTCTCTTTCTGCACCAATGGCAATGGAAAGGAGCCATGCAGAGACAAATAATGAGTGCACACTCACTGGCTTTCCAGACAAATTGAATTACTATTATGAAGCTGAAGCTAAAACTAAAAAAAGTTATTCCAAAAGAACTGCACTAAGAGATGCATACATTTCTTACCTTTGTCTTCTCTGCTGGTTTTCACATCCTTTGCTACTTTCTTTAAGGAGGTGATAAGGATACCAACATCAGCACTGTGGACTTCACATCCAACAAAAATGTCAAGATCATCCACAGAGTTCTTGGGTGTTTTGGCTCGACGGGTTTCAAAGTGATAGACTTGAGTTTCAAACATCTGCAAGAGCCAAGTGTTCATACGATGAAGCTTCTCCAAAGACTGAAAATCCAGGTAAGTCTACATACATTTCTACAAAGTCTTTAAAAGGTGACTAAAAGAGGTATTAACTAGAAGTAAGTGTTAAGCAATGAAGTCCAATAGTGTCTGGTTTACAAAGAGCTAAAATACAGAGAGAGCTAAAGATTAAACACTGTAGCATTGGGTAGACAGAGAAGGAGATGAAAGATGAGATACTGTTGGCTGTAGATTTTCATCTGTGCAGACATAGCAAATGAGTGGCTGGGTAACTTAAAACCCTGCTAGAATGAAAGCAGATCTATTGATGTAAAATAGCACCATAATCATTAAATAATTGTGAAAAATAAGTAACAGCTACAATACTTTTCTTTAGAGTAATTCATTTTCCCAGATAGGAGTGAGCACCTGGTAGGGGTACTTCAAGTGCCCAGACTACATTAATGCCTGTGTGGTTCACAGCTCTTATAGTCTTTGTATCTCTTGCCAAATATGCAGAGAAAATTCACTGGCTTCTTATATCCCTACAGTCTGAGTGCTTGAAATGCCAGCGACCACTACTGCTAGAAAGAAACAACTGATTGGTGTCTCCCCTAAACAGCCCTTGCATGAAATGGTGATCCTTCTAAAAGACTGTGCCCAGGTGCTCCCTTCCTCCAGAGAACTCTCCCTCTTTGCCATGAGACCAGATGAGCTCTGAGCAGCTGGAGCAAAAACAGCACAGTGAGAAAGGGGGAAGGTAGCATAAGGTGTAAGTCAGGCAGGGAGCAGGAGAAGGGTGAGAGGGGGAGAGATGCAGACTGGGGGACATGAAGGCAGTAGGGACAGAAGAGAGGGCTCAGCAAAGGAAAGGGATATTGAGGTCTGTACCTCGAAGACTTTGGCTGCCTTAGAGAGGTCAATCTTCCTCACATTGTAGAGAGTGAGGGTCAGGATGAGAGAAGCTCTGTCATCATCCCTGTTGGAGTCCAGGCTGTCTTGGCCGTTCAATGACTCTATGCCACACATCTCCTTCTCCTTGTTGGCCTCTTCTTTTGGGCCTGACATCCCCACCAAATCAGTCTTCATTGGGAGATAGGGGGTTGCAATAGCCAGATGTTGAGTGGAAACCGCCTGAGGGTGTGGGAGCAATGGCCAGGGGGATTGGTGGGACTGGAGATGCAGTGTGTCTCTGTGTGGTGAGCTCTGAGCTGCCAGAAGCAGGGACACAAGCTGGGTGCTGTGTATTAGGCGTAGGGACATTTATGTTGGCCATGCCAGACACATCAAGGGCAGCTGCCTGTGTAGGACGTGCGCAAGCGCCCAAGATGGCCCTCCTCCCCTGGGTCACTTCAAAGTGCAGTCCTCCTCCTCTGTTTGAAGGTGTCTGCAAGCTGTTCAGCCCTGGAAAGGGGAAAGGGGTTCCTTTGTGGAGAGGTAATCAATTAGCCTGAGCTCCACTTGCATTTCCCAGTCTGGACTGACCTGCACAGTGTTTGAGACTGCCCTTCATCCCCACTCTCTCTTACCTCACTGAGACTCTCTCTGCATTGTCTATATCCCCAGTGAACCAACAGGATCTTCTCCCAAATCATAGCCCAATCTGAGTGTTGTCCCCTCTGCACAGACACAATTCTGGGAGTGCCAGAAGGACATCAACCTGAGTCAGAATTCATTGCCTACTTCTGAGCTTTTCCAACCCACAGGATCTGAACCTGTTCTACCCTACACCTCCAAGAGAGGAGTGCTGCCTCTAGGTTATGTTCCTACATTGGAACGTTTTTCTGTTATTTTATCTCCAGTGAAATAGGCTCTTCAAAAGACCAGAGTCACATCTTTCTTGAGGGTGGCAGGCTCCTACAAGAAAGGGGAGCTCCAGGGATATTTACTTCTGACAGGGAGGGAACTTCTTCACTTACACTTGACATCAAAAAAACTGTCTCTGGATATGAGCATCCATAGCTTCATACCCCAAGTTATAGTGTGCCCTGACCCCCTGTGAAGGTCATTCTTCAGGTCCAGAGATAAGGTCACACCTCTGGCCTCCCTTTGCAGATAGCTTGGTCACACCTGTGGTTTGTTGAGGCTGGGAGTGTCCCACTTCAGGGACAGAAAGATGAGCAGGCAGACACAGTGTGAGGGAACAACTTTTCTTCACTTTATTCAAAAATCTGACTTCATTATATACATTTGTACAGAGGTCAAGAGATTGGCTACAGAGAACGTCACCTCTGAAACCTGGATGGTGGACATCACCATCAATCATAGTTCTCTCAGAGGAGAACTATGTAAACATTCTAAAAATACACATTGTTTATATTTTACTGTATGAGAACTTATAGCACAAAGACAGAAGGCAGAAAATTCAAGGCAACACACACCCCAAAGTGTTATCATGCTCTTACTTCTTTCCTGGACAAGGAAGATTAAAAAAATTTTGTTCTCTAGGTATCATGACAGCACTATATTTTCCCTTAGGCCAAGACAGAGCACTGGGAAGGTCTTGATTTCCCTATCTATTTCCCTGCTGACAGACAAGCCCAAGGTGGAATTCACAGCACGGTGCCCAGGAGAGAGTCTCACCATCCTGAGGAATGTTGGCTCCTGCAGACCTCAGGTGCAGTGGGCTTTGCAGGGTCTGGTGAGCACCAGCCCGGGTGTGGGGTACGGGGTCGTGTTTGTTAAAGATGTTGATGGTAATGTTTATCAGAAAGCCCTGTGGCAGGGCAGGGCAACAGGCCAGGTGGTGAGGGGGGGTGTGAGACGCAGCCGTGGGGAGAGGCACATGGACAGCATTGACTGGGTGGTGAGATGCATGGACAGCATGTGAGCAGGAAGCTGATTGCATGGTGAGAGGCATGGACAGCAGCACTGCAGCTGGGCAGCCAGTGGGTGCCCTTCTGTTAAGTTTTGGTTATGTCCAGTGGAAACTAAAGGTATATGAGGGAGGTGTTTTCTAAAATAAGCGATAGACTTGGGAAGAGGGGTGTCCCAGCCATCCTCAGCCTGGCCCAGGGGCCATGGAGCAGGCCACTTCTTGTCATGCAGAACCCACCCCTCATGCAGAACCCTCCAAGCCTGGCTTGTGTCCCAGGTGACTCCAGGAGGGCAAGGGGGCACCTCAGAGGTGGTTGAATGGCAGCTGCAACTGATTTAGTAGGGTGGAAAAATGAGTTTAAGAGCAAAAAAACTCTTCCCACTCCCACTATCCCCCAGCAGTGCTGGCAAGGCTGGGCACAGGAGAAGAAGGCCATGTCTGATCACCACAAACAACCTGTCCTTTTTTTTTTGTATGGTACCATTGCAGGTATCTTTATCCTGTATGAGCAGAGCACCACTCATTTAAGAGGGATGCAGCATTAGTATTTTTAGTTTATTTAGGTTTATTTAGATAGTTATATCTGAACATCAAAACGTCTTCTCTGACAGCTGACAGTTTGAAGCAGGAAAGGGAGATTTAAAAGTAATGCATTCCTGTGGACTGCTCCTGTGCTTAATCCCTTCTTCAATAATTTCTGCATTCTTTGGGGAATAAAATGTCCCTTCTCCAAGGTTGCTGTCAGATGTAGGAATCTTAACACATCCAGAGAAGTCCACCAGTGCCAACAAGCCCTCCGTCCATCACAATCATTAACCTGGGCCAAGGTCACTGTAAAGCAAAGGGCCTCACCTGAACCTTCTTTGATCACCTGAAATCAAGCTGGAGATGAGGACACCAAGAAATGTGATCATAGTGGAATAGAAGAGAGGAAGGTTACTTAAAAGATTAGTTTGGTATAGGTTAGTCAGAGTAGCACTCAAGGACTTACGGAGTATGCAGATATAGAGCAAGCTGGGCTTTGTTGTGCATTTCTAAGTGATGGCCCACATTAGGAAGTGTTTATATCAGTCTCATAATCTTGGCTGGATGAATGACAGTCAACCAGCAGAAGAGAGCCTTTTTCTGTGCTGGGGAGCACCTCAGATGGGCATTCCCTTCTACCTGGGTATTTAGTCTGGTTGACTTGTGTAATTACCATACATGGAGGATTTACACTGGTCAGATAAGGCAAAAAGAATTTTCCTTCACAGCTGCTACTTTCTTTAAGCATGGAAATAAGAAGTCACCCATTAAGGAGTACTATTTAAAATGTGATTTATTTGTAATATTTCAGGTACTAATGTACAAGATTATTTGTTCAGCAAGAAAACTACTTTCCATACATTTCTTCTGCTTTTAAAATGCTGAACATTTAATTTTTTTCTCATCCATGTTGCTGAGCAGCCATGCTATGCTGCTTTGGCTGGAGCTACTGCTCATTTAAACCTGCATTAAGGGACAGAGAATCAGACATGTGGCATGAATATTCTCTACCTATTCCACTTGCACATAAAAGAAAGTCATGAATCCTGGGCTCTCAATATCACTATAGAAAGTACTGCTGCTGTCATTCATAGCAACAGCCAGAAGCACAGGAGCTTGGAAAGCTGTCTGAGGATTAGTTTGAAAGACTTTACCCTTGGGATGAAATTGTCCCTTTGTAGCATACAGTTACCTCATGGGTCCTATTATATTAAGAGAGAAAAATATGAGCTACTTTCACACTGAAAATACATGTCAAGTGGATTGAAAGATCTAGAGAGACCGTGATGAGAAAAAAGAAAGGAATAAAAAGATACTAAGATAAAAAAGGTGACTTCAAAGCACCAAAATTATACCATTTTACATAAGTATATGTTTATTGAAAAGGGTTCCAGCTGGTATCCTTAGATTAATGTTATAACCCACCATATATATAATGAAAAGAACTGTACTTTCTATCTTCCTAAAGGATGATGCTTACATTAAAGCAGTATTGATTTTCAAACTATAAATACAAAATTAGTACTATAGCAGGTATGAGACTCATGGGCTTTCGATTCCCTGTCCATCTTTCAATCTTCTAAGAGAAACGTGACCCCTGAGCCATGTTAGTGTCATGCAAAATTTTTTCAAGCTGGAAATGGTGTTCAGCTTTGTTTTGCTCCATTCTGCTCCAATGCTCCAATGCTGAGTTCCCTCCTTCAACCAGGGAGCTACAAGGAGGCATTAGACAATGTAGACTAGTCCAAGAGGGCATTTAGCTGATTTGAGTGAAATTTATTAGATAAATACAGAAACAGCTTCCTGAACAGCAAAACTCGTCTCTCCATTCCCAGCCATTGAGTTAAGCTGGAATCACCTTTGGTTCCATTTGCTGACTCAGGTGAGATATACTCCAGGAAAAATAAAACTGCTTTCACCAAAAAAAAGGGAGATTAAAGCTCCACAGATGGGCAGTGGAGATACAAAAAGGTATTGTTACTTAGGACCTGCCTTGAAAGATAATGTTTGGGTTTGAATGCAGTTAGACTGGGGCACAGCTGACCCAGGTCTTCCATGGCTTTGGTGGAGATTCTAGCCATAGACACAGTGAGTTTGGAGCTGGAAGGCTCCAACGTCTTCAGCTGCATTGTAACAGACAATTCCTCTTCCTTTCCAAGGTGCTGGTATCCACCTTCTAGGTTGTGAGACCAGAAAGTTAAGAGACACCTCTCAGGGAAGGACACACACAAAAAAAATGTAGCCTTCACACATCAGCCATCCACTGTGAGTAGTTGAGTGTGCCCATTAAGAGAAACCTCCCTTTGTACCCTGAAAGTTCTCCCTGTATACCCTGAAAGGTGTAGAGTTTCATGGGAACCTTGGACAACTGGGAGGCACTGAGGGGAGAGTGACTGTGAGAGAAGGCAAGGTGGATCAGATCACTCTGTTCATCACTGACATCCCATCCCTAGTCCCACACCTCACAGGTGCAGCAGATTATAGCTCTGCATGGTGAAGATCTCCTTCTGCTAACCTTTGGCACAAAACATATACAGACTTCCCCCACATTCCCAGGAATAAGGTAATTTTCATACAGTGGTAAGAAAAAACTGGATTAGTGTCTGAAGGCCAGAAGAGTTGAGGATCACCTATAGATGTCTGCTTCTCTGCTAATCTCTGATAATTAAGATATATAACATAAGTATCAATGCAATACACTAGAAGATAATAGACTGAGGCTAGATCAAGACTGGCACTCGCACATGATAGCTTCTAGTCACTAGCAAGTTACAGCAAATCTTCATCTGATCTTCTGGAGGGCGTTGCAAAGGATTCCAATCTCACCTGCAAAAGGAAATAATCAGAGCAGTTAATTCCAGAACTAGCCCATTTCTAACACTCCTGTATGATTTTTACCCTTTATAGCCATTCTCTTAAAGAATAAAGTGAGCAGAGAAGTGCTGAACTAGACACATTTTTTAGGGTCTTACTGGAGTTAGGTCTGGAGTCATCCCTTTGCCTCCATTAGAAGAAGGCTGGCTCACAGGATCTGGCTCTCAGCAGGCTAGCCAATGTGAGGGGGAAAATGGGATCAGTGCCATGCTTCTCCTTCTCTTACTTACTGAAAACAGCTAGAGCCACACATCAGGATCCACCTCAAGGCCATCTGGCATTTCCTAGCATCTGCCCCCAAAATTAGTTTTTTTAGATTTAACAAGTTACAGTAAAGTGGAAATGCTTGTTGAAGCTTGGCTGGAATTGGGAAGTAATTTTTTCATGAGAAAGGAGATGTGTGCTGCCTTATCTTGGATAGGCTTAGAGCATTAAATGCAACCAGATGGAATCCGCCTTGTGGATCCTATTTCTGGCCCAAGTTTTGAGGAATTCAAGGTAACAAATCTGCAATTCCTTACTATTGATCGTGTCAGCTAAGTTCTTCAGCTGCTTTGCATTGTCCAAGACTTCAATCCTCTGTGTGTAGGGATTATACCGAACAGAGAAAGGACGAGGGATTGTTTGAGCAAATTTCCTAAGAGAAAAAACATAAACAAATGTACAGTTGAATTTTTTTTTTCACTAACTCTTCTTAGTGTGTGCATTTGTTGATTGTGAGGATAAGAAAATCTATGGGAGGAGATAACTGAAATTCCTACTGACTGATCTGAGACCTACAATGTTCTGCAATACACTTGAAACTGCATTTATCTTTATCACCTCTGTTTTTTCTGAACAGGACCAACTAAGGCATGGCAACACTGCTCCTGGTATAGGCCCATTATGTAGCAACTGGAATCTGCCAAGCTTGAAAACCTCATTTTCCTTTCATTGCTGCAAAATGTAGGAATTCTAATCCAAGCCTGAGCTTCTGGGGAGTTAAGTTCAAGGATCTATGCCATCCTGGTATGCCAAGGAGCAAGCAGAGACCTAATTCCTGGCATGGTCTAGCTCTTAAATTACCTGGTAGGTTCCAGGTAATTTAAGAGCTAGACAATAGTTCATGGAGTGAAGCAGCATTCTCTGTTGCAAAATGGTTAATTCCATGTCAGAAGCATTAAGATTTTGGTGTCTTGGGAAAATATTAATTTGCATAACCACAGAACTGCGGAAAGAAGTGCTCTGAATGGGATGAGACGGTCAGAGCTATTGTTTCAGGCTCCTTGTGGATCCCAGCAGGATACTGGCTTATATATCTGGTTTGAATTACTGAAATTATTGCTGAAAGAGGAAGGGAAGCATACAGGAGCTGATTGTGGAGCCCCACTACACAGTCTGTGACTCAGCAGGGTAACTCCCATACTCCTAGAACAGTGGAATATGCTGGATGCCACCCCCACAAAGCTTCTTCAGTTTAAACCTTATTATTTATCAGCTAAGGACATTGTCTCAGACAGAATTCAGTATGAACAGCCCACAGGGTGTGACAGCGAAAAAATATTACGTGGACTATGATGAATTTAGCAGCATTGGTCTAGTTTTTCTAAGAGGAGAGATCACATTAGAAAATGGCTTTCCTAAATCTCACCTGAAGGCAAGATCCCAGTTAGAACATGAATGCCTTAAGCTGAGATCTTTTAGGTCAACCTCAGAATAATTTTTCAGAAAGGTTTTCTGTTACTCACAAACACACATGTCCAGATGCAAGCCACTAACACAGGCACTGGACCAACCCCCAGAACCTCTATTTTAATTTAACCACTTTTTCAATTTGATCACTGAAACAAATTTAAAAAGCTCCAAGATATTTTGTTGCAGCTAAGTAAGGCAGCATCTTCCTCAAAGAGCTTGCTCCTCAGTTAGAGATGTATACTGAGAAGATAGAAGCTCTGTGCATGATATTAATAGCACAGCTCAGAAGAGAAGGCCATCTTTCCCAAGTATTTCCCCAGAAAAAAGGGCACAAAGAGAAGCTGCAGACTTACGACAACTAAGGAAGCAGCAAGGGAGAGAGTTAGGAAGACCTCAGAGCTGGGGAGGCTGAGGTAGCAGAATATCTTGGGACATAGCACAATTTGTCTGTAAATGGTAGAAAGATAAGGGACTGCAGGTCTGGGACAAGTTTGTGTGTGACATCTCCAAGTGAAAAACATATTGAGTGTGAAGCAAGGCAAACCCCCAGTGGCTTGACTAACATCCAAATATGGTTGTGTGTTGGTGTTTTAACAGAAATAGAAATACTGTCAAGGTGAAAACCAAGCTGAACCCCAACACAGGCTGAACCATTCCTGTTCCAAGAATCAGACCTGAACCTGGACATAACTTCAGAGGAAAAGGAGTAGATACCATGAGATTTTTTTGTTTTTGACAAAAACTGTTAATTTTAGTAATGGTGAAGTTGCTTGGTTTGCATTACTTAGCCAGATTTGACCTTAAATGTTGGCATCACTGCAATTGAACAGATAATTATTTTGTTGCATTTTGGTTAGACAGAATGAAGCTCTTAGATACGCTAAGCACAAATTCTTGCCTTCATGCATAAGATATATTTCTTTTACTACTCATTTTTGTCCAAGATTCTGAGGATAAATAAAAATTATTATCTTTAAGCATTGCACAAATTTTTCTAATGCCTCTCAAAAGATGGTTGTCAACCCAAGACCCATTATGGCAATGAGATCCACTGTATTTGCATCAGGCAAGAAAGGGTTCTTCTCTGGAATGACTGGAGTACCTTAGTTTATCTTTTGCATCTTTAAAACTTTCAGCAACATAGTAGATAGGCTGGAACTCAGTAACAGGGTACTTCTGCACAGAAGTCTTCTCCAGGACAAGAGGCTGAATCTCAGGCTTACTTGACAAACAATACTATGAACAAAAAGGTGAGAAATTTATTTCAGTGCAAGAGTGTTTGAATGAGCTGTGAAAGAAGTAAAGAGCCACCCAATTTCAGACAGGGAGGAGTTGCTTTGTGGTATACAGTGATAATGTCACTTACTGGGAAAGAAGTGAGAGTTCCCTGTGTATGCATACATCTACATATTTATCAGAGCTCTGCAATGAAGTACTACATTTCATGCTACTTCTATGCACAAAGTATGAAGCAAAACCAAAGATCCAAAGACATTCAGAAAAGAAATTTGAATAATTATAAACAGTTTTGAAATATTTTCTAGAACACACCTGCAGCTCCCCAAATGAAGACAGCAGCCCTGCACCATATGCCTTGAGAGAATCTCCTTCCTTACATAGTCCAAACTCAACTGTAAACCAATAAACCTGGAAAGAAAGTGATACAGAAACATATGATTCCTTGATAAAAAGTAATATGTGTACACCATTTATTTGAATACATTTGGAGTTTGATGAAAAGTAATATGTGTGCACCATTTATTTGAATAAATTTCGAGTTTTCATTTCTATATAAAATGTTGCTATGTGTCAAATTCAAGTGTATAAATCCAAAAAATGTCTCTTCAGACTGATATTCTTCTCCTGGGAGAAGCGCAACACTAGACTCTGTGTGCCTGAGAATTAGTCCAGTTCCATGACAAACAAAGTTGTATTTTATTGTGCTTATCTTTGTCAGCAGGGGCAATGAAATTACAGCAATAAAGCTTTACTTTGGCTGGCCAACTCAGTGGAAGTTTGAACCTTTGTTTTGAAAAGTTTGAGTCCTGTTTCACACAGGGCATCTGGCTGCAGCAGGGCCGTGAACGGGCTGTTGGTGCAATAGGGAAGGAAGACAGTGTGTGTGACCTAACTCCTGGGTCTGTCATTTGGAAGGGATACCTGCCCTGGCTTAGAAAAAACTACCCTATCTATCAGAAGTGTCAAAACTGGTGGAACTCTTTTCCCGGGTGGTCTCCATTTGGCACTGGGGACCCTAATCTCAGAGGAATATCCCCAGTTTTATCCAAAGTTTGCAGCTCTGGGTCTCAGTAGTCTCAGAGTAGCATCCAGGTAATCTGTGTTCACTACAGAGGATATTGCCTGCCTGGCAAAGTGTAAGAGATACTTGAAGGTAAAACTACTACAGAAGCTGCGTCTTGGAATTTCCTGTGGGGATGTAGCAACATGTAATCTTTTCTTGCCCAATATGTTTTTGCTAGAGGAAATCTAGTTTGGGCTTCTGTGTTTAATCACAACTGTCACTTTGAATATGGGGTGCCAGAGCTATTTTCCTTTAGTGCAACTGTTTCAGGGTGGGGTTTTCCAATCATGGTCTTCACTCTGATCCCATTCAGCTCTATGGGAGTTCTATCAGTGACTTCAGTGGCAGCAGAATTAAGACAACGCAGGGCGCTTTGGAAAATTGAGCCCTCATCTATTAAATTACCGTAGCAAGTTTCTCGATGAAATCATCTGGAGCTCCCAGAGATGCCAGTCCAATTTCCTGTAACAATAAACCATTATTCTTCAAGCTGTTTATTGCAAACATTCTTCCTGCCCCATCTTATGTAATTGCTCACATTTTAAATGTTACTATTGCTTACTACCACACACAAATGTTTACAGGACATGTTCCTATCATGCAAGATCAATTTGAAACCAGAAATCTCTCCAAAAATGAACAAAGGGTCTTCTCCAAATGTCATTTACAAGGCCTGATCCTTTGTGCCTGGTACAAAGCCCATTGAGGTCAAATAAAATTTTCCTCTTGCTTTGACAGGCTTTTGATCAAGTCTACAATGAACATCTGAGAGAACGATAGGGATAAAAGGAGGCAAATCAATCACACCTACACACCTTATATATTTCTCTTTGTTTTGATGGGTCCTGATTAAAGGAGTTTTCCTGGAGCCTTGAATGAGCTATTTTTTCTGAATGACAGGGAATGATTTGAAAGAGCTTATTCATGCCTTGGTAACTAATGGGGTTCTTTCCAGGAGGCATGCAATAGTTGGATTCAAAAGACAGACACATGAGACTACATATAACCAGGTTCCTTTCTTGCTCTAGTGAGGACTGCATAGTGCAAAAATCAGAGGGCTCCCCAATACACAGCAAAAGCATTGGAACAGCTCATCACCATGTCAAATTCTAGTAAGCCAAGGCACAGTAGAGCTCATCTGGAAGGAAACGCCAGTTCTGGGAAAGGGCAAACCCTGAAGGCAATAATGAGAACTTACTAACTAGATCAAACTGACTTTTGTCTTTTGAGATGTTATATCAAGCCTACCTTCCCTCCCTCCCTTCCGTCCTTCCTTCCTTACCCTCTCCCCTTCCCTCTTTCTTTCTCTTTGTCAGTGTTTCTGTCTTTATGCCTTTCTCTCTTTGTGTATTTCCATGTTTTCTGGTAGGATGCAGCCAAAAGTTTACTGCTTCTCCAGGGTTTGGCTTCTTTTCCAGAGACATTAACACTACCAAAAAGAAATCTCCTCTCCAGCCTTCTCCCATGCTTTCAGCTGAGACAGTTCCTCACTTCACTCAGCCTCCAATGTCACTTCAACAGAAAACAAAACAAAATCTCCACTTTCCCTAACATTTGAATATCATGGTGAAGTAATAATCCATCGGACTAATGAGCTATGTGACATTACTGAGAAGGATCAATATCTGCAGGAAGGTTTTAAGATGATGGCTTCACAGGGTTTGTCAAAAAGCAACTCACACAAGATCACGTTTGGAATTGGATTTTACCTACGTGAATTGTGTCCAGATTTCAAGCAATAAATAAACCATCTCAGCCACTCTCACAGAGTATGCTTAAAGGTAAATCTGCACCACCCTTCACAGCTCTTGGATCATCCTCTGAATTACTGTGTGTTTAATTATATAAATAATATAACCACCAAGTAACTTACCTGGGAGAACTGAGCAAAACTGGGATCAGCGAAAAGAGGCACATGTCCTAGCAGCTCATGACAAATATCACTGCAGGAAAACATGACATCTGAATAACTGTGATTCAGGAAATGTCCAGCAATGTTGGAAAAATGCTCTAGAGCCAGCAAACGGTCAAGAGCACATTGCATTTGCTCCTACCAGCAGATATCATTCACAGGAAAACATTTTGCTCTGAAATTATTCTTGTGATGGAAATGTTTGCGAACCCCAGGGTTTTCTGTGCTTTTGCACCATACATCCCTCAGCAGCAGGGACTGTTAGATTTTTCAAGTACAGAAAAGTGATGGGGAAGGGGATAAGATGTTCAAAAAGGGCCAAGTCTGTGGAAGACATTTCAGCCTGCTATGGTGACAATGGGGTAAATAAAAGCAGGAAGGAAAATCAGAAGACTCAAAAATAGAAAAAAGAAAGGGAAAAGAGTTTGTGGAAGTAGGAAAAAGAAACAAGAAAGAATTGCAACAATATGAAGCAGAATAAGAAATCTGTTTTTAAAATGACAAGTGGAAAAGGACAATGGACAGGGACAGAGAGGAACACTCCAAATAAAAAACAAGATGGGTTCCATGGTCTGGGCTTCTTCTATCTTACTGCCAGACGCTTGCTTGCAACAGGTTGAGTCCTTGCTGCACTACTTGGGTGCTAATAGCTTAGCTAAATGCCCTTGCACAATGCTCTCTTGCATCCCAGCCACCACACAAGCAGGCCTTCAGTAGCAAAACTATCTCATCTGCCCCAGGAGAACTTGCAGAAGTGGATGCAGATGGTTAAACAGACTAGAAACGCTCCATAAATGTTTTCAGAAGAGAGCAGTCCCTTGGCTGCTCTCCCTTAGCTCTGTTCCCAGGAGTGTGGCAGAGTTATTCCCCAGCTGGACGGACCCTGCTGGTGGTGTGCTGCAGCTTTACACCCTTTGTGTGCCTGAGTACTCACGGCTCTGGGGTGTACATGGGCTTGGAGGCGTGGCGGATGTACTGCGTGGAGTGGAACACTCGGAACGCCAGCCCAGCCAGGAAATCCCGGGAGGAGAGCAAACCTGCAACGGGACGCAGCCGAAACCCAGTGCAGCCTGAAGGGACAGAAAGACAGCACCTTTGAAACAGCTGATATGTTTGATTTATCCTTATCCAGACTCCTCACAGTAGGAAAAGTTTGTTGATAGTCTGTTTTTGTTTTCTTCTAATCTCCTTATGTTAAATAGAGTTTAATTGCAGGCTATTTTCTGCCCAGGTATACCGTATCTGAGCATCTGTCCCATTCTACCCTCAGAAACATTACAGAAGGACCTGGGACACAGGCTAAGTGATGTGCCCAAACATCATAGGGAGCCTTTGATAAATCAGGGATTGTTTTTCCTTTTCTGGAAGCACCACCCCCACAGATAGCTGAGACCTTTCATTTAATTTGGTTCTTTTAGGTGTTTCAAACTTACTCTGCAAGAAATTTGAAATGTCTTCAAGCTGGGGAATATTGTCCTCCCTGTAGCCACAGTACTTCTCCAGCAGCGGGAACACGTGGTTGTGTTCATAGCAAGCATGAGTTGGATACAGAGTCTTCAACTCTCTGAAGACAGTGCCCCAAGTTTTCTTTTCTTCTTCTGTATAGGTGACACGAGGAATAGGTTGGCCACTAGAAAGAAATTGGATACCCTCAATAGCAGCCACGGAAAATATCCTGTGCCATCAGCATCATGCTCTTTGTCCTTTCCCACTTGCCACTCTCAAAACAGTTTTCTTATTCTGTTTCATGTTGCAGCTTTACTAGACCTGGCCAGGAGCTGCTGGTGCAGGAGGGGAGATGCTTTTGGGCTGACCCACAGGTGCAAAAGGAGCCTCACTCGTGCCTAGGCACCGGCTGGAAAGCACTCTGCTGACCTTGGCTGAGATAATGGTCTTTAGACAGCTCCTGGCATTATTGTGTTAAAAGTAAATCAGTGCTTATTTGTCTTTTAAAGATGTTCTTCTAAAAATACTTGCTGACTGTTGGTTTCAATTTATTTTTCCTTCTAGATACGAAAGAAATTATATAATTTTTGGTTTTTTGTTTTGCTTCTTGCTCTAGTCAGCATTATATTAATTATTTTTGTAAAAAAAACATTAAACCATCAGCTCCATAAAACTCTGTTTCAGTGGCAAGAAATTCTGATCTATGCTCTATGCCATAACAGATGCAGATTCCAGCCAGTTTGACTTTTTATAACTGTAAGGAGTAATTATGATTTAAATCCCACCCTCAGGCCTCCACGTGCTTAGCTCATGTTGAAATTAACAGGAGTTATACATCACAAGCAATGCAGTTTGGCCTCCTGTGAATAACCAATTCCTTAGCAATAATGTTAAGGCCATAAGTGAATCCAGCAGCTTGGAAAAATCAAAGGGTTTAAGTAACTTAATAGGGTTAACAACACTGTTGGAATAAAGCTGAAGCTCTCCAAGCCCCAGAGATCCATTGTTAAACTCTTGATGACACCCCACCATCTCCCACTCCCTCGCTTTTTCTTGAGCCTCAGGGCAGCCCCTCTGGGGAACCATCACTTTCTGTCTCTCCGTATCAGCTCTCCTTGATCTGTGGAGCTTTAAACATCATGTTGAATTATGAGGATTGCTGAGGGATTTTTGTTTTCCTATAGCACTCCTAAATAATCCTCAACCACCTTCCAGGGCTACAGGGGGCAGCTATTGAAAAACCTTTCAAATTTCAATTAAAAAAAAAAAACAAAAACTGGGGATCAATTCTGGGCGCCAGAAGCAAAGTAAGGCAGAGGGAAGACACAAGCTAAAAAGCAAAGAAAAGAGAAGTCAGGGAAATTGAGCATTCAACAAAAGCAGTGGGTAAATCTATCACGAAAGGAGGCAAAAAAAGGGATACAGAAAAGGATTAAACTAATGTTAGGAAGAATACAAGGCCACTGACCCATCTCGTTGTTGCAGCTGTGTAGCACCTTCACAACTTAAGAACCCTTGCCTTTTTAGTAAAGCCTGATAAGTTTGGTCGTGCCTCTCCTGCCCACTTCTCTGTACCTTCTGTGGGATATCTAAGAATGGACATTAGATCTGTTCACATCTGGACACAAAATCTTATCCAAATTTTCTAGCTATAAATTGGGTTTCTGACTTTTTTCACCTGACATTTTGTCCTTTCCATCAACCAGTCCAATTTCGTCTCTCATTTTGTGATTACATTATTAGTTCTTTGGCTCAGGGGCTATCTTTTGATCCTGTGCAAAATGTAGACCAAAATTTACAATATATGCTAATCTTTTCTGTGCAAACACAGTTTTTACCAGTCCCAGCAAGAATCAGGCCCAGTAGTACTGAGCTATACATGTGAGTGTCTCTGGGAACAGAATTTTTTCTCCTCCAGATCTGATCATTGGAAGCAATCAAATAAGCCTTTTCTAACTGAATTTATCATCTCTATTAATTTATTATTCTTGGGAAATGAAAGCCTAAGTTGCTGATTGCAGCTGGATTAGATGATAAAAGTAGGGTAATAAACACTGGATTAGCATCAGACCATAAGTTATTCATTATTTTAATAGTGGATGCAGATCCTGCTTTAATGTTAATGATAGGCGCTCCTCCCCCAGCCCTGGTTTAACGGGGAATACCAGATTTATTCCATGCTCAGGTCTTTGTAGTAGCGACAGTCTGCTGCTCAATTAGACAACAAAGCTGGGAAAGAGGGGTGTTGTGGGGAGAGAAGGGAGATGTATCCCTTCTGAATGTGTGCCTGGAACAATTTACTTTTGTTTTGCTGTGATTTGGGGATAAATGCACGAACAGGAAGATTTAAATACATGGCAGAGAAAAGCCAGCAGCAAGAGGATGCTTGTGGAAAAGCAGGGCTAGCCAGCAGGTTGAGAGCCCTAGGAAAGGGCGGGAGACGAGGGCTTGCTTTCTGCCCCTGCAGTGGGGAGGACTCACTGTCTATAGTTGTAGGCGATATCAGCAAACTCCTTCCTCCGGGCCCGGTATATGGGATCTTTGAACCCCTGGAGAGAAACAGCGATGGTCAGTCCATGCATAAGTCCAAAAGGTGAAGAGCCTTCCTCCCCCTGAGCACCCTCAGGCGTGGCTGGTGCATCCAAGAAGTGCATCAAGGTCGGTGGGAAAGCTGCCTCCGTTCTGCCAGCTCCACTCACCCCAGGCTCTTCCCGGGCTTCAGAGCCACCGGAGCAGCCATCAAGCTAAAATCCCTCACCACCCCCAACCCCAAGTTCTTTTTTTTTTTCCTTTCTTTTTTTTCATTTCCACCTCCTATAAGATAGGGAAACTTGTTCCTTTACAGCAAGAACAAGGCGCTCCTGGTAAGAGCAACCCAAAATTATCAGTGCTTGGATAACCATGCCCTTCTGGTTTCCCTTGAAGGTTGTTGCTGGCTCTGGCACAGCTGGGCTGCTCTAGAGGAGCAGAATCAAAACACATTAGAAACACATTCATCAACCCAATCAGACCTTTTAGGCAGATTTTCAGCATGAACCACACTTAAAAGTGTGGCTCATTTTCAAACTGCTAGAGGATCGGTAGCCATTTAGCAGGCCAAAAAACCCTATTTCTAGTACAAATTCAACCATTTGAAGGCAATTAATGATTACAAATAGTGTCTAATAGACCTTGTGGCTGGGAGCTTGACCTTTGCAGCTAATTAGCAATAAAACCAAGGCTAAGAAATAAAACCTCTAAATCTTCATCTGGGATCACCATTCTCCTACCCCAGCGTGACTACTGTTTAGACTTAAAGATCCTCAGGACCAAGAGTGCCTTCACCACCCGGAGTGCAGAAACATCCTCCTTCCAAGCTAGGATGCCCTTCTGCAGGGCAAATAGGAACAGCTCCCTGGGCACTGCAGCAGTCCATAAATGCATCTCTTAGTGGTGAACAGCACAACTGGGCTGAGGGCCACAAAACACAACCAAGTATAGGAGGCAGCTGAAGTGGAGTGTAAATTCAAGTGTGTGAATCAAAAAGAGGTAGCCAATGGCCAAATAAATGCACTGTCCAAGATCATCCTGCCATGAAGGTCATTGTGATCAAATTCCATGCATCATGTAACTACTAAAAACACGGGCTCCTTTAATTTCTCTTTTCTTGCACTCTATGGACTGTCGCACCTATTTACCATGGCAGCTGGCTTTCTTCTTTAAGGCACAAGTGCTCACTAATTCTAGGAACTGAAGGAGAGATGCTTCATTCCTTTTTATGTATTTTTCTTTTCTTTTTATTTTTTTTTTTGATTCTTTTTTCAAATACAATCTTGGTCTATTCCTGCATGACACACAAGGGGGCCATTGGCTCAGTGTACCTCCTTTCATTCTGCCTTTCATATGACCACAGTGAACATCAATGAATCATTGCACATGGTACATAACACGTCTTGAATTAAGCAATAGGTAGTGAATGACTAATCACCCCATCTCAATTAAACTAATAGCAGCAATTTTTGGTGCACTGCATGTAATTTATTTATAATCACCCTATCTCAATTAAACTAATAGCAGCAATTTCTGATGCACTGCATGGAACTCAGTGTGTTTTGACAAATGAAAGTAAGTTGTTGTTTACTTGGAGAGGGAATAGAGACAGAAAATATTCTTGTATCTGAACAAAACTGAAAAACCACAAAACAAATTCTTTTATCAGCTAAGTAAAAGAGCAAAACTTTCTGATGTTACCATTTAAACCACAAACTTTTTGAACCAAGAACCTTTTCTTTTGTTGTGTCTCACCATTAAAGTACCATATCAGATTTAGCATCCACATAACAATACACTGAGCTAAATCATGTGTATGTAATCAAGGATGAAAAAAGTCTTTCTTTCTCTAGACTATGATATGTAGCTTCTTTTCCTTGTCAGTGATGCACAAAGTCAGCCTAAAATCAGTACATCAGGGCCTTCTGGGAAGACTAGATGTGTCCTTGTGGTGGCCCTGTGCTCTGAAAACCACTACAACTTTTAAGATCTCCTGGATTTGCTCAATTATAGCAACCTTTGGTGTGATTTACTCCAGGACCAGGAATTGGGCTGAGAAATGTGGTAGCCTTCTTGTCCTGTGCCATGTGAGATTTAGTCTACTAGATCTGTACTAAAGGAGAGCAAATTTAAATGAGAGAAACATCAGTGCCAATAACTAGAAAAAATGCTAAAAATAATTCTTACAGGATGATCGGCATCCAGTTCTGCTCCATAGCTTAGGATCTGATTGGCAAACCTGTCCAGCTCCTGGATACTTCTTGGGAACCATGGCACTGCAAAACAGAAAAGAAATAGACTGGTGTCCCTCTTTGTTACTTGATTTTGGGCCTTCTTCTGACATTTTCACCTTTTCATCATATATATAAAGAAACATAGGCAAGGAGCTAAATTCTTTCAGTCCTTTTCCCTGTAGCAGGAAACAAGAACAAACCAAGCAAGTTGTCTTGAATTTGTGATTGCTTTACATTGTTGGAAGAATACAGAGCATCAAGAGCATCTGACCCTTGTTGCAGAGCTGGCTTGTAATGTTTAGGATTTTCTGTTTATTACTTCTGGCCTCTTGGCTTATTAAAATGCAGAAAATTTTCACAATAAACCATCCCTTTCAAAGGAACGACAAGAAACCCCACAACAAGGATAAAGAATTTTTGGACTGTCTGAAACAGTCTTTTCTAAGATCTACTTGGTGGTCCCATTTGAGCTAGGATTCTGAAACAAAGCTATAAATGGCATCCTAATACCTCAGACTAGCAATGTATCACTGCAGTCATTACACAATAATATATTAACTTGACTAACTTTCTTGGTCAGGTTCTCTATTGCCTGGTAACTCATATCCTATACACACTGTCTCAGCCAGCACGTGAGAAGGGACCATGGTGACAACACAGAGTGTAATGCACATGTGACCCTCTCATTACAGAAGGACATAAGGTGAAGAACAAAGAAGCATCACAGGGATTTACAGATGTGATATGTTGAGATAAAAAAACAGTAAGTCAAGTGTCTTCATGGCAATTTGAGGACTGAAAAGGGGCAACCTCCATTGGTAAAAAGTTTTCAATTCATTGAGAGACTTTTCTTGTACAAATGGGTGTTGCTTGCTCAGCCAGTGCTTGGAAAACAGCTGATTTCCCTCTGTGACTCTCTGCTCAGCTGGGAGTGCTGCTGCTCAGCCATACCCCCCCATCTTATTTTGGGGGTTGTGCCAAGTGAACCTGATCCTCGGCCAGCAGCTGCTGAATTAATTCCCTGCAGCGCCCTGGTGATGGGGCTCATCCCAGACCTGATGGACCACCTACAGGATAAGAGGATCTCCGTCTCCAGGACTGTTCAGCCGTGCTTTGTGCCGATCCTCACAGCACGGAGGGCGCTTGTGGCACTGGGTTTCTGCGAGGCACCTGCACAGAGGCGCTGGA
>VZDJ01000426.1:8807238-8924060 GCA_008694505.1 Cyanoderma ruficeps
GAGAGAGAGATAGCGAGAGAGAGAGAGAGCGCCCACTCCCCTGACTGCTGTCCCATCGCCAACCTGGCTCCATGCTGGGCGCCTCCACATCAGTTTCCAGCAGGCAGCTGGCGGCTGCTGGCCAGGAAGATCCCGGGGTGCCTGAGCTTCCCGGGATGCAGGGACCCGCCGCGGCGCTCAGCGGTACCCCCGGCCGTGCCCCTCCTCCCGCCCAACAGAAGTGGGATTTGGTCCGACCCTCTCCAGGACGCGCACGCTTCTCTTTGCCCTAAGAACCAGACCTGAGCACGTCACTAGATGGCAGCAGCAGACCCAGGAAGGTCCCCAAATGGGCTTTGCTGCTGGATGCACCGCTGGTTCTATTAGTTGCTCCAGAAACTCTCTCACCCCTCGCTGTCAGAGTTTCCTGTACCTCCAACCCCTTCACTTAAACTAATCACAGGGGGAGTAGAAAAAGGTGTGTTTGATCCACAGAGAGGGGTCACTACTTACACCATGTCCTGCCCATTTTCTGTCTGGGTTTATCTCCTGGCTGTATCACTGAGTGATACACTGTGTGATGGTGGGGAATTGCTTCACTGTTTTGTGATTCAGACTGCCCACTACCAGCCTGGGGTGAGGCACATTGGTGAATGGTTTTGTGTTAGGTACTAGGGGAAAAAAGCTGCCTGGCAGCCTCACAGCAAAGGATTTGTCAGCGTTAGAGAGAAAACCGCTTCCCTCAGGGATGCACCATGACCTGAAGGGCTGTATAGAAAAATTGGTGGGGGCTGAAGTCTGCACTGGATTTTGGCAGTGATGTCTGTAAGGCTTTGCTGGTCTGAATAAGAAAGGTTTCACTGGGCAGGGTTTGAACCATTGCTGACTTACTTTCCATACTGACTTACTTTCATTAAATATTTTATTCTCAAGATTGCTTTTGGACTTGGTGCAGACCCCATTATAAACTCAAGGCAAACTGACTCCGGGCTGATGTGGTGTCAGTCCTGGGTGTGGAGATGGGTGGCTTGCTTTTTCCCTAAACAGGAGAAGCAACTTATCTTCCTGACATGAAGTCCTGATCCTGCCTACCCAAACACCAGCAGTAGGTAAACGAGAGCAGCTCTGAGATTGCAGAGTTGGGTGAAAGCGGCAAGCTGTGAAAGGGAAATCCCAAGGAGACTTCGTGTTGCTTGCACCAGCATAAGTCATTAAGTTGGGTAAGTTGGGTCTTGGAAAGTGCTGAACTTTCTCAGCTCCCTAAGAAACAAGAATCAAAGATTCTGAGCACAGTTCTGGGGCAAGCACTGCATTATGTCCATACAGCCCTCACATCGACGGCCAGGGTGAAAAAAGGCTACTGGTGGGTCTTCTGCCTAGATGTGATGTGCCAGGATGCTGTCCCCAGCCCTCTCAGAAACTATTCAAAAGATCAAATCAAATTACCCCCGGCTGAATCTATCCCATATTTTGTTTGCCACATCCTCCTCCAGCCCGTTTGCCAGACTCGCTGTCTGTCTGCACAGCCATTAATGAATTGCCAGGGCAAGCTCTTGCAACACTGGGCCTCTGTGAAGGTCTGAGGAGCAAACGTGGGCTGATCAGTAATAAATATTGATTTGTCTGTAAGTGAAACAGCAGCATTTATGGGATGGTGCTGGACACCCAAGTGGTGACCAAATTACCGTGGGGTCAAATGCTGAGCAGAATGCTAATAAGCCATTTATATGAGAGGCAGCAAAGCAGGGGCAGTGATGACTTCTGCAGAATCCTCCACTTGGACCATTGTGAGGAGGGTCAAAGACAGGTCTATGCAATTTATAGCAGTTCAAGGCCCAGGTTTAGCCCTTTCTAAACAGTCTCAAATGCTCTGGCCAGCCTCAGGGTCTAGCAAACAAGGCCCCTACAGATCCTCAGCTCCCAGCTTGTTTCAGATATGCAATAAATTGTCTGCACTTGCCTAATGCTGCAACAGAATAATATTTAATTACTTTTATTCATGGGCTCCAAGTGGACTGCAGATACCTATCTTGTTTCCAAAAAGAGACATTAAGAGATGCACTGTGATTTTACAACAAATTTTTCCATCTACACAAAGAGATTTTGGCCCAGCAACTGCCAGCCTTTCTCATCTGAAGTTCTAAAGCTACATTTGGATTTAGAGCATTTTCCTGGTCTGCTCTCACCTAATATTACACAGTTGATCCAAATCTGATATTTGTAACTATTTGAATGTGTCAATTAAGTTTTGCATTTAGTTAAGACAAGATACTAGAAGCAGCTAAAGAAAAAGCCATTCCTTTATCCCTTGCCCAATAAAGCACATACACACAGTGTTTAACATTGAGCTATACAGAAGACACAGAATAAATAAGTTTCCTCTGAGTGCCCACAAAGCAGTGCCCCAAGAATGGGACTGTATGTTACCCACTGGAAACAGAAAAATATGGTTTTTCTTTCTCAAATCATGAGTAGGAGCAAAATCCTTAGCAGGGAAGAAATGAGAGCATCTTAGGCAGCAGTAAAGGAATCAGTCCCACAGGATTCCAGACTGGCTCTGGAAGAAAGCATTCCCAGCCTTTACCTGCCCACTGAGACAAGTGTGGCAACATCCCCATAAACCCTCTGTTTGAGATTTTGCTCCCTGGAGGCATAGTGCTCTTGTTCTGTGTTTTGGGAATAAGATTTCACACAAGCATGTCTGTGGACTATGACCAGATTTGCCAGGAGGATAGATTTGAAAGACAAGCTGGCCTAAAATGCACCACAAGGCCTGTTATTTGTTAATGCCATCACTGATAAAGGACAGCATCTCACCACACTTCCTACTGCTCGGGCTGTTCCCATTCCACTCTGCCCTTGTAGCTGCCTCCATCCAGGATTTGCCACCCACAGTACACCCCCTAAGCAGGGCTTGTTTGACCTTTCAAAACATGGTCCTTCAGGGATTTCAGTTTGACTGGACCCTTATTACTCATGAGAGGAGTTGAAATTGAAAAAAAATGAGAAAGGGCAAAAAGAAATATCAATCTTCCTCTCTCTCCTTGGCAATAAATTGCTCCCATTTTATACTATTTCTGAATTGCTGAAGCTAACAAACAAATACAAGTTATACTCTCAGACAGAAGAGGATCAAGTCCCTTTTTGAAGCATTGACAGGATAATCTAGTTCAAAAAACTCCTTTGATCAACACAGTAACATGCAGTGAAATCCTAATCCTACAGCTGACCACAAGAGTTTTGACTTCTGTGAGGTCAGAATTTCAAATGCAAGACTTTCCTGGATGATACTTAGAGCTGTATCTCTGTCTGACTCTTGCATATGTTTATAGACAACCTTATTATTTAATAAAGTTTATTATTAACTTCTTCATCATAACTAGAAAAATTAACGCTAAGACCTGGTAGGTCCTGTAGTTTTCTTCTAGAAATAAAAAACTCCCAAAAGTGAACCTCTTCAATCTGACATAATCATAAGTCACCTAATCAACCTTTTGTCCCTTTGTCTATGAATGGAGAAAACTGACTCCAAAGAGAATCTTCTTTCTTCTTTTTTTATCTTCAAATGTAATGTCATGGGTAGGACACAAAGGAAATGGTAAAAGGATTACCAGCACTGATCTCAAGAAGGTATTAATGCCCTTTCATGTTGTTCCTAGGAAGGAAGAGGAAGATCCAGACCTAAAGAATTTAAAGTCTGAAATCCTATTAAAATCACATCTGTTATCTGAAGAGGCATTTAAGTCTGCCTCAGACTATCTGCTGGGCAGCCACCACTGCACCAAGCAGCCTCGACTCCAGCAAATCTCTGACAATTAGGAGCATGAACAACTCACAAAATCTTTCCTTCTTTCTCTCCAAAGGCAGAACTGCACCTGACCTCCCTGGAAGTTCATACAGTAATGGCGAGTTAGTCCTGTTCCCACCAAAGTGGGTGGCAGAGCCTCCCTAGTTTCCCAGAAGACCTAATCAGAATCATGGCAAAAAATTTACACTGACAGAAAATCTCCAAATGAAAAGGTTTACTGTATAGGAAAAAAAGACAGAGAGAGAGAAATGTAGCCATAAAGATCCAAAAGGATCTCCTTTACTACTGAAAAAATAAATAATTTCAGTATGTGACATAAATAGCCCGTGTCAATGTTAACCTTGTCAGCATATCCTTACCAGTGTCCTTCTTCTTTGTTCGTGAAAGCTCATGGACTGTTGCTCCGATATCACTTCTCAAGGATTTGATGATATTGTCCAGTGCTGGGACATTCTTGCCTTCCAAGTTAATGAAGAATTCATATTCATCTTTGTTGAGACGGGAAGGTCGGGACTCAATGTGGGTCAAGTTTATACCTTTCTCCTACGAGAAAGAAAAATTTTGGTCCCATGGTTTTTGGGGGAAGGAATATGACATAAAGAATGGATAAATACCTGTGTCAGTCAACAAACCATATTGTACCATCCAAATAATTCAAAAGCGGCCACTGGACTTGACGACTTTCACAACAGAGAGAGAAACAGAAAGGAAGAATGAGAAACATGTGGGATTCACCCTTGTACAGAGCACCATCACGAAGACTAGGCACTACTAAAGGCTTAGAGAAAGGTGGAAGCAGGATACAAGTTGTAAACAGGCTTTGTATTGTAAATGGCAACTCTAGTACCTCAAGCACATAATGAGAGCTTGTCTGTGTTGACAGAGACATTTCCCCAGGATCAACACAGGAAGAAGGCATTCCACCTGCAGAGTACCCTCTTCATGGGAAACTGAATGCTGTTTTGATGAGCATCTTGATAGAAGATTGGATGAGCAGGCAGCTGGGCACCCTGTGAGATAAGCTTCTGCCAAACTGCACAGTCACCTGCAAAGCCACCTGCACAGTTTCCAAGGCTGTGAGCAGCTGCTGGGCAAAGATCCAAAGGGAAACATGGATCTGCACCAAAAAAGGCAGCCCAGGTTTGTGTAAATAAAAAGATGGGTGATTTAAATCACAGAATCACAGAGTTGGTGAGGTTGAATGGAACCTCTGGAGATCAGCAAGTATAATAATCTGCCCAGATTGCCTGAGCAGTTTGCCCAGGGCTATGTCCAAGTTTCGAGGCTCCTCAGTCTCTCTGGGCAACAACTCACAAGCCTAATCACCCTCGCATAGAAGGTGAGGCTATTTTCTTTAGCTCAGAAATTCAAGTTCTGTCTCACCAAATATTTTTGCTAACCATCAGCAGTGTCTCCTAGCTCTGAAGAAAGAGATAATTGGCAAGTGATGACCACAACATTGATGACTATAACCAGTGGGAACATGGCCTCAGACGTGCTGCCATGTTGATGTGTAAGCAGCAAGTAGCTAAAAATCCTACTTTTCCAACAAAAAGCAAACAAAAAGTCCAGGGCCAAAAAAAAAAAAAAAAGTCCAAAAGAAAATCTATCCCTTTTAACTAAAATGTTAGGAAATGTTTTCTTGAGCACTATAATTTGAATATGAAAATATTGTTTTCTTTCCTTTTGTGTTTTTTTTGTTTTGTTTGTTTGTTTTGGTTTTTTTTTAGAATAAGCTTTTAAACAGGTTTCCATGGACATTGACTTTGCCACCTGACATTTTGTTGGGTTCACACTGCTGCTGCAGACACAGCATGCCATGGCCAGGTCTGGGCTTCTGTCCCCTGGGAGGAATATACAAATCCCTGGAGGAAAACTAGGCCTGAAGATCTCAGAATCTTAGAATCATTACCCACAGAAGAGTCAGAGAGGCTGATACATGGTGATCAGCATCCCTGGAGAAACTTTTGATTTTCATCTTTCAAGGTAAAGAAGACTCCAAACTATGTGGGGTGAAGTGATGGCCCTGCTGCTGTCAATGCCAACCCCCCTGCTACAGTGGGGTCAGGATTTCATTAACAAAATAATGCTGTGAGGATCTACTTTTGGCCTACAAGGAAGAAAAAGGGAAAAACTTAACCGTACATCCCTCTTTCTGAGCCCCTCTAGGGTTTTCTTTGCTCCTCTCAGTGCTTGCACAGCAAGGGAGAGCATCTGGCCATCAGCAGCAAAGACCTAATTTACTCCTCCACAAAAGGCAGTTTATTCCTTGTGAGGAAACATATATGTCATTACTCTGTTTCCTGAGTATTGCACACTACAGATGAACTCAAATTGTTTGGCTAGATACCAATACAATAAGTTGAAAAGGTCAAAAGCACATTCACCAACCGCTGCTCTCGAGAGATGCCGTCCTCACAGGGCCGTCTGCAGGACAGAATGGCCAGCACTGTCCTTGGCCCCGGGGACAGTTTGTTTTATGCCTCCAAAGCCCTGTTTCCCAAACAGACTGCACATTGTCCTGTCCATGTGGGTGAGGCACAGGGAGCTCCTGACAGAGAGCAGGCACAGGGAGCTGCTATGCCTTTGCTCTGTCTCAGTATTCTCATCCTAGAAGTTTTCTTCCTTATGCTTACTCTGGATCTACACTCTTTTAGTTTTAAACAATTATCCCATGTGACAACCAAAAGGTCTCGCTAAAAACTCTGTCCTCATCTTTCTTTCTTTCTTTTAGGACCCCCCTGAGTACTGGAGGGCCACAATAAGATCTCCCCAGCACCCTCTCCTCCCTGGGCTGAAGGCTCCTTAAGCTATATCCCTTTGGTTTTTGATTAGGTGACTCTTCTAGTGTACCAGCCCTCCAGCTGGGCTCAGTGAGCAACGGCACAGACAGCAATGCCCCCAGAATAAATGGAATGATGCAATGGCCGGGAATGGAGAGAAAAGCTGCAGGGTGGGCATGAGACATGCTTAAGGAAGCAGGAGTATCAATATCTCTCAAACTAAGACAGTGAGAAAAAGAGGTGGGGGGGAAAGATGAAGGAAGGAGCCCATGGAGGAAGGAGTCCATGGAGAGAGTTACCTCCTCTCTTATACCTGAGAGAAGCAGAGCACCACACTGCCTTGCTGTTCATTTGAGGGATATCTGCCACTCAGCAACGCACAGAGCCAACCTGCTACCTCTTTGTGCCAAGAGTTCAGAACTTCACAACAGAGAAGCTGAAGGGAGAACCCTTCTGGTGACTGTTTTTAGAGCAAGAATCCAGCAGCATATGTCCAACTCCCTGAACTGGCACTCCTGGAGATAAGTGTTGTGGTGTGCTGTGCCTTGCTACTAAGCCCTTGATTTCAAAATATTTGCAGTGGCTCTGTTACTAGATTGCTTTACAAATCTCAAATTCATTCTAGTCCAACTACTCCATCTAGTGTTTAATCTTCACAGTTTCACATTGTTAAGAACTTTGTATCCTTGATGTTGCCAAATCTTGCTATTGCATCAGGTTTCTCCCAATAGTTGGTGTTTTCTTTAAAGCTCCAGCTTCTGGAGACAAGTAGTTACTTGAGAAAGCGGAATTGGGGCATTTTTTTTTTTTTTGGTTTATTTGTACATTTTAAGCAGTTTTCAATCTCTCTCTGTTTTTTAGTAGAGATTGACATCTTGACAACGTATGCCTTCAAAAGTCAGCTAATAAAAGTTACTCCAGTTTTATGAGCTATTTTTTGTTGATAGAACCTAACTCCTAACCGAACACCTTTGGAAGACCTCAACTGTCACGTTTGTGGCTGGATTCCCACCTGAACTATTAACATGGATCTCTTCTGTCCTTCCTATTTTAGAGCTGGTTGGAATCAGAGGAACCCATGGAGTGAGATTAGACATGTCTTTGCTGAATTCACCCCATCACCCATTGCAGCTGCAAGGACCTTTGAGAGCATGTTAGTACTTCCCTCCTTCTCTTCAGGGACCAGGGAGTCTCTCCCCTATGGACACATTCTGTCATACAACCATGGGTCTGCTGTAGCTTTTTTTTCTTAAAACTTTCTTGAAACCTCCACTCCAGGGGTGCAAAAACTCAGGCTTGTTATTTTAATATCCAAGTCAGCTGTACCTCTATCACTGCCCATTAGAGAAGAAAGTCTCAAGACATGTTCTCAGAGCTCAAAAATCAAGCTAGAATTAGTTCTGAGCTAGAAGGAGGCAGCAATACAAATATCAATTTAAAACAGAGACAAGGGTGGATGCAGGGAGGAGATTGCCCATGTCTCTCCCTGCCTTACCTCACAGTGCTGGCTCTCAGCCTTGGCTCCCTCTCAGAGTCTGTGAAGCAGCACCAGCCCCTTGCCCAGGTTATTCCATCCTAACTGAGCACCACCTATGCTGCGGCTGCCCCACCAGCAGGAGAAAACCAGACTGGTGTTGCACTACACCAGCAGTCTTGCTGAGGTCACTGGCTAGAGAACTTGGTCCCGTCCTATGTTTAATGGCCTGGTCACTGGAAAAGGAAAGTTATGTGTTCATAGCTACACAAGGAAGCTTTCAGTAGGGATGGATACTTTCTGAAAATGTTATGAGTTACTATTTCCCATGACACTCACTCATCCTTCTGTTCACTGATTACTACATGTGCCCATATATGGTTCTAAAACTAAGTACAGCTGTGAAATCTAGCTGCAGCTTGTTTTCCTGACTGTTGTGATTAATTTTGGCTTCACCATGAGACCCCACATTGTTACCAGATGAAGAACTTTTGACAACACTACGGTGCCACTAAGTGAGAATTTGGGTAAAACTTCCAAAAAGAAGGATTTTACTTGTACTTTCTGGTACCAAAAAAAAAAAAGGGATGAGACGTTCTTTTAACCTTTGCCGTGGTATAGTTCAGGGTTTCCTGAAGGAGGACACTTTCAGATGCACAAGTATAAGCTCAGTGCTTAATTTTCATAGATCAGAGGACTTAGGAAGTTACAGTGATGCCTTCAGCCATGGATTCCCAAAGCCATGGCAAAGGCAGCCATCTGATTCAACTTTACTGTCCAAGGACCTGCTTCTCATCTGGAGACAGTGCTTCCCCATCTTCTCCTTCACAACTGCTAGGGTCTTCCTTCCAAGCTCATGGAGGAAAAGTGTCTCAGAGCAGGCCCCTAACAGCAAAGAGTGCCACAGGGCAGCTGGCCCTGGAGCAGCCCCTGGTGTCCATCACTCAGCACTTCTGCTCCAGCCCTGAAATTTGGCATGAGGCTTGCAGCAGAATCTGGCTACAAAACACGTGGAGCAGGACAAACCAAAAACATGTGACAGCATGTGGCATTACATAAGCACCTGTGAAGAGGGCACTTCTCTCTTTAAACTCATGTTGGTTCATTAGATCAAGAAGTCCTGGTCTTGTGGCTGTTGGATGAGGAGGGATAAGACCAAGGATGTGGATTTGGAGCAGTGTAATCAGATGATCATTGCTGTGCAAATGTACAGTATAATGAAAAACAATCTTGTGGTAGAGGCAAGCCCAGCCTATTCACCTATCACTGTAGACACTTCCAACACACCCCCTGGCCAAAGTGACCGGTTTTTTTATCCCTGATTTGGAAATAACCCCAACCACTGCAGAGCCAATAGCTTCCCAGGGGACAAAGAGATAAAAGTCACGTAGGACTTTCTGTGGCATGAAGTTCCACAGAAGCAGAGTTACCTCTGCTGACTCTGAAAGTGCCAGCTCTCATTTAGCCTGTTACTCCCACCCCATCCTTCCATGGAGCACTAACTTACCCCCATGGGACAGTAACTTCCTCTGAGAGCAGGAGTACTTGGTGCAAATCACCTTTATTTTTGCTTTTGCTCTAGAACCCTACCCACCGATGGCTGCACCTTGCACTGAAATCCTGCTCTGTATTTGAGAAGGTTCCATCAGTGAGAAAAAGATAGAAGGCTCCTTTCTGACCATGCGTTGAGAAAACTTGTAATGTATTCCAATGTTTGCCACTTAAAACAGATGATGATCTACTACTTGTAAATCCATCAGAAAAAGAACTTCAGAGAAGATTAGTGTATTCACAAATTCATGTGGAAAATCTGCAATTGAAACTGAAGGCGATCCTTCTTGTACACGGAAATTCTTATTTCTGATATTTTTAATGACGAATTTAACTACAGAAAAGGCAATCTTAGAGAAGGAACAATGTGAGTTTTTCTTCATTTTTTTTCCTTTCAGAATGAACTTTGTTTTTAAAAAAGCTGTATCAATTTCAATAGGCTTTCATCACTACAGAGAAACAAATATTCCTACCAAGTGTAAGACTTGGGTCAATCCAAAGTGCTCAGTTTTCCTTTTTCAATTTTGATAAGAAACCTGGAAGATTTCTCCTTATTTGGCCTCAACTTATACTCAGAACAATTTTGATGTGCCAGTGAATCAAAACAGAAACAAAATTTCATGATGACTGTTCTGTCTTCCTGATTTTAAGCATGATATTTTACTCATGTGTGCTGTTCTGCTGCAGAAGAAGGTATTTCTTCAAGTTTTGGCGGCCTAGCTGTCATCTTCTACAACACAAACAGCACAGGGCTGCACCAGGAGTGCCTCACTGTACAGCAGATCCCATTAAAATGAAGTTAGTGTAAAGACCCTGCTGGTGAGTTTGTGTTGTCCCTACAGCCACCCTCAAGCCTGCAATAAAGACAGAGGTGACAAAGGGGCTTTTTAAGTGCAAAACAACCGAGTTTGACAAGCAAAAAGTGAATGTCTGCAGCATCCCAACATACAAGCAGAGCAGCTACTGTGGAAGCCAAGTGGATTCAGTTTTAGCAATCTGCTTATTGCTGAGCATGACCGAGCTCCTAACACTTTACAGCACATCAGAGTGTGAATCTGGCCCTGCAGACACATCTTTCCACAGGACAGGTGAAGAAGTGGCTGCAGGGGCTGTACTGCCAGCAGTGGCATAGAGCAGTCCAGGAGGAACAGATTCATGCAGTCAGGCAAGATTTTGTAAACAGAGAGAATGGGCAAGAGCCAGGGATCAGAAAAGCTTAGAAACCTGCTGAGGTGTGGTGTTCAGATGGGTTTTCCTGAGTAAACATAAGAAAAAAGTGAAAATAATCAAGTATGTTTTGGACATAAAGCCAGCAGACAAAAAAAGCTGAGTTCATTGAAGAGATTCCTCAAGAAAAAAAACACCTTCCAGCTACATAGGAAAAACAGGAGTTGTCACTGTAGCTACATACTTGTGTGCAACTGGAACCTGAACAGAAAACTAGAGTTTTGAGTTAAACTTGAGTTAAAAACTTGAGTTTAAATAAATAAATAAATAAATAAAAGTGAGAGTGTGCAGTACTCTGCCAATTGCATGATTGCATGAGCAATCTTGAGGGATGTTTGAGTAGGACAAACATTACTTTTTTGACAAAACACATTGAAATTCTCTTAAACTTGGTGTCTCAGTTAGAGGATATAATTCTGTGCCATGAGCACTCTGTAGCCCTTAACCTTGAGCCTCCCCTCCCTGGAGGAGGCTCCCTCAACTTCAGTCCATCCTCCAGGCTCTTGTAATGGCGGCTTACCCCTTCCATCTGGGCTGTGTTTGGACACTAATTCCTTTCCTGGGTGGTTTGCTCGGTGGATGAGTAGAGATGTTACCTGGCATGATACTTGATGAGCCAGAAGTCTTGGACCTCATGATGTGCAGGGGCAGACCCAGGCTAAAGCACACCCTTTGGGCTCTTGCTGCCCATGGAGAACAAGTTGTGACGGGGCTGAAGTCTGGACAGTTTCACCTCAGCACTGGAGTGGGATATGGGCAGGATGTGAACCTAGGAGTGCATCCCAGGAAGGGATTCAAGAGTGGCTGAACAATACTCCCAGAGTAACTTTTTTTGCAGTTCTTAAACCAAGGAAAGGTTTGTATGGACTTTCTCAGGTCCATACAGAAAAAACTCCTTTACAGAAAGACATCCTGTGTGCTGACGGCACCTCAGGATCTCTCCTTTCTCTAGGTATCCCCTCAATTTCCCATGACTCAATCTGAATCTTGCTTCCATTCTTCCTTGACTGGGAGAGAGGGCAACTTTTCAAGTCTTTCATATTTACAGGTCATTCAACCCTCCTCCTCTCCCCTTCATGTTCCAGACTAGTTTTACAGACTGTCTAGAAAAGAGGCAAAATCCTCAAAGCCAGTGCTGGAGGCACTGTCCCTTAATCACTCCCAAATCTGAGCTGGGAGGGGAGGGTTGAGCTGTGCTCTCTGCCTGCCTTCCCATGCATGAGTGCCCAGAGAGGTGCCAGGAGTCTGGGCAAGCTCCCAGCCTCAGCAAGGAGCAGAAAGTTTACAGACATGCAACATGTGGCCATCAGCACCAGCAGCTGCACAGGGTGTGGACCCCCCATGAAGTCAATGATTGCAGCACCACATCTGCTCCTGGAAACAGCCAGATCCTATTTGTGGCTTGTCAGTTTTCTCTTTTTCCTTCTGCATGGGGCAATGACAGCTGGAGCAGCCATCCTCACATCTCCTCTTGTGAGGCCCCTCTGAGACAAATCCACCACATTTCCACAAGCCAGCAACAATCTGGTGACACAAACCAGGGGACAAGGCTGGGTATCTCCCTGCCCAAGCAGCCCACCCACAGAGAGTCTGAACTAACTCCTGTAGCATCTCACAGCTAATGTTATTAGGCAGTGAAGGAGTACAAGACAAAAAAAAAATCCCTCAAACCTTCCTGTTTGTTTCCACTCTTCACCTGCATATCACCACTTTCCCTGTCTGTGCTGTGGATGTCACTGAGCACAAAGTCTGCTTCTCTGAGGCACCACAGCAATGACCAAGATGGAAAAGAGGGAAGGTGATCTCAGCTGTGCATGTATGTAAGACTTACACCTCTTGGAATGGAGTTACAACAGCCCAAAGGCAGCTCTGGTTTAAACCAGGAATTCACTCGCAACAGCCCTGAGGGGCTGTTCTTGTACCATGAAATCCCATCCATCCATTTCCCCACTACAGTGCCAAATGTAAAACTGATGTAAGAGCACCTATGCCAGGTCTCTTGTCAAGCCTTGGTGCTGGAGGAGGCTGTTAGCACAGAAAGAATTGGCTTTGGTGGGATGGAAAACCAACTGAGTCCCAACCTCTCAGCTGCAATCATGGTCACTGGGAAAAAACATGACTCAGATGGTCTAGTCTAGGTATCTGCTTTGGGGCAAGAAAAGTCACATCCAAGAAATGGTTACTTCTCTCTTTCCTATATTAGCTCCTCTACAAATTTTTCCTTAGATCTGACAGCAATTTAGTTAGTAGACAGCAATGCTTTTAATAAGAGAATATCAAGTCTCATTAATTCAGTTAAAGACACACACATATGGACATTTTGCAGGACTTTACTGGTCAATTCACAAATTTAGACTTGGTCTTCTGTTTCTGGTGTGAATTTTTCTATGATCCTAATGAATGAAATATGTCCTATAACTCATAATTATTTTTTCTTTGTACCATAACACACAACTTTTCATTTCCTAGTAAATTCAATTTATGAATGGAAAATATGCAGGTCACAACTACTTCTTAGAATGCTCTAAAGAAATTTCTGTTTTCAGGCACAACTATTACATCAAAAAAAAAAAAGCCACAGAACTAATATAAAAGTGTATTTGCTTGGGATCACAAAGTACACAGCTGGGTGTGTTGCAACACAACCAGCCTGAATTGCAAGGGTTTTGTGCTTTTCAAACAACATTCATGACATCTGGAAAATATTTCTGCAAGAATAAATAGGCACACAATGTCCTGAAAGGTAAATAGCGTCTTGTTTCCCCAAAAGCTTTCCAAAACACTCAGCAAAAGTTACTGAGTCCCTTTGGTGTAAAAAAAGGTACTATCATTTTTATGCTGTTCTGTAGGCACCCTCTACCCATTCTGTAGAAGTACTGCAGGTGGGAGATGGTAGAATTTTTTATATCAGTGTTATTGAGGTGGACAAGAGCTAAGAGCTGCCCCCAGCAGAAATACCTTGTGCAATGTGCATTGTGAGTCACATAGCTCAAATATAACATAGCAGTTTATATTTGGCTTATAAGCTATAAGGCAAAATATTTGGTTATAAGTCAATCTTAGGGCACAGCCCAACTCACCCCACCTCTTACTACAGCACTTATGATTAAATATTTCCCTCTTAAGTGAAAAAAATGCATTTTTCCCATCCTCATGTCAGTCAAAGGTAAAGGTTTTAGTTTAAAAAAGCTATTTCTGCTCCAAGACTTTAAGAGATTTTAAGCCTAGAAAAGAAAATCAGGCTGCTTTCCCCTGTAATAGCAATGAAATAGAATCACAAACACAGTCTCCAAGACCCTGAGAAAATGTGGCTGCAATACAAAATTGCAAAGATCTGAAGGAAAGTATTTACCTCAAATGTGCGCAGGACTTTAGCCAATGCCCCAACTTCTTCTTTCAGAGAGAAAATCAAAGAAATTACACCATTTTTATTGGGGGAGTCTTCAATGTAGCTAGATTCCTAAAAGGAAAGAAAAAATAAATACACAACCAAAAATTACTACCATTCACCCTAGGAGTCAGTTTTGCCTTTCTCCATTTCCCTTTTGCACAGCACCAGTGATGTAAAGAGGGTAGAAAATAGCCCTAAGTGGGAATCAAGGCAACTGTTGCTGCAAGAAGCAGAGCAGCTCTGGGGCTGCTCTGATTTATGATGGTAGAGGCACAAATCCCTTCTCTCAAACTAGAGCCCTCATGAGAGCAACGTAATCAAAAAGGACATGCAAGTAAGCCCAATACCATCCTTGCCTCACTTCACCCCTCAGGGATAACTGGAAATATTACTGCACTTTGGTTTCAGCTACAGTGCAAAGTCCTTCCCTCAGGCTTCCTTTTCATCAACACTCAGGGTTAAGCAGAGCAATGTAGATGAGCTCTGTGCAGAGATGCAGACCATGATTTGTGTTTCCCTTCAGTTCTGCTTGTGCCTTCCAGGTATCCCCAGGAGAGAGGTAGTATTCACAGGAAGGATATGGAAGGTGATTTTAAAACAACATAACAACATCAAGCAAAGTAAATAAAAGGAAAAAAACAAGAAAAATGTTGGAGCAAATATTTAGATCTTCTCTAAATCCCATAATGAGTAAAGACTCAGTTAGGGCAAGATGTGTTTTCATTTATGTTTGTTTACTTTCTCTTATTGATTTTCTGCTCTACAAATTCCAAAAGGCAATTTCCAGTACTCTTAAAGGTTTATTTTCATTATTTTCATGGTTCCCATTACTAAAATGTCTTTGCATGTCTCTACATGTGTTTCTTTTCACAAAAGCCCTGTTAAGCAGGGAAGAGCTATTTCACCACTTCAGAAAGAGGAAACTGAGCCCTAGAGTGGAGGCAGATCTTAAAAACTTGGCATGGCAGGTAAATGCCTGCTGAGATTTCAATCACTTAATTTTTCTGATATCAGAGTAAATTTGATGCACAACCATCACAAACTTTTGGAGGCCACATTAACATCTTATTTAGTTGTTTATTTCTTTTTTTTTTTAAATAACTTCTACTGGCCTTAGATAAATTGCCTGTGGTTGGTATTTCAAAGATCACACCAGACATCTGCAACACAGATGAGTCCTGGAGTTCTGGGCTAAAGCTTGATTCAAGGTATCCATTCAAATATTCCTTATAAAGATCTGTATTTTTGGGCAGAACTTTCCCTCATTATGGCTATTGCTCAATTGAACATACAAATCAGAGTAAAAAGAGTCTCAGTTCCCAATTATTGTCCTTGATAAAGATAGCCCTTGTAGAAGACAAATTAATAATCAAATCCAACTGCCCTGAAGCCATAAAGTTCTTCGTGGGCCAATATTTCCTGAGGCAGAGCTATGAAGAGCTGCCTTCTTTTGTAAAGTAAATAATTGCTGATCCTTCAAGCCATCCCCAAGGCTGCCTCCAAGGTTGCTGCTAACAGACAGGCTGCACATTTTTCTATCTGGCTTTGTTTCCAGAGGCTGCAAAGGTTTTCCAAATATCTTCCAGTTTTATGAGGGACCTCAAGTGGGAGCTGTAGAAGTGTTGCCTTTACACACCAGAAGGAAGATTGTTCAGTTGGGACACTTCCTGCAGCATCTCTGTGTCTCCTGGGTCCTCATCCAGCCAGGGAGTCAGCCCAGCTCTTACATAGGGAGGACCACAAGGAAAAGCAGCTGGAAGTGCTATGTCAGCTGGCTAATGAAACTCATTTACACCTCCACCAACCAGAAGGGAAAACGATGACAGGAGTCTGGCAAAAGCCAAAACAAATGCCTGTAGTACTGAAATTTTATGGCAGTGTGACCAAAACTGTCATCTCAAATACTGTCCATGCATCGCTTTTTCCTTCTGGTTTCACCCACCACAGCCAAAACTGATCTTAAGGACAGGACTGGCTCCATCATTGTCCATCCTGTGGATCAATATTTTGGTTTTCACTGTCTGCACTGAAACAGCTCTAAAAGACATGCAGTTATATATTTAAAAATATTCTTATTAAGTCATGGTGTGAGCACCAACTTATAGGACAGATTGGCTCAAATGTGTGTGACAAATGAAGAATTTGTGGGTGTGTGACAAATGAAGAATTTGTGGTTTGGATACTTGCAGGGGATATAATGCAAAGTTGAAGCCCTGCAAGGTAATTCTGATTATAATAATTGATCTCTTTGTACAATGAGATTATACCAAAAAAGCTTTCAAAAACTTTTCCAAACCCATTGGTCACTAACTTTGATTTGTTGAGATCAGCTGCTTTCAATGTGTTCTCAGTCATTGTCCCACTCTTCCAAATGGATTTATATTGGTGCTTAGGAGAAAGACACATTGCAGTAGGGAGTAAGCACCAATGCTGTACACAGCCTCATACTTGCTTAACTTCTTGCACATCTGCATATGCCCTCAGTTCCCTGGAAAGTCTTTTAACAAGCACCAGTCCATGCCTCAGCCTGTCACAGAGGTGACATATTTAACTGCAAAGGGGGAGAAGATTAAAATGATTGCTTTCCTGGTACCCAGTTCTTATCAGTATATATGGAGGCAGCCTGCATCAATACAAACTGCAGACAATAAACCTCAACACATGCACTGGAGGCGATAGCAGTAAAAACACTGGTGCTCACACTATTGTTGAGCTTTTTGTAGTACTTATTCACAGATTTAACTGCCGATCAGTTATTCCATTCTTATTTTGGACTTTAAGTTCTCGTCCCTCAACACACAGGGAGGAATTGCAGTTTTGGGCTAGTTCTACTGTTCTGTTACCATTGTGATTATGATTCAGAGTCAAAGAAATAAAATTATTGTGTTGAAGTATTGTCTCTGTGATATGTATATGTGATTTACAGTATGCAATAAATTCAGCTCTAATTTTTTTCCAGGAAATAAAAAAAGAGCCAGTTGATGAACATGAACAACCATCCCTGGACCTAATACAATCTCAAAGAAAGTGTTACATGGATGCAAGGATAGGTTTGCCTGAGCACTAACCTGCATTTTTAGTGAGACGCTTTGCACATAGATCAGTAGTGCCATTCTGACACAAGTGGTAGTATTAGGGGTCAATAACATAATCTTGTCAGCCTTCTAATCCATTGCTGAGACATTTAGCTAAAACCTTTCAGAGTGAATCCAACACTGTTAAAGCGTGAGAAAGTTTTCCTTGCAATTTCAGGGATATAAAATTCTCACCTCTCTGTTGTAAAGTTCAAACTTATTAGATAGGCAAAACGGAGGGGAAGGGAAAAGATATTTCAAATTAAAAGATTTGTAAGTTACTTGTAAAAATAGAACTAGTTTCCAAGCCAGATTGCTTAAGGCATTTGAATGCTGATCACCACAGTGGTTGGAACCAAGCAATTACACAACTTGGATAAGCAGCAAGGTGAGACCGTAGAGAAGTATTGTGCTAGTCCAGCCTCAGCACACAAAGCAGTAGGAATAGAGGCTTCCTTGGCATCTCTGCTCTTATAAAAAATATAAGCCCTTTTGTTGCACATCTGATACAGCTTGTCTCTGGCTTCAGCAGAATTGCATAGGACACATAAGTGCAGAATTTTGTTCTAATAATTAACCATGCTGGCCTCAGGTTACATCATTTGCCTCTGCAGTAACATCAGTGCAGGTATTCAAAAGCCATGAACTTCAGGTCTTTGCTGTATTTCCCAAAGCACAGAGTTAAAAGTCAGTCAGTAAACATGAAAAAAGAGGACAAGAGAGTCCCAAAATTTAACAAAAAGCTCCACCAGAAGAGCACATAACTTCATCTGTTTTCCTTTAACAAAAGAAGACAGCTTTTTTTCACCGCACACGTTTAAGAGCTCCAATAAGCTCCTGGTCTTTTCTGATTGTCTTTTTGGCATGGGTGCAAGGATACATGCATACTGCAATGTTTGTGTGCATTCCTACTGCCTTTTTGTGAGCACTACTAATAGCAGACAAGTATGGGGCTGCCAAAACTGTTCAGGTGCTGCAAAGCATCACAACAGGCCACCTAGATTGTTCCCCTCTTGGATCACACTCCTTCTCAGAGAGTGGAAGACAAGCATAGGAGTGAGGCAGGACACCCCTCCACCTCTGCAAAAGCAGGCACAGACCCTATCACTTACCTGGAAAGAGTCACCATTCATTTTGCAGTGCTGTGAATCCATGTTGCAGAGGCAGTGATGCCCACACAGGGAGACCTCTTCACTACAGCAGGTGAAGCCTTCTGACTCAACTGCAGTGGCCAGAGGTCTGTGCAAAGGTATTTGAAGTGGAGCAAGCAAGGCAAAGCCAACAAAGCCAACCCCTTCCCCAGTTCCCTCCCCTGGACAGCATGCCAAGGGGGCGTTCTCCCTGCACACTCACCCCACCCCACCCCACCCCACCCACCCTGGCACATGAACCAGCTGCTCCACGCTGGCCATCCCCTGTGAGCCCCCCGCCTGCGTAGAGCAGCTCTGCAGCAGACTGTTTCTATCTGCACCCAACGTGCAGGAGCAGCATGTTCTGAATTAACAGCCTTCCTCTGCCTGATCAACATCAGCTGTTTTCATTTTTTCACATCAACACATCATTTTCAGTTCAGCCTACGGCCCATTCCTTCCCACTGCAGCTGTGTCTTCAGCCTCAGGTGGGTTTCCTATTGGGGTGGGGTCACTCCCCTTGAACAGACATCAGACATTTTCCAGGATGTGTTCTTTGGATATCAAATGCCAGGCATGGAAGGCCCAGACAAGGTAGAGCAGCTGAGGGAATTTGTCCTTTAGCAGGGTCTCTGGGGCTGCTTCCAAAGGGGTCAGAGAGCAGGAGACACCACTCCACTCACCAGACACTGAAGAGAGACACCCAGGACAAGGGAAGCATGAGACAGGAGTTAGCTGCATGAACCTCACAGTGGGATATGAGCCTGAGCATGGGGAAAGGGAAGAAGGTAAAGGAAGAAAAGGAGCAGGAAAGAGTAGGTCAGAGCTCCAGGGCGGGAAGCTGTAGAAGAAATGCGGATGCTGTAAGTGTGCTTGCATATGGTGTTAGCCATGGAAAGCACAAGGGGAGCAGGGTGGGACACATAAATGATTTCAGGAAAAGTTGGTAAAGTATTGATATTAAAGAGCCCAGGTTTGGCTTAATAAGAGTCACCCAAGGGGGTAACAGGAATTGGAAAGCTGTAGCCCAATATCAGAGGGCAGGTGAAAAAATGAAGCAACTAGGCAAGTGTCTATCTTGCTATGTGGGAAGATGAAGTCTTACAGAGACAAATTGTGCCAAGGCAGGTCATCTTGCTATATTTTCATGATGAAGACAAATTATCTTTACAGTTATTTTGTCCCTGAGGGAAGCTCTACTACATACACCTGTGCATGTGCTAGTGGTGAACACTAGCAAAGACTTACTGCAAATTGTTCATACGTACAAAACCCAGCAGCCTTGCAGTGGGGAAACTGAGTGGAGCCATTTTCATGGTTCTCAGTCCAAATCCATGTTGCACCTCATGACTGCTGAGTCAGAATCCATCCCACTGAAATTATCAATTCTACAACATGCATCTGAAGTAGCTCAGTGCTTTGGGTGCAAATACATACCTTTTTCAGAAGAGAAGCTTCTTTGTGCATCCTGAATCAGCCTGTAGGTATAGAAAGTTATTTCTGAAGTGACCAGCAAGCCTGTGGTATGGACTGACAGGTCAAGATAGCCAAATGTGATGCACACTAAACGCACTGGACCCTGCTCACATGCCAGTAGGATGGGACAAGGCAGAGCACTAGGGGAAAGTATGCCCAGTAATTGCCAGCAGTGGAAAAGCTACTGGTTTTTTTAACTACTCAGACAGTAAATTTATCACAGTAGGCAATATTTTGTGTCCTGTGTGCAGCACAAGGCACAGCCCTATCCATGATAGGGAGACTGAAGGCCACCTTGAGAAAAAGTAGCAATGAGATGAGGATGATGACAAATTATAGCCCCTGTGCAAGACAAGACAAACTCCAGTAACTAGTCTTGTTTACTTTCCCCACACACTATGCCTTGCCACCTGGTATATTTTTCAATGAGATAAACTATTACTTCCTCTGTTTTACCTTCCTCTTTCTTTTCTTATTTCTTTACTTTTCACTAATCTTTTACTTCTTTGTGGCTTTTGCATGCTTTTGGTCTTTGTCTCTTCCCTTTCTCCATCCCTTTTCTTACATATGTTCACTCTACCCAACAGTAATGGCAAGACAAAGTGAAATATCACATACCCAAAATACTGCTCATACCAAATTGTTGTAGTTATCTATTTTGCCTCCTACCCCCCGCTCTTTGTACTTATTTTGCAAGATTATCTCTTACCCCTGTTGTTACAGAATCATAATAATATCACCAGTGTATTCCCACCAGTTCACAGTTTAACCAGTCTCCACTGTTAGAAGTTGCCTGGTAGCAAAAGGCACTGGCTGCAGGAAACAAAGCTCTGTCTTGCCAGGAGGAATTCCCAAATTCTCTTGTTTTGGAGCAAAGTGGTGTGTGGGGATGTGTATGTGTGTGCCTAGTTACGTTGCTCTAGGAATATGCAGTTGCATCAGCATTTGTTACCTTGGGCCATTTCAGAGTCAAAACTGCTGGAGCTTCCCTGTCCTCTTTGAAGTACTACTTCAGCACACCAAGCATGGGTTCATCCCCATGCAGTGAAACTGCCAACCAGGTTTTCCCACTTAGGTTTCAAGTTTCCTCATGTGCCTGATTCCCCAGCCGGTGTGAGCACCTGGGCTTTACATCTGCTAGTCCTGCTCTGGGCTTTTGCTGCAGCACCATGCAACAACCCCTCTCCTTTCAACCATATGCAGAGATGCACCGATGTCCCACCTTGCCTTTGCCTAAAAACATGTGTTTTCCACCCAAAACACACGTTCTTTGGGTACACACACATACATGTAGTCCTTTCTGGCTGTGCTCTCAGCAACAGCTCACAGGGCTCTTTGCACTGAAGTTGGCAGGCTCCCCTGGCCTGCACGATGCGAGTTCAAGGGGCCGCAGACTTTGGCTGCTGTTCAGACTGCTCTTTGCTACTCATTTGCAGAGTGGCGGCTTCCCTGGAGCTGTGAGTCTGTGCCTGGGCGAGGATGTCCCTTCCTGTGCCAGGACACTGGGCCTATCCCTGGCCTGCAACTCCCTGCCTTCCCTGCTGGTTCAGGATGTCCCCGTGCATGTGAGATAGCAGTGAGCAATGAAAGGGGGATGTTTTAATGAAAACAGAATCTGGTGGAAAAAATTCCCAGATGAGGGTTCCATGAGTATCTTAGGTGTTCTGTATTTGTGTGCATGACAGGGGGACATCCCCCTTATCGATATCGTGTATGTATTTACTAGAGATCTCAGGGTGCTGTACCTCTCCTTTACACTCCAGAAGGGCAGCATTTCCTCGCACCTCCCTCTGCGTCGTGTTAGCAAAGCCGCTCAGCCATATCCCGGATTTCTGCAGAGCCAGGCTCCCCGAGACCTCAAGGCTGCGTTCCATCCATCCCTCCTCGGACTTCCCCGGCTCCTTCATTCCTGGGCGCGGGTGGCCGGGAGGTGGCACTGTGTCCTCACGGCAGAGATGGCTGGCGGGAGTGGGGACCCCGGCTGTCCTGACTGCCTGCTCTCCCCGGGAATAGCGGGGGATCCGCTTCCCGGCCTGCGTAGGCATCCCCAAACTCTATCCTACCCCTCCTGCAAGGGGACCACCGCTTCGGAGGAGCCGGGAACAAACACACCCCCCCCCCCCCCCCCCCAAANCCCCAAATAGTTGGCTCTCCACAAAGTGGCGCTGGGGGTATGCGGGAGGGCAATCCCGTGTGATTTATTACCCGGGGCTGTGACGGACGCGCAGCTCGTGGCCGCACAATGGGGCCACCCGGCAGAGCCGGCAGAGAAGGGCTCCGCTCCGCGGGCGCGGAGGGCAGGGGAGCAGCGGGCGACACCGCCCAACAAAACCCGTGGGAGCTGCGGAGGGGCGAGCGGGACGGGGCCGCGGGGGTAAACGCTGCTTCGGCGGCTGGTTTGGTTTTGGATTTTTGTTTTTTGGTTTGTTTTTGTTGGTTTTGTGGGGATTTTTTTCCTGTGGGTTTTTTTTGCAGCCCTATATGCAAACTGTCACTTCAGGTTAGCACAAGACCTGATGTAGCTCATTAGCATGAGCTGTATCTAATATGCTTAAAACCTCTAATTATTTATTATGCCCTAATTGGCAGCCCAAGAAATGTCTGCAAAGTGATGAGTGTTCATCCCAAGACGCCTTTCGAGGAGAATTCAGCAGTGGCTCTGGTCAAATGTCGTTTTTAATTCTTCATTGGGGCAGAGGCTTTATTCCTCTTGTAGACGATACAACACCAAGAAAATTCAAGCTCCCTAGCCCAACAACCGGCCTTCTCCATCCTGGGCAGGATAGGCAACAATTTCTCAAGAATAAGGTTAAGTTCTTATTTCCATAAAGGGACACTTAGGGAGAGGCATTAAACTTTATCAAGTAAGCAAAAGTGCAAACACACAGTCCATAAAAATTGCTTAGGTGAAGGAACATCTTGCTTTTCAGGAGAAAGTCACTTTCCTCACTTCTGAAAGTAGAAAACTGCGAAAATTATATTCACATGGAAACTGTTTCAAAATAAGTTTACCTCTCTGGGGTTGACCCTCCCCCCATTCCATTCTAAGTGCTTTTTTTTTTTCCTTCCAAGACTGTATTATGTTTCTTCAGGCCGCACCAACTATTTATTTATCTTTATTCTTTCTCTCTTTCTTTTCATTCATTATTCTCTCTCCCTCTCTTTTTTTCTCCCTTCCTTGTGTGTGTGGCTTCTCGGTCTGATCTGTAGCTTGTTACCACCCACTGCACGCTCTCTCCTGCAGCCGAGGTGTTTCTATACAAACTTTAGCGTCCAGTTGTCATATTAATTATTACACTGAGTAATGACTGAAATAGTCAAAATAAGGGGAGACTCAAGAGAGCTTTTTCTTGCTGCTCAAAGATTCAGCAAAGAAGCCTTGCAACAAAGCACTAATTGGTCCCCAGAAATACTCTGACAAGGCATGGAAGATAGGTTTCATAAAGCCCAGCAATTGTGAAGGGGGAAAAGATCCTTGAATAGACCCCACGCTTCTTTTCTAAACTCTCTTGCTGAGCAAAAAATGGACTGCTTCTTGAATACTGGACTGATCTTGAATGCTATACCCAGCAGAGAAAAAAATGCACCATTTATTGTAAGTTTTTTTTCCAGCTATTCATGTGTTCTATGTGGAGAATAAGCTGGTTTTGTTTACCATGAAAGACCTTTTACTTTATTTTCACTCTTGGGGGGGAAGCTAGAAAGGCGAGGGGGAGGGCGAGGGGAGGGAGAGAAACACATGTGCCCAAATCCAGACGAGCTGCCTACTGTAACAAAATGGAGTGTAACAAATCCTACAGAAGTCCCAAATGTATCGATTCTTTGAAGATCTATATAGATTAACGACTTTCGTTCTGCTTTTCCAAGACAGCATTTAATCATAACGTAAATGGCCTTTAAAAAAGAAAAGAAATGGCAAGGGGGAAAAAAGCATACCAGAGTTGTTGTGGTTTTGTTTTTTTTTAAAAAAAGGCAAGGACTTCAAAAGACCTCATGAGTGTGGCTACAATTTAGACACACAAAAAAGTCACTGGAAAATAATGACAGATCAAGATTAAATAAATAAATAGCCAAAATAAAAGTGCCAACTGAAAAGGGCAAGGGCTATTTATCATTATATTAGAATTAAGAATTTTAAGGCGCAGGTGCAGGACTGTGCATAGGAGTGGGTGGAGGTGGGGGATCTTGGAACAATATTTATTATCTAGAAATCTGGTCCCTTACTCTGCACACTGAGCAGAGCCCGAGAGCCCTTACTCTGTGCAGTCAGCACACTGAGGAGCTGCTAAGATTGGAATTACCTCAGACAAGAGAGTTTGTTCCCCGGTGGCAGTGGGAGGAAAGAGACAAGAGTGGAAGAGGCTCTGCCCTCCTCATCCATCCCCCACACAAACACATACCATGACCCAGGGTAGCCAAATGGGTACAGGGCCACAGAGGCACAATCACAGGAGTTATACTTGGTGACCTCTGGGACTCACCAGTTTTGCCTTTTTAAGAGCCCTCAGAGACCAGAGAAGAAGGGACCCAGACCTGACACTTCCAGGAAAAAAGGGCAGGAATGTCCCTATATGGTGTTTCTACCCCAGTTTCTGGAAGTGGGCTGCTCCAGAAAAACTAGTCTGTTTAAACATATATATTAGCTTACAGGGCTGCAATTATTTTGATATTTCTGTTAGCTCTTCCCAAAGTCACAATGCAGGGCTGGTGATGCAACAACTGCTTCCAGTGCAGTCCATTCTGACATCACACAAGGGATGTTGAACAAACCATCCAGGAGACCTGGAACTGAAGGAGCGCTCCACAAACAGGAAATACAAGCAAACATTTTATCCTGCTAAGGTCTGGCTGTTCTGCCCAAGAGTGGATAAAATAAGTTAAAACATTTCCCATGTGATGAGACAGTAGGCTAGAAGTCAGAAACTGGTCAGTGATCAGTGAAGAGGCCCCAAAATAAATATGACCACACAGAACTACTTCACATTTTTCATCACATGTGCATTAAAAGCTGACATGTTGAAAAATTATAAAAATACTAGCGAGCAGGTGCACATTGAGATTCTCCTGTGATATGTTTCTGGTTAGCACTTTTAAAATTCACAGACACAGCCAGGGTCAGAGATCCAGTGGCAGATGAGAAGAAGTGATTTCTACAGTTCCAGGCTGCTGTAATTGAGGTCAACAACAGCACAGGGCTTACTTTTGCAGTCATTTCCACAGAAACCTTAACATGGACTGTGCAGGTCCCCTCCTTCCATGCTTTGGAGCTGGTGTGAGTACCAGGGATTAAAGCCACCTGCCAGGGGCTTCCTAGAGCCATAATATCACCATGGCAAGGCTGTCATACCATGGCTCTGCTCTTTTTAGTGAGTTAGAGAGCACACACATCTGAGTTTACAGAGTGGAAAGATGCAGAGAGAAGTGGAAATGGGACAGAGTAGAAGGCAGAAAATGTGCTAAAGATTTCAGGAATACATGGACATGTGAAAAGCAGGAGGGCAGGGAGAGAATGTCAAGATCAGCATTCTCTGGTGCGGAGCTTGGCCATGACTCCCAGTCTGCCTACACCTCCGCAGCCCCAAGGGTCAGTGTGATCCCCAGCCTCAAGCTCTCAGCACCTCAGTGCTGCTTTTCCTCATTTGGTGCTGAACCACGAGTGAGACTTCACCTGTGAGCAGTGATAGTGACAGTGATAGTGATAGTGATGACCCTGCATAGGCCAGGTCCATCCTGACTCCCCACTCACAGGCCAATACCATTGCCTGTTTGGAAAGCTGGTGACCCACTTCCAGTTTACACGGTGCCACGGGAGGAGCACGGGGTCAGTGGCTTCCCCGGGCCCAGAAAGCACCGTGTGGCCTGAGAAATGGGATGTGGCAGTGAAGGGTGGGCTGACTCCACACCTGCCAGCTCTGCCCAACACACCCATACTTCATGAGGCAAACACCCTCCCTCCCCGTGCTGGATAGTCTGCGTGGGACGTGCCCAAGAGCGGTTTGTTCTTTCTTTCCTGACAGGCTCACTCTGGGTGGGTGCTCAGCATTCCAAAGGGGGAATTCGAGGTGACTTCTCCCGAGAAGTCTCTACCCTGCTCTGTCTCAGCCGCCCTCGTCCTATCACCCAGCCCGGCTCCCCCGCTCCATTAGCCCGGCTAATAGAGCCATCAGGCCGTCTGCGAGGAGTGCGCGGTGCCGGGCACACGCGGCTGCGGCCGCTGGAAGCGGGGGGAGACGACAGCCTCCGGCGGTGGGGCTCGGACACTCACGGAGCTCAGCCTGGCAGCGCTCGGTGAGCGAAGGGAGCGATACCAGGCGTCCTGGTGCTCTCTAGGGACAAGGAGAAACCGAGGTCCCGCACACGAAGTTTCCCCGAACGCGCCACGTCTCGCAATGGCAAGGGCGCTTCTCCCGCGGGCACGTACCACTCCGCCTGCCCAAGCCACGAGACGCCTCCGTGGCTACACATTCCGCACCGCGGGTCTCCCTCCCCTCCAAACCCCGGCAGGTGCCGCTGAGGTGGCCCCAGCAGGGGATGCTTCGCACACCCTGGGCTTCCGCCGGGAGTCATCCGCTGCCTGTCCCGCAGCCCGGTCCGCACCCCGTCTCGGACACCCCTCGGCGGGCAGGGTTCCCTCTTCCCTTTCTCCCTCGCGCTTTCCCGTCCCCGCGCCGCCCCCCCCACCCCCCCCGCGGCGCCCACGCGCGCCGCCCCCGCCCCGCCCCCGGCCCGCGCGGCGCCCCGGCGCGGGTGTTTGCTCAGGGCCGGGAGCGCGGCACGCGCCGGGCGCACGCACTTGCGACAACAAACCCGCGAGCGGCGGGGGCGGTGCGCGGGGCGGGGGAGCGGAGCCGGGGGGCGGCGGGGGGGCGGGGCCGCGCGGCCGCCAGCGCGTGTGCGGCGGGGGGCGCGGGGGCCCGTGTGTGCGTGTGTCCGTGTGTCTGTCTGTCTGTATGCGCGCGCGTGTATGTGTGTGTGTGTGTGTCCCGCGCTGAAAAGGCGGCGGCGGCGCTCCGCGCATCGCGGCCGGCAAAGCCGGGGAGCGTGGAAGGCGCAAGGTGCAGAGTGTGGGTGTGTGTGAGCGCGGGGGGTGGCGGGGGGAGGTTTGTCTGTGTGTCTCTGTGTGTGTGTGTGTGTGTGTGTGTGTAGGAGAAGGGGGGGGCGAGCCCCGTCCGCCCCTTATAAGAGACACAATCCTCAGCCACTTTTTTGCAAAAGGGGCTTTGCAAAGCAGCCTGCGCACACGCGAGCGCCACGAGCCTCCCCGCGGCCGCCGCACGGAGGGCGAGAGGGAGGGGGGCGGGCAGAGCCGCCCGCCGTCCCCGCCACCCGCCCGGCTCCGCCGTCCGCTCCCGTCGGGCCCCGCTTTCCCTTTCCCCTGCCGTCTGTCGCCTGGCTCTTTTTATTTTTTTATTTTTTTAAAATTTTAAATTGAACTTGGCAAGTTTTGCCTTTATCTCTTTTCGATTTTTTTGATTTTTTTCCTTGTTTTTTGTGGGTGGTGGGGGGACGGGGACCGACCGTCACTCGGGCGCCCCCGCCTCGCAGGACGCCCCCTCGCTCATGGCCACCGGCAGCCCCGCCAGGATGTCCAGCGCCGCCGGGCAGCCGCCCTTCCTGCAGCCCGCGTGCTTCTTCGCCGCGGCGGTGGCCGCCGCAGCCGCCCCTCCGGGGCCGCCCCCGGGGGCGCCGCCGCCGCAGCTCAGCCCCGCGGGCGGGCAACCCTCCCCGGGCGGCAAGCCTTCGGCGCCGCGGGCGGCCAAGCGGCAGCGCTCGGCCTCGCCGGAGCTGATGCGCTGCAAGAGGAGGCTCAACTTCAGCGGGTTCGGGTACAGCCTGCCGCAGCAGCAGCCGGCGGCCGTGGCGCGGCGCAACGAGCGGGAGCGCAACCGGGTGAAGCTGGTGAACCTGGGCTTCGCCACGCTGCGGGAGCACGTCCCCAACGGCGCTGCCAACAAGAAGATGAGCAAGGTGGAAACGCTCCGCTCCGCCGTCGAGTACATCCGCGCCCTGCAGCAGCTGCTCGACGAGCATGACGCCGTCAGCGCCGCCTTCCAGGCAGGCGTACTCTCGCCCACCATCTCGCCCAGCTACTCCCACGACATGAACTCCATGGCGGGCTCCCCCGTCTCCTCCTACTCCTCCGACGAGGGCTCCTACGACCCGCTCAGCCCCGAGGAGCAAGAGCTTCTCGACTTCACAAGCTGGTTCTGAACGCCGGCCGCCCTCCCGGCAGGTGGGTAGGCGCCCGCGGAGGGCTGGGGCGATAGCGGGGGGACGGACTCGGGGTGCGGAGCCGCAGCCGCCGGGGGAGGGCGCGCAGCCAGGGCTGTCCCTCGGGCTGCCCCGTAAGTAGCGGGTCCCGTGGTATTTACGAGCGGTTCTGCGGCCCGACGCCGCACTAGTACCGGTGCGGCTCTGATCTCCTCTCCCTTTTATTGTTACAGGACAGTTGCAAAAGGGGGAAAAAAACCCAAACAAAAAGGAAAAAAAAAAAAAACAAACACAAAACCAGATCACACACAGAGACAAAAATCCACGCAGAGAAAGAACCTGTTGCGTTTCCAGCTTCCCTGCCGTCGGAGGGCGGTGCGGGCACGTCTCTCGGCGGGCGGGCACAGCGCTGCGCGCCGCGGGGGCGGTCGGCCCCGGAGACCGGCCGGCCTTTGCACTCCGTCGCACTGCCACGGACTGCGCCCAGGCAGAGCGGGTGTCCGGCGGGGAAGCCCCGGGCCGCGGGAAAGGGCGCTGTGCTCCTCGGCCGGCGGAGGAGCTCCTCTTCCTCCTCCTCCTCCTCAGCAGAAAGGCGGCCCATCTTCGCACCTCGCCGCCGCCGCGGCCCTTCAGAGACTGGCGTTCGTCACCTGTGGACAGAGTTAGTTTCCCGATGTCTGTGGAGATGCTGAAGTTAAGCTATGCTGTACTCAAAGAAGTCCCTGGAGCCCCGTCTATCCCCCGTCTCCCCGTGCCTCTCCCTCCCCTCGATCCCAGCTTTTCCTCTCGTTTCCATCATAGAATGCTTCCAATCTTTTTTTTTTTTGGTGAATTTTTTTATGATAAGAAAATCTATTTGTATCTATCGTAACCCCTTTGGGGATATATTAAGCTATTTTTGTACATAAGAGAGAGAGAGATTTATAGAGGTTTTGTACAAATGGTTTAAAATGTGTATATCTTGATACTTTTTTTAATATGTAATGCTTATTACCTCTTCATGTTTAGACTCGTAGTCAACGTTACCTTACAACTGCCATTTTTGTATGTGGTTTTGTAAAGGACTTGGATTTCCTCCAGATGTACTTTAGCACCAATGTGTCTTACTTTATAGAAACTTTGTTAATGTATTAATAATGTCATTAAACAATGTTCAAAGTGAACAAAGTTTATGCAGCTATTGTCCAAACGCAAAACGGTAGCCATTTGTTTTCATATGCTGCCTTTTGGGAAAAAAAAAAAAAAGAAAAAAAAACAGACAAGCAAACAAACAACCCCCCCCCACCACTGCCTTTTCTTACTGTTTTATTACAAACTTACAAAGGTCCTGTATAACCCTATTTTATACAAACTAGTTTCGTAATAAAACTTTTTTTAATTAAAATGAACAGCTGCCTACCGCATGCAATTTTTTTTCTTTCTGCCATTGACAACGATGAATGTAAGGACAGAATATTAATCGATGTTATAGTGGAGCTAAGTTGCATATGAAGTGTTTGTATCTGATGGATGTAACATATATAACTTTATCTCTATATAAATATGCAAAGATCTAGCGCTATCACCATTGTTTTCTTGCCCTTCTGTGTTGCAAATGTGTATTCAAATCAAAAGGCGAGGGGATGATTAATGATTGCATTGTCCTTCCTGAAAGCACTGCACATTACACAATTCCCCCCAAAGCCCAAGTATTAAAAAAAGAGGGCGCTCCATCCCGTTTTTCGGCGGTGTGACCCTGTCCTCCTCCGCGGCTCTGACCCGACGGGGCACGAAAACACGGGGATGGCACAGCCGCCGCCACCCAAAACACGGGGCGCTGTGTTGCCTCTGCGAAGACAGTGGCTGGGTAAATAAAACCGTCGCGGGGAAGACGGGAAGCGAGAGAAGGAAGATAAATAAATAAAGTAGTAGAAATCGGTGGCAGCGGAGAGATATTGGTCCTTCCAAACGCTATTCTGCCCAAATAGCGTGATCTGCCTGTAAAAGNAAAAAAAAAAATAAAAAAGACCAGGGAGAGCCAGTGTGTCGTAGGGAGTTAAAAAGAAAAAAGCCTAGTCCACTCCGCTACAAATGTGCCATCGAGTTGCGAGGGATGCGCAAAAAAGAAGAGGGATTTTAAAAAAAGAAGAGGGAAAAACTTTGTGGAGGAGCCCGGAATTTTCCCTCTGTGTGTATGTGTAACTACATATCTATATACATACATATGCATATATATACATATATATATATACATATATATATGCAGGCACGCATGTGCACACATGGACGTTTTTACGTGTGTATGTCAATGCATAGTCTTTCCTGCATTGCTTTAAAAGAATACACACGTCGACCCCTTTGCCTCCTCCCCCCAGGCCCTGAAATGATCAATACGTGATTTAATCGCGGGGGGGGAGGGAAGAGGACGGGAGGACGGGACGGGAGGACGGGACACGGTGGGGTCACGAAATCCCTCATTACTTTAGCACAAACACTCATTGTTTTAACCGCTCGTGGAACTAATGTTTAGTTATGAAAATAATAACCGTTATATACCGCCATCCGCTCTCCCTTTACAGCATCTCCCTTTTTATTTACCCACTTTTGCAAGTGTACAGATAAGGTATGCAAAGGGAGTGTAGCGAGTAATTTATAGCTATGAATATAACATTAGGATAATGTTTCATTCTGTTACAAAGGCGAAATTTCTCTTCCTTGTGTAGACAGGTGTTCTTTTTTGCTCACTTCTGAATAGTAAATATCCAGACTCATTAAACTAAAGGCAAAGTTACGCTGTTGTTCGCTACAATGTATAAGACAGGCTCAGAAATTCACCACCTCCTCCCTCCCTTTTCCCCTCAGCCCCCTCCAGAAAGAAAGAAAGAAAGAAAAAGAAAAAAGAAAGAAAGAAAACACACACACACAATTTTACTGAAGATAGGGAAAGGGCAAAGCAGGATTGGGGTAAATCTCATTACATCTGCTCTAATCGCTTAGCAACACAAAGCCTTTTCTTGTATTAGCGCGGAGAGCCTTTCAGCGCTGGCTGACAGACAGTATTCAGTTAGCATTAGTAAACTCCATAAATCAGGGACTTCTTTGGGCGCAGTATAAGTTTTAGAACTACTCAGGATTTGGTGGGGGGTGGGGGAAGAGGAGCGGAGAGGGGATATGCGTGCAGATGAAGGTTGCTTGGCCACGGATTTATTAATTTATCCACCTGTGTGTTTATTTACCGTAATGCACGAAGTGTCCCGTTAACAAATGCCTCTCCCAGAGTGTGTGCCCTCCCGCAAGCCAAGACCGTCGGGCAGCGGGGTAGCATGGCGAGACCCGCGGCGGTGGGCAGCGCTGCCCCCGCCTCCCCACACCACGGCCCGCGGGATCCGGGCCCGCGGAGCCGGGCAGGAGCCGGGGGAACCCTCCCCGCGCCGTGGGGTTTAGTCTCACTTCCCATTCCTGCTCCAACGCTGCCCCCTCCCCACAGCCACCCCACCCGATGCTATCTTATGACCAAACTTTTTTCCGCACGCGGGAGCAGCGCCGGCCCCGCGGAGCCTCCGCGTCCTCTACCCCTCCCTCACAGGTAAGAATGGAGGGAGAAGTCCCCCAGGCCTTGTCGCCGGGAAGGGCTGTGGGCACCCCTCCTCTTGCCCTCAGCCCTCCTCTCACCTTCCCCTCAGAGAGAAGCGCCGACCCGCACCCAGCCCCGCTAGCACTGGCTTTTGGGGAGCCCGGGGGGTCTTTCCCTGTTCTAAAAATCTTTTTTTTTTTCCCTCTCCTTTAAAAAAAAATTGTTTATTTGTTCCCCCTCCTTCTTCCTTTTTCATTCCTGCCCCTCCCCGAGCGCAGGTCCTGCCTTTTGTGTGCGGGCTCGCAGGGGCAGGCAGGGGGGCGGCGGGGGCCGGGCAGGCAGCGGGCAGCGCTGTCCCCGCGCGTGTCGTGCCTCAGCCTTTATCCCGGCGGCGGCGGCGCGGCGGGGGCCCGCCGGGCTCGGGGGCGGCGTGCGCCCGCCGCAGCTGCCGCCCGCCCGCCGCCCGCGCTCCCCGCCCCGCGCCGCGCCCGCCCCGCGCCGCTCCGCTCCGCGCTGCCCGGGCCGAGCGGCGGCCGGGGCCGGCAGCACGCGAGGGCAGCGGGCACCTGCCCAAGGAAAAGGCGGGCGCGGCCGGGCGGGGCGGGGGGGGGCACACACGGGACGCCCTGGCTCGCCGCTCCATAATGCAGCGCGTATTACTCAGTGCGTTCAGGGATTAGCTCGACTTGAAGCGGGGGGCGATTCTGCCTCTCTCTGCTCCTCGCCTCTTGTAAAGGGGAGAAGCGCCCCACCGGTCGCCTCACTCCCCCGGCCCCCTCGCCCCGCTTCCCCCCCGGTTCGTCCTGGCGCGCAGCAACTTCGAGCTCCCAAGCGAGCAAGCTCTTAGTGTGTCAGGCCGCACAATGCGGGGCTAATTCCTGCTGCAAAAGGCAAGTGGTGAAGAATCAATCGCAGGCTTTATACAATCAAAAGGAATGATGGGCTTGGGGCTGAGTTGTTTTTGTTTTGTTTTTTTTTTAAGTTCCCTGCCCCAGTCTGAATTTCTCCTGCTCCTTACCCCTGTCCTATTAATAATCCCATGCAGGCGATTGCAGACCGAGGTAAAGCTATCATTTATATGCGCCCGAAGATTAATTTCCCCCATGTACCAACTCAACGGCATAGTTATCTCTTTAACAGGGAAAACAGTTTGGCTCCATTGTCGGGTTGCCAAGACCGCCTTTTGAGAAAGGGAGCCCGGCTAGCCTCTGATCAAACTCAAAGGTTAGTTAAAAGACAAAAACAGCTGAAAATCTTCATGAATAATGCTGTTTCCCCGAGCCCAGTATAGTGCAAGCGCAGATTTCAATGCCAGAGCATTTTGTTATGCTGCTCGCCTAAGTCAGAATTTCACAGAAAAGGCAGAGAAGAAAAGCTCCAACAATTAGAGGGGGCCTGTCAGAAAACATTAACGCCTTCCTCGCCCAGCCTGTCAAGCGTGCTGGAAATAAAAAACGGGCATAGCGAATTGCACCTCCACCCTCCAGAGCTGCAGGAGCGGGGGGGGGGGGTGGTTAGGGACAGAGAAGTAAAGAGAGAGAGAGAAAAATGGACAGGCCTAGGCAGTTAACAGTCCCCCTCGGCCTTGCAGCTCATCCAAAAGCTGGAAAAAGAAGGGGAAAGGACCTGCAGCTGGATGTTCTCGCTTGATAGTCATCCTTCTGTTTCATGCTCCAGAATTTTATTTGTTCTCAGGACCATTGCACACACACACACACACACACACACACTCTCACATTGTCCCTTTACACCTCCAATCCCTTCCTGCATCAGCCCTGCCAAAGTACACGAGGTACCTGGTGAAACAGCAGCCTGGCAGAGGTGTTACCACTTCCTGCTTTCTTCTCCCCCCAGTCTCGTTTCTAAGTGTCCATGTCTGTAACCATGCAGATGTCCAGTGTGGCCAACCTGCAGCCAGGCTGAAGGACTTCATATTACAGAAGCTGTGTTTATGTATAGCACCAGAGCTATCTTACTCTTTAGAATTTTTTAGGAAAATCTGTTTCAATAGTATGGTTTTAACTAGCCAGATCAACTACTCATATGCTTGAGTCCTTTTCCCGAGTTAAATACCTACTGACAAAGACACTAAAATATTTAAAGCTTCCCCTGCACTGATGTTGATGTCTGTAAGTGAACATCTAGGCTTTGACTTTCCTGGACAAAGCACAGAGTTTTACCAGTCATTTAAATAACAAGAGAGTTCTGGTTTGCCTCTTACTGTGAGCAAAACCTCAGAGCATCACTTAAATTCTTTTTTTTTTTCTTTTGCCCTTGTTGCCTTTGCTGTCTCATTGCAAATACATGTATATGATAATAACTCATAAGGAGCAGATCAGCACTGAGCAGCTTCTATATTCAGCCTTCTGCTGGGTGGGAAAGAGTGGGGGAGATTACTGCTGTGCATTGTAGTATTCATATGGGGGTTGAAAAAATGAAATTCCAGCAAAATGCAAAGTGACTGAGGGGAAGAAGTACCTCCAACCGTCCAATGTGTGGTGTTCCAGGAGTTATATCTGTAAAGGGATACAGCAACACAGTTTAGACAGCATGTGAAAGACATCAGACTGCTCATGGTTAGAGAGCTGTGTGATTCCTATACATCCTGTGGGGAGGAAACTAATCCAGGGGACAGAAACCCCAGCCCTCCATCTCATACACACCCTGGAGCAGCACAGTACTTCCAGGCAAAATGATACTTGCTTCTCTCCTTCAGAGAAGGCAGGGATCTCCTGTGGCTTTGGAGCCAGATATGTCCCTTGAAGGGTGTATGCAAAAGAAAAGCCTGACGGAGCTCTGGGACCTTCATTGGCTCTGACACTTCTGTCCTGGAGAAACACAAGCAACTGGTAGGAGAGGAGAGAAGTTTAAAGAGATACTTTTTCTCCCTCTGTCTGGCTATCTGGGTACTTACTATTCTAATTACAGAGGCATAAGATGAGTAAAAATGCAGGCATGGGAAACTAAGGGTGTTGATCATGGATTGAAGTTATCTAGGTTCATTGCTGGCTATGACTTTGTCCTGACTCAATGCATTTTAGCCTGAGATCCACAAGTGCTAAACAGAGAGCATAAATAGTTCCTCACAGATGCCTGGGGATATACAGCATTGGGAAAACATGAGAAAATTGCCAAGAGAGAGAGAGTCGCTGATCCAGACTCTGTGCAAGGTGCTGTGGGAAGAGCCAGTGCATGCTAAGACTATGCCTTATTTTTCTGGGGAACAGACAACCCATGTTTCCTTTTATCCCACAGCAAACAGGATTCAATCCTGTTTTTGGCCTTTACCTAACACCTGGAAAAGGTGTTAGGTAATTATGTATCCTAAAACATCAGAGTAAACATCTGTATGTTGTACAATATGTTACTTGTAAGTTGTTTAGGAGTGAAATTCCTTTGAAAATATTACCCAACAAACCATGTATTTCAATCTTTTCTTAGACCCCGTAAACAACTACAGCAAATTGTAAAGTTTTATGCTTGTCACTCCTGCTTTTCACAAGCACGTAACTTTCTTGCTTTCTGCTTCTATATATCCCCAGTAGCACTGGGGAAGGAAAGGTGCACTTCACAAAACCCCCAGTAACTGGCCCCAGTGGCATAATCCTTCACTATAGAGGAGGGGAATTCTGTTCCTAAATGGAGCCCAAACTCATTTGGTCCAATTTCACAGCAGCAGATCACAGAAAGAGCGCAGGTTCCAGTTTTGGGATGGAGTCCTCCTCCGTCCCCACCAGTCACACCGCTCTCTTGCTCACTCTCCCCTCCTGCTGCTGGTCACAGCTTGGAGCTATTTTAATTTGCACTTGCAGGGCTATATTAGTCTGGAAAAGGAAGGGAAAATCCCCATATTAGTAAAGTGTGAAATGCAGTTTTGACTGAAAAGGGAAGCCATTTTGATATGATTATACCGTGACAGTGCAGATTAAAACCCTGCCATATGGCCTAAGGTTTGTTCTTACTTTCAGGTAACAACACATTGCTAATTAAGTGGTGATGACATATTCAAATGAAAAAGAAAAAAAGAAAAAGAAAAGCCACCTGTATGTGAAATAAAGACGGTCAAGAGAAGGGAAGACATCAATCGGTACTCATAATAGTGGAAATCAGCTCTCTTTTATCATTGTGGTTTGCTCTGAATAGGAGAGAATTTGTTTGATTTGTTATTGAGTAAACAATAATTCATGTGTGCACTTGTAGACGTGAACACAGTGCTCCTGAAAGGCAACCAACTGACAGTGCAGGAGAGCAAAGTCCTGCATCACATCTAGGACAAACACAGCCTGGGCAGCAGCACAGAGGTTCCCCACCCTGCTTTGCCAAGGGCCTGCAAGAGGGTGATGGAGGTTTCCCTGAGCAAGGCAGGAAGCCAGCCCACCTCTTAAGTGGCAGTCACATTTAGGCACATACTTTAGGGTCCTTTTACTGGAGATCTTCACTTTTGCATCTCAGGGGATACAGCAGCAAATGATGGTAGAACCAGCCAAAACAAATCCACAGTCCTACCTACATCCACTACTGTCTCTGTGGGATAGCTGTAACTTTAAGACAACAAATGGAATAATATCAGACTGTTGGTTAACAAGCAAAGGGTCACTTTAACCACTATTAACCAGCCATTTGAAACTTGCAGCTGAAAAGTGTTCTTTAAAGACCCAAGACTTTTACTTGCAGTTTCTTTTACTTGCACATACATATGTGTCTGTATTCCTCCATGCCATATAGACTCCATTTGGAGCAGCTAATCCAAAAGATGGACACACTTTGCTTCATCTTAAGTTTCACAACAAACCACATTTTAGGTTACTCTGATGCACATCATGTGAGCCTACCTAGTTATGAGCCCCAGCTTAGCAAGGATACTTACAGTGCCTATGGGAAAAAAAAAAAAAAAAAGAGGAGGTACAACTTCCATACTTCCACCTCTTCCTGGCTGTGTTGCTGCTCAGATGAACTCCAGAGTCTTATGTGGTTCTCACAGATTTTGCATTCTCAATGATTTGAAGTTGGAATTCTGCAGCCAATTAAGGTTCTAGACAGATGTATGTCCATGGATGAGCCTGGCAGCACTTTATACTTTTTGCTCTCATTTTTGCTTCCTTCTCTTCTTCCCCTTTGGCCTCCCACTTCTCATATCTGGGGCTGCACTAGCTTGAGAGTTATGCCTTAACAAGCTTCCAGAGTAAATACCCATTTACAAACTTCTTCATGTAGACATTCTCACATTTCTCCTTGGCACTGTATATTGACAACAAGTGTGGGTTGGAAGGAGACCAGGAAACCAAGAAGAAAGCACAGATGAAGCCTTCAGAACTATCTAATAGCAGGTACTACCTACCTGAATCCCAAATCCCCCTGGTCTTCACAAAGGTTTGGGTTCCACCCCTTAAGGACTTGCTGGTGAGGATGGTGGCCAACTTCTGCCTCTGAGGCCAGCAAACCTGTAGAAAATAATGCTGGGTAAAAATTCTTCAATTATCTCTACATGTGCAGAAAGAAGGATGTCATTCATGGACCTGCAGTGTTAGAGGATGCAGTGCAAGATGCTGTGGCAGAAAGTCACAGAAATCATGACAGGGAGAGGGGCCCTACCAAACAGCAGTTCTGTGTACAGCACAGAGCAGGGTTCTGGTGTGTAAAATGGGAGCGTATAGAAAGAGCAATGCTGAGCTCTTGACACCCAGGCAGTGTCAGTCCCAGGAGACTATTCCATAGCAGCCAGCAGCACACCAGAGCTCCTGCAGGTCCCTCTTCTTGCATATGTCAGAAGAGATGTGTTTGTGCAAGTAGAGAAGTTTGTAGAGAAGGCTGGCAGGAGTGTGAAAGAAACACTGGAGGACAATGGCTTTATCCTCAATTCAGCTACTTGGTCTCTTTCATAAGGCAGATGTATTTTCAATGTATTTTCACTTTCTCCAAGACCCTTTGGCAATCACTGTGAAGAGATTCCGATGTACAGACAAACAGAAATAAAACAGTTGCTGGAGAAAGTGAGCAAATTTCCTTACCTCCTCCCCTGCTCCAAGTCAAATTTCAGAGGACCACTGCAGCCCCAGGGCAGGTGATGAGGACAATGACAGATCCAAGAGGGACACTTTCCTCAATCTGGGTTGTCCCTTGGCTTCTCTGCATGGTCAACCCCCATCTTCTTGGCACTTCACTTTTAGTTACCACTACTTCTCTCTCTCTGTGTGGGGAATTGCTACTGACCAATGGAGCATTTATAAATAGAACAATGTTTAATTAACACAACAGTAGGACAGACTTGTTGAAATACTTCCCAGACAGCAGGCAAGAGTCCTGACAAGGAGACTATTATGGGAATTTTAATGAATTCTTCCAGAGTGGGACAGCTTCCATACACCTACATTGCAATGACTAATTTTGTTTGTGAAAATTGTATTGGTAAATGATGCAGAGTGACAATAACGTTGGGGACCAGCAAACTGAATAAAGTCACTGGGTGACTGTGTGAAATACTGCCTACAGACAGAGCAGAGTGCTTACTAAATGCAGTGCAGTCATGGGTCCGAGTGCCCAAAAGCCCAGCTACAAATGGAGTTTGCATAAGGCAGGCAAAGAAGCAATTAAATAACCCAAACAAGAATCTAGCTGTGCCAGATGACACCACAGCATGAAAAGAAGCAGGGGCTGAGCAACTACTTCTGTGAGACACGACCAGGAGCATGTGCCTGATTACCACCACTGTTAAATGCATGCCTGCTAGCAGCTGCTGCTGTAATTGAGGCCACTCACAGATATCCTTACCATCTCCCTTTCTAAGAAAACAGGAAATTAAAATTGTCTGCCCCAGTGTTGGGCCTGTGTAAGGTTCCCACCTACGATAAAGCAGCCTAGTTCTTCTATCAGGGATGTGAGAAATGTGAAGCAGGGGGCATTGGAAGGACAGGGTATACAATGTCAGTGCATTCCCTTGAGCTCACCTCCTCCTAGCTCTGTAAACTTTTCTTACTCCATTAGCAGAGACATTGTACCCCATCAGTAACCCAGTCGCCATAATCAATAAGTACTAATGAGCTCAAAATTTCAGAAAGAGCTTTTTATCCTTAAAAATCTTAAGAAACCAAGCTCCCAGGAAGACAGTCTGCAATGACAAATGCCTTATACTCAAATTTTCCAGTTAAGCTCTCCACTGCTGTTCTGTATGGATGGTAGCCAGCAAGGGACTCTCTGCAGGCCCTATTCTTCTGACTTCATTGTTACACATATGAGGTTCTTTTTTCCCCAAGATCTTGATTTCAATGAATGGAATCAAGAGCTAACTTATCTATCCAGGGAGTCTAGGACCACCAGTTTTCTTCTCTGATTTTGCCATTTTCTCTTCCTTACAGGCACGTCACTCTTTTTTCTGGAGTACAACAAATTAGGTGAACACATATTGACTACTGAAACGTGTTGCAATGCATTCCAAACAAAACAGTGTTGGAAGGTGAGCTTGGAATGGAAGTGTATGCTAGAATAGTAAGAAGAGCAGTAAAATAAAGATTTTGGCGCATTACTTCAAAAATTCAGGAGCAAAATCATCTCTGAATTGTTGGGCTTGATAATGATGTACACAAAGCTGACCAAGAAAATCAACAAAATTATTGCTGAAAACTTCATTGCCACGTAAAGATTTCACAGAACTGGAATCAAACTTTGCAAACTGCTTACCATAACCTTTGGTTTGCTGAGGAAAAGAATGAGGAAGGAGAGAATATATTCTTTCTACTGCTACAGATGCTGCATTCAGAGGTGCAGGTTGCAAAAACATTGATTAATTTTTATCCACACGCATCTGTTTCCTGTTGAATTCTTCCTTTTGCATAATGTGGAGTCTTGCCTGTCAGATTAACGCAATGCTTCACCCCCAGACAAAAGTGCTGGCCTCTGACAAATCCATCTAGAGCACACCTAGCTCCATCAGTGGGCATATTATAAAAGGTAATGAGCTTGACACCCCCCAGCTCCAGCTGCTGCATCAGCGTGTAATGAGCCCTGCTCTATGGGCTCCGACACTCGCACTAAAACTCCATTGAGAACTGAGACAGCATGCCACTGAATTTAATTTACTGCTTAGCATTAGCTGGCCCCAGATGATGGAAGGTCATCTGTATGGAGGGTCAAGTGGGATAAACAGCTCCAAATCTCCCTTCTGCCAAAGGGCTTGGAGCTGGTAAGCCCCAGGGCAAGCAGGCACAGACCCAATGGGGGACACGTTGGCCGAGCAGGCTCCACAGGCAGATTCCTTTGGAGCATCTGCTCTCCCAGATGAGGAATCCCTCCCATTGACTATATCCCACCAGCATTTTCACAGAAATTTTGAGAAAATCCAATGCAATAGGCCAGGTTCCTTGGAGGAGTTAGTCTCCCATTGTAGGTATTTCTTTTCTGATGGAGTAACTTTCCTACCTTCATAACAACACATGACGCTGTATTTTGCTTTTAAGGTATCATAAATTTTCAGATCATTAAGTACCAGCATTCTGTTTCAAGAAAGCGAGGCTGGAGGGAAGGTTTGAATAGCTCAGAAAGAACCAATGCCAGAGGTAAAATGAAAAAAAATAACAAAAGAGAAGCACATGGTAATATTACCTTCAGTGTCTTATGGTTCAAGGAGCCAAGGCAGTGATATTGTATTTAATTCCTCCCAGAGATTTTTTTCTGCCCTGACATAAATATGTTGTGAATCTAAGCTTTGGGTGTATATAAAACTAAACCCAGTCAATGAGAAAATTTAAAAGCTTCATTTGTTATATTCAACCTAAGGGCTGGACCTGTCTCTGTTGAGAGACTAACAAGCCATACCATGCTCCAGAAAATTATGATCTTGGGAGAGCAGGACTGAGAAACAGAGGTCTGGCAGAGAACAGGGCCTATTTCCCACTGAGAAGATGTATAATGCTCTTTAAGGATGTCCCAGACTTACACCCAGAGATGTGACTATGCAGTAAGAAACAGCACAGCCAGATTCAGGCCTCTGAAAAGCATAAAGATGGTAATGGAGATGGGGGCCTGGGGCATGGTGTGCTCCAGGCAAATTTCTGCATCTGCTCTTCAAAGACACAGCTATTGAATCCAATGAGACCACCTGAGGAGCAGGAAAACTTCCTGAGAGAGAAACACAGGCAGAATCAGACCCCCAGGGAGTGTAATATAGGTCTTTAAAAATTTGCCTCACTGCAGTGGTGGCAGGTTTCTAGTTGACTTTTTTGCCTGCACGCCTGCTCATGTGTGTGTACTGCATCATGCGTGTGCTTGGTTTGACGCAGCCCTTACATGTGCATATTCTTCTGCTATTCACAGGACACCAGGGGCTTGGGACAGGCCACAGACACACACTTGGGGCTGACAGGGCCCAAAGACAGAGCTGCACAGCTACCTCCATGTGGGCAGCCTGTGCGGCACAAAGACAGGTACCATCACTCCGCCTGCATGCTGGTACTGCACAGACATATTTATGCCCCAAATGTTTCCCTTTCTTTAGATATTGCCACATCTTCCAGTGCAGACAAAGACCTGTTGTGAGGCTATGGTCCTTTCCTATGCAGATGACAGGTGGGAGTGGAGGTTCCATATAAATATACCCTGGTCTGAAGTGGATCGGGAGCAAGATCTGGCCTAATTTTCCACCCTGAACAAACAATTTTGCTTTGCTCAAAACTTTTTCTAAAAATAATAAGATCAATTAAGAAAACCACAACAGCACAACTTTTAAAAAATACCATCGTTATTGTTCATGTGGGTTTTGGGTGGGCTGTGGAAATTGATTTACGAGTCAACCACTTTTCTCTTTTCTTGCCATCTCTCGCTTGAGTGGTTTGTAGGCCTTGGCCCTTTCTTTCACTCAAGGAGAATAAGGTTGTCTATGGAAGAGGTCAGCATTTCAAATTGGTGGAGTTCAACTGCACAAATGACATAGAACTGACAAGAAAAGACAGGGGGTTTGGAGGTCATAGACTGCATAGGTCCTGGTTAGGGTTTTCGCTTTGTGATGGGACCTGGCACCAAAATGAATTAAATAACAGGCTTAAGGACTATTGAGGGAGGGCTGAATGCAAATCAAAGATAAGTAGAAGTTTTCTTTCCTAAAAGGGGAATAATTTTTTTCCTTACCTCCCCCTTTCCATATCTGCACAGGCAAGGTCTGCATGTTAAACATGATTTAGCAGGCATTATTCTGGAGCCTTTTCATCAGGTTTCTGCAGTGATTGCCTATCTTGGCCTATGATTAATGATCTGCTGTGCAATTTGGAGGCTATAATGACTCAACAATCCACACACAAACTATATAGTCGCATTCCTTTTGCAGATTTGCCAAGCTGTTACCAAGGGGCTCACAACCAAGCAGGATTGTTAGAGAGATAGCTAAACATTTCTGCAAATGCCATTCTGCCCTTATCTTGCTGAGAAGTGCACTGGGCAGCAGGCTCATTTACAAAATTCAAAGCCTAGATTTTAGCAGTTCCTTTAAAAAAAAACCTGGACTGAAATAATCATTAAAAAGGCTGGTAAGAAAAGACGGTATATGGCCTCTCAGTGATTATACAGACAAAATTCTTTCTTTGTTTCCAAATTTTGAATCTGATTAATTGATGCCTAATGCTATTAATGCAGTTTGAAAGCGAAAAAGGTAATCTTTGGAAACCCATGCCATAAATGAAATCTGAAAATCCAAGCAGATTTTTAAGTGAAAGCTTTGTCTTCGTTTCAGTTTCTATACAGAAATAGGCCATGGGATTTATAGATTTCAACTGGATCTGTATCCAGTTAAAAACTGTCTGTAGAAAGCTGCTTTACAAACTAATTTTTTTTGAAAGCATAGGTCTTGATAAGAGTGATTTTGAAAAATCCAGTTTCTGTTTATAAAGTCATTTTAAATAAAAGCAAATGTAAAAAGGAAAAGTGAAGACAGCTACTGATGGAGTCTGTCTTTCAGACATAAGTTATCTTTTGAAAAATAATTTTAGGATAGTATAAATATGCTCCTGTTTCCATTGTTAATTATGACATAAAGCCCAAATAATTCTGCCATGACCGAAAAGAGTTCCTGTATTAGCTGGGTTGCAGTTACATTCAGTTTAATAATTCATCTAGTTTTAGTTTCTGTCTTTTTTGTAGGCAAGAGGGATTGCAAACTAGAAGGGCAATATAACATGTCCAGACACCCATGTCGATCTATGTCCATGTTATTGCTATTGTTGTTGTTGTTTTTATCATTATTAAAGTGCTTAGGAGCTTTAAACACTGGGCTAATATTGAAGCCTCATAAGAACACCGAGTTCCCATGAAGAATGCTGTCTGCTAGTCCAGTACATAATGCCCTGAGACCCTGACTGCAGAGAGGCTTCATGGTCCCAGATTTAAGTACAAGTGTAAGTGATTCTCTGCATCCAGGCTTAAGCAAATAAATCACAGTTCAGTTTATGTCCAGAGTGAAGACAGAGATGTCTCTAAGCCTTTGGCAAAAAGGCCTTTTCAATTCCACTGAGGCAACAAGCCTCAGAGCCCAATGTGGTAGAGAGCACCTTTACACAGAAACATTTCTAACACTATAACACAAACAGGAAAAATACAATACACAACTTGAAGACTCAGAGCAGTTAGTTTCCTACTCCTTTCCTACTGGTAGGGGAAAGGAGTAGGAAACATCCAGCTACAGACACAAGCAAGCTAAGCAGCATTTACCCTCTCTTTATCCAGGTTTTCATCCTTATGCCAAGAGTCAACCCACAGCTATGCACTGTGGATGTCCTACTGTTTTATAGGTGTTAAACTGATCTTTGCCTCAAATATGTACATAAATAAATAAAATCAGCTGTGAGCAGACTGCTGTACAGCCATGATAGTGTTGCTGCGCATATAAGTCTATTAATCTCTGAATGGTTGTGTAGCTGACACTGCCTTCAGGGCAAAGGATTGGACTAGATGAGGGTCAACAACCTTTCAGTTATGCTCTTCTAGCCTGTGGTTATCAGCCCCAAAGTAGGGGTTAGGCAGGACAGACAGAGACCTTTGGTAGCTGGAAGATACTGCCTCAGAGAGGTAAAAACCTGTTGCTGCAGTGGGATCATTGGCCTGTGTGAGACAACCACTCTCCTGACTCAGGGAATGAATCAAAGGCAGCCGCAGGCAGCCTTTTCACTCAGCATGCCATGGCCTCTGGCCCTCAGCCTTGCCTGTGCCTCTATAAATGTCCTCTCAGGTAGATGGTATCTCCAAGTCTGTTTGGGACTCCTTTGACTTCACTGAAGTCAGGAAGCAACAAAATATGCACTTTCCACAAAATAAAAAAAAGGGTCAGAAAGGGTCAGCAGGCCTATACAGAGGAAATATTTTGTCTGGGAGCCCACATTCTGTGATTCCGAGAAAGATGAAAAAGTCAACAAAAAATTAATGCTAATTTAAAAGCATCTTTGGTTGCTTCCTGTGTGTGAAAGTTCCTTGGCACGTTCGCATCCATATGGATCATAACTTGGAACAAGAAGTACGGTGGTTCTTGTAAGGGCTCTGGCACACACAAGATGGGAACAAGGCAAGGGCCCCCACTGCCATCAGACCTCTACCATCCTCTGTGTAAAATGGCGCCAAGAGGGACACAGAATCTCCACCACAGCCATGTCCTTGGCTTTTCTACTGGAACCAGCTGTTAACAGATGTGGGGCGTGCTTCCTGAGAAACAGCCAGCTACCTGCTGCACATTGTAATGAGCTCAACCTTATGTCACACCTCTCACCCTCTCTGTTTCTTTAGTTATGTTAGTTTGAAGGTAACTGTTGCTTAAAGATGAACTGGATAGAGATTTCCTGAGATCTTGGGTGGGCGAAGACCATGGTTTCTGGGTATGCAAGAGGCACACTTTATATTCCAAGAATGGCTTGCATACGGACACAGGAGAAGTCAGAATCACTCCAGCTTTGCTCATGGCATCTTTTTGTAGTCGAGGTGCTTCAGGAGGGAAGACTGTTTTTCAGTGGTGGCTCTGTATTCCTGGAGGGCCAGAGTTCAAGTGCTGGGATTCAAGTTTTAAGGAAGTTAGAGACTTTTACAGGTGTCTGTAAGGTGCAAACTAATGTGTTTTGGAATCTGAGAATGACTTAAGTCACACTTCTCCTTTGATGAAAGTAAATTTTGTACTTTCAAGAATGTGGACAAGTGTGTAATTTTACACATGGCAGTGAGACAAGAAAGATGAATTTAATCAGAAGCTGAAAAATCTGCCCCAGAATCACTTCAAGCACTGGCACATATATGAATGAGTAGTTGCCAAACTAACACCCAGTGACTATCCCAGCTGGTAGATCATTCATTCAAAATGGGTGTAACAGACAATTGTGCTGGCCACTGGCAAATGGTGGCTGACAATTGCAAACACCATTTTTATGGGTTGTTTTTAAAGAGAAAACTGTATGTCATTTGAGAGAGGCAAGCAGGGATGACCACAGCTATTCCTAGGTAAGCCTGTCCACAGAAGAACAGTTTACCCAGAGTTGTTGTATCCTTCTGTTCACTCAGGAACCATAATTTTTGCCCAGCTTGTAGAATCACATTTAGGATGCATGTCATCCAGTGCAAAGGCAGGAGCTAGAAGTTAACCCTTTTAAATAAATAGAAAGTATTGAGTGATCAGCCCCTCTATAGAGAATCCCTTTCTCCATGCCTTTTTTAAAGTTATTTGAGCACCTTTATGTGTTAAAGATAGGTTAAATGGGGTCATAGGACTAAAAGCTAAGAACTTTGGAGAGACTTAGAAAAGGAATATGAATGCCTCTTTCCTACACTGCCTCTAAGTCATGCAGAAGGGCAACAGTGAATGCAGAAATAAAAATCTTGGCCTTATGAAATATTTTGCTATATAGTTTTTAACTAAATGCAGGGCAAGGCAGAAATCTCCATTATGTCTTGTGTACTCCATTGCTTTTAGTAGGAACTATGGGACAGACTTTCCACAGACCAAGCTGGTAGGGTTTGATGTATTTGCTCTAAGACAAGCAGTGTAATCCAGGGATTGATAAAATAAATATCAAGCTATAAAACACAGTATTCTTTAAAGCTAAGAACAGTTGTGTTATAGAGGCTGGACCAGAAATCTGAGCTTCAGATTACCTAGGTAAGGGATCAGAAACACACATAGGGTTAATATCTGCTCTTCTAGATGTGAACTTCATTAATTTAATCTAAAACATCTTGAGAGATAATAATACACATATTTCCAATTACAACAATTATTTAAACAGCTCTAATCTTGCACTTCATGAAACCATTTACATTCACTTTGATGTCAAGCTCTTCAGGGGAATATGTTAACAGAGGAAATCTAGCATCTTCTAATTGCAGTACTTCTATGAAACGGAAACAAACCTGAGTTTTGAAGGTTAAGCTGAGAGCAGGAACTATTTCATGGCAGATGGGAATGCAGAAGCACCAGGGCAGATAGATAGGTATACTATATTTCACTTCTCTGTGGAGACACTGGCACACACATCTGGGAAAATACGCATTATCATAAAACCTGCATGTAATTTTGAAGTGAGCATGCATTCTCATTGACTGAGTAGCTTCCACAGTTATAGTTTATAAAAGAGAACTACCATGCAGTTATATGCTCTAAATCTTTCTACAAGCCTGACACAGCTCATCAGAGAATCACAACCCAAAATCATATACAGAATGAGTCGCATCTATGCAATATTTTCAGATTCTTGCTCAGAACAACAAAGGTAACTTTGACCTTGGCCATCATGGGAGAGAGACAGCAGCAAATGGCAGCACAGCATTTCCCTCTCAGTCAGTCCCATTTCACTCCTAGGGCTTTGCTTCAGCTCTGAAGTCCTCCACGGTGCTCCCACCACAGGCAGCTGCCTCAGGCTGGCCTCCTGCATGGCTCTGGGGAGCTCAGCTCTTGGGCCCACCACAGCAGCATGGAGGGTACCACTAAGAAAAAAGTCCCGGGGCCAGGATGTCATGTTAATGCACTGAAGCTTTAAAGGACATGTCAGGAAACACAATGGGAATTTGCAGATGGGAAAAATTCAGATTATTACTCCAGACATGGTGCTGACACCCCATCAGTGTGTTGTCCTCCGCAGCACTAAGAATGCACCCACTGCTATCATGGATATGTGGGTGGGCAGCTCAGGGGTGTTCATGGTCCATTGAAATTTATGAGTTGGGTGCCACATTGCTTCAGCTGTCTTTGTAAATCTTGGCCTTACATTTTCTGGTTATCTGATAAGGTTTTCCCAAAAGTGACAATGACTTTAATGCTCTCAGTAACAATCTGCAAGTAATGTGATAGAAGCAAAGACTCCAATTTATGCTGGAACTCTTTGTATGATATCACACAAAGACTATTTCTATATTTACAGTGAGACTCGCTGTAAAAACTATTTCTCTCACATCTGCTGGGAGGCACCATAAATAAAGAAGGGTTGGTGCTGATCAATGCAGGTCCAACCAGTATGGTTACCACTACGTTCTCCTTTATTTCATCTAAAATGGCTGCTTATATACATTTCTAGATAGTTTACAAATTCAGTAGTTTTTCCATTGGCACACAGCACAAAAGGAATGCAAACACACACTGTTTAATTTTGCTTTTAAGGTGGCTAAACGTGCCTACTAATAATTGTTCTCAGTGACTTTCAGAAAACCCACTATCTAACATTACTACCTTAGCATCTAATTTCTTCTACGCCACAATTAATTTTACCTGTGCAGCAGGCTTCAAGGCCTCAGAGCCTTCAAGGCCAAGGCTCAGCCAGGCAGGCTTCAGCTGGGTAGTTCACTGTTTTATTCAATGTCTCATCTAAGTACAGAATGAGACTCTTTCTCTCAGAAAATCTGCTACACACATCATTACACTTGATCACCAAAATATGCATGCAACTTTTTGGAGATGAAGCAGTTTGGTTCCCTCTTTGAATTCACTGCCTGTAGATGACAAAATGACTGCAGAAATGCAAGCACAGGAATATGTAATTCCTGAAATAAATCCACAGGTATGTGCATCCACGACATGGGATTGTCTCAACTGTTTGGTGATGTGACTTGCTGGTGCCATGTCTATGCTGTATAGGTATATTAGTGACTCCCTTCCCACCCTAGATCCCCCTTGGTAACTGGTCATTTGCTAGTGGACAACGCAAGGAGTATGGCGGTTCTTGTAAGGGCTCTGGCACACACAAAGAAATCAAAATCTGTCTTAAAATAATGAAGCAATCTTTTGTTAAAAAAAGATTCAAAGTGTAGCAAAAGCTCATCCATCTACTAAATGACCCCCATCCACCTGCCAGTGGAAAGGCTCAGCAGTGCAGAGGACAGGGGCTGGGAGAAAGTGATGGGGAGGGATCTCTTTTTTTTTCAAATTGTGATAGTTTGGGTTTCTGATCCAAGGTAAATGACAAGAAATCGAAAAACACCCCCAACACACATATTTCAACTAAAGCAAGTGCTTGGGATTATTTTTCCCCCTCTGTGTCTGTTTGAAGGTATTCTCTGAAGTTGACAAGCACGTGTTTTGGAGACCATTGAAAAGTTTCTGCCATAAATAGAGGAGGCAGCTTGGCTTAAGTGTTGCTAGGGAATACCTGGCAACAGGCAACAATAGTCCTTTTAGAGAGCCCAGGGCAAACAGTGACCGTGGTAATGGGGTGGGCTTATGGGAGGCTCCTTGCCCAAAGCCCCTCCACTCACACTGCGCCTCCAGCCCTGGGCTGTGTTCCGGAAATTCCCTGCACAAAGCCCGCCATTCAATGGGAGGTGGGNACTTAGTAAAGTACGAGGGAAAGGCGGGGGGGAGGGGGGGGGCGGGCAGGCACAGGGAGAGAGACTGGCGTCCTCGGCGATTTTTATAGTAAAAGTAGATGAAGGCACACGGCAAGGGCAGCGTCCAAGGAGTGTCTAGAGCCGACGGCACATGCCAAGATGCTTTTTGGCTTTGCCTCCCCTGCCCATTCCTGCAAAACTAGGGATCAGCAGGATCGGGCTGCTGTCTCTCTGCAAGCCCGATGTGACACAGGCTCAGCCCCAAATCCTCACCCATCCCTTCGAGCAGGATTCCTCAGCTAAGGGTCTTCGTCTGACAGATGAAGGCGATGGGGACATTTCTAAAAGATTTCCAGTGTCTCTTCCTCTGCTTTCCTCATCTCGTTCCAATTTCCAGAGCCATGCACAGACACCTATTTAGCCATACATTCCCTGCACAAAATAAAAGTAACGCTGTCTGCTCATTAGCTGGGAGTTGTTGGGGGGGGGGGGGNNNNGGGGGGGGGGGGGGAAGAAGGAAAAAAGGGCTGTCTGAACAGAGCTGAATAGCTATAACCTTAATGGGTTGTCAGAAGTCTGCAGGCAGCAGGATGAGGGGAGCCAATCCCCCTCTAGTCTTTTGTCCTAGACATTGTTTGGAATCAGTGGTAGCTCATTAGGTCGGGACAGTAATATTCCTAACGATCCTGTGGGGCTGAGGCTTCAGAATGTGTCTTCAGCTGTTTTCCTGATGCCAATCTGATTCATGGAGAGGCATTTATCTCGACAGAGATCTTTGGTGGAAAGTGTTATTTACTTTTCATACCCTGATTAGTAAACTTTGACAAAAGTTGCAGCTGGAAGGGGAAAAGGGAGAAGCTAAGAGATTCCTGTTGGCATAAACTGAGGTGTGTTATAGTGAAAAGCAAGCTGGAAAAGCCAAGTAGATGGGCCCTTGGCCTACAGTTTGACCCTACAGTTTGCCTCCGTGTATTGCAGATTCCATCAGTAAAGTAAGGGTAATCATACGTTTTGTGTTCTGGTGGTGATGGAGAAGAAAATACTGGAGTGTGAGGTTTCTAGGCAATGGGCCAGATAAGTAGCTAAATTAATACCTTTCCTGTATTCAGGGATTCTAGAAGGGCTGGGATTTTTGTTGTTGTTGTTGTTCTTGTTGCTGGTTTTGTTTTGGGGTTTTTTTTCTGGTTTCTAACAAAAGTAAAACCCAACTGAGTTAAATTGTAAATCAGAATGGATTTTTCAGCTGTGTATGATTTCTCTTACATCCTATACTTGTTTTCAGCCTAGAAACATGAATCTGCTGAGGAAGGGAGCAAAGTTAAACTCACACCTTCCCTCAGACACTTCTGCAGTCATGGGGTTGAGCAGATGCTGTTCACTGACACAGACCAAATCCCCCTCATTGGTCATTTGTGTTCCCCAACAGTGTCACAAATCCAAGATGACATATTATTAAAGTGATGAAATTAAAGAATAATTGATCACATGGCAGATTTCCTCGTGATTAGGAAACACATTATATATTCATTTGCAAGCCCTGCCAAACACAGAGAGTGAAGTACATTGTCATTCTCTACTCTATCCAAGAGTTCCCTTGTTGTATTTAAGGCCTGGGGTTTTCTAAGGAAACTCTCAAAGCTGTGTGCAGCTGCCCTACATCCCTATTAAAAACAGCCAAACTAACAAGTAATGATGAAATTATTTCCTTATTTATTTTGTGTTAGAAAACAGAATGGACAATGAACTGCTCTCTGAAACAAAGGGGCAAGAACTACTCGTCCCTTTCACTCCAGTAAGAGGAGGGTAAGTATGCAAAGGTCAGCCTAGAGACACTGAAAGGTTCAAACCAAGAGCACGAGGCAATGGAAAAAACATCCCCAGATCCTCAGTGAGAGCAAAGCAGCTGTCTCTGTGGTGCTCCAGAGCTGGCCAGAGCTGGAGCAGCTGCTGTGGGCATCCTGTGAGCCAAAATAACCCCCACTATCTCTGTTACATTCCCTATGCTAAGATCCTGGGAAAGGATTTAGTACCCCATAGAACACCATCAAAATTCATGGAGAGAGACACAGAAAAAGGCTCTGGGCTTCTCCATTGAGGCTTAGCTGTGATTGCATTTGGGTAACTCTTCTACCCGGGGTGAGTTGCAAAGGAACATTATGAATCATGAAGTCTGCACAAGGAACCATCCCACCACCCCAAGGAGTGATAGAATTTCAGACCCACATTTGTATATTCTAACAGTGGGGAGGATTATTCTGCTGCCAGTGAAAAGCCTGCTGGGCTAAATGTCATTCTTCACAGGTTGCCTATTTATAAGAGAGCATGAACATCAAGAGGTACCTGCCATCAGCAGAACATGACAAAATGGGCAGGTCATGCCTCTTCAATAGACTCAAAATAGTTTTCTAGCTGATGAACAATAAAATAAATGCTGCTCAGAAATTAAGCAATAGGACATAACTTATCATCTGTAAGACAGCTTTTGCCCAACAATTCTACTGGTTTCTCTGGTACCCTAGAAATATTAAATATTGATTCCCATACCTGGGCTGTAATTGGCAGAGATGTCTGTGCCTATAATCACATGAATGAATCAAGCTTGGCAGACTGTAGCAAAAAGGATGTTTTTTACAGAAAGTTTTAAAATAACCACCAGCATTATTATCATATGACAGAAATATTACAATAAATAATGGGACACATCCTGCTCTCTACCAGAACCAAGCAGAGAAAAAAACAGTCAGCAGAATCACTCAAAAGGCTTCTGAAATATTTCAATCTCTTTTTAAATGGTCTCTGTAATATTTCTAACAGGGGAAGTAAAGGGATATGAAGACAATACTAACTCATACTGTTTTCACTGGCCCATGCTGATTTATCTATCTTGTGAAGGGTTTGAAAACTGCAGGCCTCTAAGGAACTTGTACTGTTGCACTGAGATCCTGACTGTGTGCAACTATATTAAAATGATACAATTTTTAAATTTTATCATAAAAAGAGACTGATGAAGCCTTGGAGCAGGTTTGCTAAAGAAGTTGTGGATACTCCATCCCTGGCAGTGTCCAAGGCTAGGATGGATGGACCTGGGAGCAATTTGGTCTAGTGGGAAGTATCCCTGCCCATGGCAGGGGGGTTTGGAACTAAATGATCTTTCAGGCCCCTTCCAGCTCAACCCATTCTGTGATTCCATGATGCACCCAACCATAATCACCGGTAGGGCCCGTCTGCACACACCTGTACCCTCACTCACGCTCACAGCTGTGCGCACACACGGGCGCACGCCTCCCGCACGGGCACCCCCGCGCCGCCGCCGGGCAGCACCACGGACAGCGCCCGCCGCCCGCCCGCGCCTGGCCCGGGAAACGCTCCCAGCGCCTGCAACACGCACAAGCCAAACCCCTGTCCAGTCCCTTTGGTTTCAAAGGGAACGTTTTTAGAATAACCTGGTTTAAATACTGAGGAAACATGCCTACCTGGAAAACATTCTCCGGCTGAGCACATCAAGAAAAGCTTTATTTCCATGCTGCATCTCAGGACAGCAAAAGCACAGGCATTTTGCCTGCCATGGCCAAGTGTTCTCAGGTACTTTTCTAATACTTTGTATGCAGCATGGTGATACGAGCCACAACAACACTGCACCTCCTCATGCTCCTGCACGAACCCACAAAACAGCTTCTCCCTTAGCCAGAAAAGACTTCAGAAGCAGTGGCCTGGCTGAGATGACACTCCTGGCTTTGAGGTGAATGTGTCTCTTGATGAACATGTAATGGTTAAAGCACAGTTGGCATTATTGGGATGCAACAGCTGGAGTTCTCCAGTCTTAGTGCTCACTACTTGGGCACAAAAGAGGCTGCTTCAGCAGCAAGGTTGAGCAGCAGGCTGAGCCTGCTGGTGATGTTTAGAAAAGCAGACTCATGGACGAACGACATACAGTCTAGAAATTAGCTCTGTGACTGGCAGGCAGGTCTGAGTGACATCAGCACCCTGAGGGCCACTGGCTGTAGGCTCTGCTCATACAGCATTGGTCCAGATGTACTGCAGGGTTCACAGAGCTCAGGTGAAAAGCCTAATATAACATCTTCAGCACCAACTATCAGCCAGTCTCTTTTTTAATCAACTATACAGACATTCTCATGACACCAGAAGAAACAGATTTGGGTGCTACACAGTGGCATTCTCCCAGCCAAGCCTTGAGCTTTATAGAACTGGGGATGTGGGACTAAAGCACAGTTAAACTGTGATTCTCAGATACCATGTGTAGTCATTTCTCTAGGATTTTTAAAACACATCTAATAGAAAGTGTGCTCTGAGTTTCTGTGAATGCACTGTGCAGTGCATGGATTTTGTACAATGACCATGATACCCTTCAGAGTGCTCTGTGGTGTTCAACCATCCTTAAACACCTCCAGAATCTCTTGAATTAGCAATGCGTATGAGAAATAAGAGTGTAGATGTGCCAGATACAACCTCTTCACAGCTGTAATAGATCTGACAGTTTAAATGGGCACCAGGTGGGAGAAAGAAAGCTTTGTAGCCACCCTTTTACAGCAATAAAATTGTCCATTTCCCAAATCAGTGTGAAGTGAGGGACAGAGCCCACTGGAGCACAGTGCTCAGGGGGACTCCATGGGAAAGCATGCTGCCATGCAGACACACTTGCAGCAGGATGAGCAGCTTTATCAGCCTGACACACACATGGGCTTTTCCTCTCAGCCAGGAGTATTCACTTGGGCTCAGCTCAGCACTCTGTCAACACATACAAGGCCTTGAACTAGCAAATTCAGAGCCAAGAGGGTGTCTTTTCACTGAAGTCCCTGACAAAGCAGCCATGATCTCTCTCACCCTGTCTGAGGCTCAGCCAAGCATGCAGAGTAAAAGACCCTCCACTGTCCCTCCCCTTCATGCTTTCTGGTTGTTTTGTGAGGTATGATGTGAGACAGGGAAAGACACTCATGTCATTTATTACCAGTCCTAACTTCTTAGATTTCTTTGCAATCATCCTCCACAACAAACACAGTACCAGATACTGTGTACAGTGCTGTAACAAAGTACTGGCTTTATTACTGCATTTTTATTTTCAGCCTTGTCATTTCAGCCTTGTTCATTTTCAGTCTTGTGGCTGTCAAACAGAATTTGGGTCTAATTCATGATATCACCACAGAGCCTGAATGCAGGCAATACAGATCTGGGCAGCAAGAGATGCAGCATGTGCTTGAAAGCCCAAGTTGGCCTTTGCTCAGAGAGGAAGCAAGTTTGCAGTAGCCCAATCCCTTAAACAGCTTATCTCCTCCTCCCTGCTGCAGCACAGGGGGCAATGGTGCAGTAAGGACTTCAGCCCCTGCCTGCTGATGCAGAGACACTTTGGGCAAGTTAGCATGTTCAGCAGAAGCCTAAGAAACTGAAGAGGAAGATCTCCAATCTGTGTTCTCAGAGAAGAGAACTGAACACACATCTTCCAAAGGCAGAAGAGCAAATGCCTGAGCATAGCTGGAGGTGAGCATCATTTTACTCTGGTGAGTAGCTGCTTAGTGATGCACACTTTGACATGTCCCAGATTGAGTACACATCCTAAGCAGCCCAGAAAAGAGGGCACCTAGTAACAGTTTGAACCTCCTGGCTGGGACTGAACAACCTGAATATTACAGCCTGAAGAGTGGAAAAAGCCTTCAATTATGTGAGTGAATCTAGTCCTGCCTAGATAATCCTCTGGCAATTAAAACATAATCAAAAGCCCTCTTAAGGGAGGGTGGGCAGTCGTGATTTGTAGAGCCCATTGAAAGAAAAATAGTGAGATGAAGAAGTATGAAAGCCTTAATATACAAATTATCATCTCCTAGCCCAAATCATTAGTCAAGAAACTTTCCACAAAAGGAATAAACATAGAAAAGCATTTTCAAAATAGTTGTGGAAAATGGCAGATGTCCATTAATATAATAGGAATATTTTTCCCCACAGTAATATATGAAGTGACTGCATAAAAGAGAGGAAATAGAATTTTAGGCAGAGCTGTCTGAAATGAATCTGACAAGAGGACAAGGCAAAATTGCTTGTTTATATTGTACAAAAAGGTGTTCACCACTCCAGCTGTGATGGTGGCGTATAATGCCCACTTGCCTTATTCCCAGAGGGAATCATGGTGCCTGCACAGAGCCAGGCAAATGTGAGAATGCCAGGGCCAGCTCCTCAGAACTCTCACCTGGCCAAGACATCTGCCCAGACATGTGGTCTGTCAGACCTGGAGAATGTTCATGTGGAAACCCTCATGAAACAGTGTGGACCTAACTTTGTGTCCACCACAGCACATTCCATTGACTCTGACCATTGCTGGGCCATACCCTGAAACATGCCAGCAACTAAAACACAGCATCCCCTCAGTGGCCTCCCTGTGTCATGAGATACTGTGTGAACACACCAGTGAAGGAAAATCTTGTCCTTGATTTTAAATAGCCTCAAGGATATAGATCACAGCAGCAGCAGCCAGCTGACAGTCTCTCTCAACTAGGAAAAAAATCTGTCTTTGCCCAGGAAGAAATGTCCACTTGCTTTTTTTCTTTCAGCTGTTGGATCAATAAATCCTTTCAGACTAGGACAATTAGCCTCTGAAATAACTAATCCTTGAAGGGAAAAGAGGGACAGACTTTTTCTTTGCTGAGGTAACTGGTGCAAAGGTAGGCCCTTTCTTGTGGGGGGCAAAAAATTCCACCTCTAATTCTTGAAAAATACTAATTTCACTAGCACTGGAATGCGGTAGTCTCGGTGTCTCAGGAACCTCCTCCTGCTTTGCCTGGCTAGCCCTGACACCGGCTGCAGTGAGAGGTATGGTCCAGTATCCAGGGATACCTTGGTCCAGTATCCAGGGATACCTTCCCGATCCTGTGAGGTCTTTGCCTCAATGAGAGCATGAGCAGAGAGGAAGAGAAGGAAGGACTCTGATGGATGAACAGCAACTGGGGTTTATTGACGTCCACGCGAGACTCCCTCACCCCCAGAGGGTCTGCCTGACAGAGCGCAGATCATCTCTGTGCAGCACCTTAAATGCAGGGGAGGGGCAAGGGGAAGGGTACAGTGTGGCACCAATCAGGGGGTGGAGGGAGTGCCTCTGTACATAAAAGACAAACAGTGGAACAAATCAAGGAGGGAAAGGAGGGAACAGCCGAGACCCTGCCCAATCATTCGATGATCTCACTGGAACTTTTTAGGTCCAGGGTGAGGCCTCGCAGTGATGGACAGGGCCCAGGGGTTATATAACATATGATTGGCATATAACTGTAATTGGGGTAAAACCAAGAGGGGGAAATACGGGGGTACAAGGAACAAGCCATTATAACTTATACAAACAGCATGAAAGCATGGAACAAATGCATACATGGAACTGATAAAACACACCACTACACTGGGAGAGAAATTGAGGACTTACATGTTTTGGGGAATAGCAAACTGTTCAAGAAATGAGTGAGAAATCAATGTTCAACTTTTTTTAAGGAAGCATATTGAACAGTCTTTAGTGAAATAAATCATCACTGCTTGCTGAAAATTGGTCTTAAAATTTTCATGAGCTGCTTTCAACACTGTTACCAAGTTTTGGTATTTTCTTGTCTCAGAAATGTAGACTCCTTTTCTCTGTGTCCCTCCCTGCTTTTCATTAAAAAAAAAAATCATAGCTTTTTTAGTGAAGACAAACTGTGAATTTTGAATTCAAAACCATTGTGACAGTCAAGGATGCTATCCATCTCCGCCAAACAGAAACTGTGTCTTCACTTTGTTGCCCTCATTGCTCCCAAGATTAACTTTTCCTCATGAAACCTTCTCTTTTCTCATGGCTTACATCAGCCTCTAAGAAGGAGAAGATTCTTTCTCCCCCATTCCTTATAGTGCTGCCTCTTTCCTGTGTGAGATCACTTTGAGTAATTAACTTCCAAAAAGCCCATTCCCGTATTTGCACTGTAAACACACACTGCAACAGAAATCTCCTTTCAGTACATTCTACAAAGCTTAAACAAAATTCTTGATTTTGGAAACACTAGACAGGACATTGTAAATCACCACCTTTGAAGGCATAAGTCAATGCCTTCCTTTTGCTAAGTACACTTGTAAAAGTGCACACGGACATTTTCCAGAACGTTGAACAATTCGTTCTCCCAGTCAGACGAAAAATGGTTTGCATACACCTGTACAGAAAGTGATATCTAATCTTTTATGTTTGCAATTGGAGAGTGCTCAGGTCAATCAACATGCAATAGAAGGCAGTGGTAACTCTTATTTTCTATTTAATTTTACAGTCAAGCTTGAGTATTTGTTTTTGAAAGATTGGTGGAGTTGGTTGGCAGTGCCAGGGAATCGGACTCTTTTTATCTTTAGCGTGCTTGTTCTGAGGAGGAGGCAGGTGCAAAGAAAGCGTTCTAGCACTGTCGGCTGCAATAATCCCCACCTGAGCACTGCCTGGCCACCTGCTCTGCAGGCTCAGAGATAACCCAGGCTCTAGGTTAGTGCACTTCTAAGTCTTCGCTAAGTAAAGACTCATAAAAGACTCAATTTACGGTAACATCAGTGGGTATGAGAATATATCAATATTTGATCACTGACAGTGATTTCTTCCGGATTCACCCCAAGGCATGCTGCCCAATCTGAAATGGCTTAACCCAACATAATGCACCTGTGGTTTATGGAGACCCTGTTCAAAGCCTTGCTGAAGGTGGCATCTAACTTCCTGATAACCCTCATGCCACCAACCACCCAGCTTGTTACTAGAGCGAAGGCATCCTCAAAGCTACTGAATGCTGTGCTGGTCTTTCAGTCAGTAGTTAAAATCCATAAGATTCTCATGCAGAGATTGGCCCTCAATTTACAGTAGGATTTATCATTGTTATGGGAAATTGCTTTCCCCTGCTAAGTGACACATCCATCCTAAAACGCACTGTGAGGTGGCTGCCAAGAGGTGCAGCAGACGGGAAAAAGCAGAGATGTGCAGAAGCAAGTTTGTTAGGAGGTAAAGCAACTTCTCTTATGTTGGGTAAAAAAAAAAAAGAAAAGACAGATGAGGCTTGGCTTCATTTTTCTGTTATCTAAATAGATTCATTTATAGCCTGTAAATTACAACTGTCTGCATGGCAAACATTCTTTGCTCCGCAGTCCTGATAGAATGGCATTCCTTCCTACTGATTGAACTACCAGGTTTTATTCTCCTGAGAGGTTTTAAAGCTGCACATTACGGAGGTGCCACAAAACACACTGAGGAAACCATCTGCAGCAGGGAAGCCCTGAAGAAATAGAGCTTAACCAGCTGATTTGTTTATTCCTTTCAAAGAAATATGCCTCATGCCATTGAAAGACCTGCCAGCTAAAAATCCTTATTTACATCACTCCTGCTTTCCTGCAGGGCAGACCTCCCTGGGCTAAGGGGAGGTGGCAATGGGCAAGCAGTGCTGGAGTCTTAGCTCAGCGGAGAGGCTTGGAGGAAGATGTGTGAAGGAATAAATACTCAGTAAAAACCTCATTAGTACATATTTAACAAGCAGAGAAAGTTATTTGAGGCTGATTTTACAACAATGCCAGAGGAAAATGAAATAAAGGCATTGGCTTGCCCAAGTTTTCAAGGGACAAACTCGTCCACGATGTGATGGGCATGATAAAAATGAGACAGTAAAGGAACTGGTCATTGCTGACTCCCCACATGAACCCAGCTCAACAAACTCACAGTAAAAATCTAGCCCAGACCATCAAATTTTCACTCACCCACGGCCCCACTTCAGGAAACTGCTAAAATTCACAGCCTACTCCCTGAACTGTAGATGAAGCAGAGAGTTACCAGTACCATCCTTCACAGTGCTGGTGGCTTCTTCTTTGATATGGTCCAGGATGAGCTGTGATGTCATTGTCACCACAGTGCATACAGATAGGGAATAGAGAGGTTGGATGAAATGGGAAAAAAATGGAGGGGAGAAAATGAAGCTACCTGGAGAAAATTAATGGCAGGTACGTCCTGCTGTTGAAAGATGGACTAGCACGAAATTGTGAAGGTTTTTAAAACTCTTTCACTCCAGATTATGCAGAAACATTCTTAACTGTTAAATGTTTTGGGGTTTTTTTTAATAAAAACATGATTTATTGCACCCTTTCAAGCAAGGGGGAAAAGTGAAATAAATTTAAAAATTAAAACCAAAGAAATCTGCAACTCTTCTGCTAATGTTGTAAGATCTTTTGATGCTGCTATCTCCAATACATTTAAGCCCATCAAACCCCACAAAAATTTTAAAAATACCTTAACAAGTCCACTTGAAAAAAAACCAAGTCATGGTCTCATGTATTCTAAGAGCTCTAGAAACTATAATTTGTAAACCCTGTAAATGTTGTTGTTCAGCATACTGCATGTCTTCAGCTTATTGACTTTGTGTGTTCCTTTTGTCAGGGCGTATCTTTCATTTTGTTCATACATGACACCTTTTCAAAACAAGTGCTGCCAATGGCTGACTGAGGATATGCAGGCAATAAGAGAACAGGAAACTGTAGCAACACTGTAACTTTCATTGTTCCTTGACATGGAATAAGGCCAAGAATATTTTAGCATATTCAGGAAGAAGAAAAAGAAAAACAGCACCCAGAGAACCGTTCTAACACTCTGAATGAAGAGAGTACACTTACTTCATGCTGGATTTATTACAGCACAACGTAACAGCTTTCCACAAAGTGGTTTAGATGGGATTCCCAGGTGACTTGTTGTGTATTTAAATACTGCCTGCCTAGGATTTAAATAAACAGCTTTTATATTAATTAGAAACAAATCCTCTCAATTGGAAGGTATTAACTGTTCCTAAATTGCACATACAACACTTACTCAGACTTTGATTCAGTTACATGCTTTTAAACTTGCCAGCCACTCGTAGTCTAATATGCTCTAACCACAGTTTACAGCAGTGCAATAAAATATTGATTCAACTGTTTTAACCTTTCATCGATTGGTGTAACATGTAATTAAGTCCTAGGAGCAAGCAAGCAGCTCATTGCTAGCACATCAGCCTAGGTACATATTTACAGCCTAAGCCTAGCAGAATTGTTTTATGCATGTTTTGCAGTAATACACATGCCTATTATCTCTTTACTGGTTTCTGATTACAGTTTAATCAAAGACACTCCACACTGCACAAGTAGGAACTGAATATAGACTTCCAGGCCCTTCATTGACCAAGTACATTGATTTCACCAGCTGAGAACCTGACTCAGATGCTTTGTACTACAGTCATTGCATAATCCCTGTAAATGGGTCTGTGACTCCCAGACAGCACAGGAGGTGTTAGTTCCACCTGATACAGGGAGTGCCAACTCCCTCTGAAGGCAGAGCAAAACTGTCTGCTTAAATTCACAGGGTTAGTTAATAGCTCTAAAGTTTTTAGAGCCTCAGAATCATCCCTCTCCATAAGATAACTGCCTTGTCTGGTTCCCGGGAACAATGTTCTGCTTTCCTCAGCTTTGACCCCATTAGGTAAATCCATGTGGATTTTCTTTTTTTCTGGCTATCTGAAAAAGATGTTTCTTCTCTTGGTTTACCTCAAACCATTCATAAAAGCTAAACAGATTCTCAAAATGTTTATGATCAGATTGAATAGGCCAAATTAATCCTTTGTGCTTGCAGCCTGTTTTTCCTTAATTAATGGAAACCTAACCTGACAATATTCAATATCACAGTTTCCAGACTAAGAGTGCATTGCTGAGATAAATGGAGTAGAACGAAGATGTCAGTTCCTGGCATTATCATCCTCCTGTACAATAGCATTTTGTTTGTTTGTTTGTTTGTTTGAATACATATCTGATAGTGGCAGAAAATACTTTTCTTTTTTCCAGAGCCTAGGACATTTCAACAAATTCATGTAAATAAAATATACAGACAAAGAAAAATGGTGGTTATTCAGCTCTTTTGGAAATCTCCATAATCTTGTACAAATCTCCTCTCTTTTGGGTGCCCTTACAGACATGTTGGACTCTGCTCCAGCCAGCTGTGAGATATAAAGGTGACCATGGTGAGAATATTACTTTTCCTAGATTTTTCTAGATTTTCCCTTTCAAAAATAAATACACTGAAAAGAAATGTTAGAATTCTTTAAAATGGATCCAGGAGAAAAAAAATCAAATTAAAGTGAGGAGCAGGTATTAAAAAAAACCAAACCAACCAACAAACAAAAGATCCAACTAAACAAATCTAAAGTCAGCTCGTCTTCTTCGTAACCTTCCTCCCTTGCTGTGGAAGAGTGAAAGTTTCGCTTGAAAACCAAATCCCTGTGGATTTGCAGCTTATTCCCTGTACACAGTGATCAAAGAGCAGGCTGTGGTTCTGAGCAGACCACAGAAATGATAGCCAGGCGTTTTGGTCTCTCAGCAAAGCTGACACCCTGCCCTGGCAGTGCTGCACAACAACACCTCCATTGCTTCCAGTAGCTGGAACACCTGACTTCTTGTGCCCCTCAAATCAGTCTGACACCCAGCACTTTTCTCATCCTATTTATTCCCTTGCAACTGGAAAATAAGCCAGTGTCTCTTTCACAGGGATTCATTTCCCCATTAGCCTTATTTTCCTGGGCTCTCACATTACTTGTGGATACTTCACTGTTGTGGCAAGTGCTGTGCTCTGTACCCCACACTTATTCCAGTCACACAGCTCTTTTATAAAGCAGAATTTACCTGAATTTTGTACTAGCTATATAAGGTGTACATCAAGCCCACCTGACCAAGTAATCTTTATTTATTTAAGAAAAATTCTCCATGCTCTAAATGGGTCATTTTGTAGTCAACGTGTCTGAACTTCAACTACAACTTAAAGGTTTAACAGCTGCGAGGGGGTTGCCTCTGGAAATCTTCTCTACCAAGTCCTTACTCTCCTTTTTGTTAGATAAGTCCTGTGAACACACTAATCTAAAATCTAGGCAAGTTCTGTGGCCAGACCCCACTGTTAATTGAAAACTGGAATCACCCATGGAGAACCAATGACTTGTGTCCCCTAGCAGTCTGGCTTATATGAAATGAGATGAAATAGTGGCTTTTAAAACTATTGCAGAAAACACTAGGAGTGAATTTCTCAGGCTGAAAACAAACTCCATTTTGCTGTCATCCTTCTTAGTGGAACATTCTTGAAAGACATGATGCCCTGCAAGAGGTCAAAGGAACCTGGTGCTGTCCCAGCAGGCCAGCAGGAGACTTGCATCTACATTTTCCTCACCCCTCTTTAGATCCTCTGCTGGTAATAGTACAGTTGAGATTAGGTTTCAGGCTTTATTCCAGTAAGAAACATTTATCTGGCTGTTCCTCTTCTAGCCAAGCAAACAAGTTCAAAAAATTGAGACCTGGATCCAGCTTAATCATACCTTGCTTCCTAGGAAGCAGGGCTAAAAAGGAGGAATACAAAATAACCTCATCATATCCATATCCATGGATCAAACTTCAGGCAAAGCAGCAAGGCAGAAATACTTTGCTTGGCAAGGTTTGCTGCCAGCCATATGCAATGAAAGAATGTCTTATGTTGTACACTTCTGCTGATCCAGCTACTGCATTATCACATGAAAGGCACAAATTTTCATGCAGAGTTTGACCTTCAGGATCATGAAATATTCACCCACTAGAAACTGTCCTGAGAACCATGTAACTAGACTTACCCTGCATTTTCAGATTAAATACTTTCTTATTAGGCAAGACAGACCATGTCAACAAAACTAAGTTTACTGATTTGTTTGTTTGTTTGTTTGTTTGTGCTTTTTGTTTTTTGGGGGTTTTTTTTTGTTTTACTAAGAACAGGGGGAAAAAATTGTTTTGATAATGTGAAAACATTTTGTTTCAGTAAAGTTTTCCCAAGAGATAAAGAAGTGCTATTTTTTCTCATGTATACCCAAAAATGAAAAAGTAACTTAAAGAGAATGAGTTTCTGATTCGTGAGTTCCTCTAAACCTAGGCACGATCTCAGATGTCCCCTCTTGGCTGTGTTATGACACAGACAATGTAAGATAATGATGTTTAGTTACTGCCATCAAGTCAACACCACCACTTTAAATTCAGATAGAAACTGAATCTGACTGACCACAAAGTCTACTGTGTGCGTTATCTCAGGGCTCTTTCTGGGACAGGAAAGTGTCAGTCCTTCACAGCCCTGGCTGGAGGACTCGGAGCATGTCAGCTGAAGAAGTGGGATCAAAACAACAATCAGAAGGGTGACAGGTCTTGCTGGGCTGACAGGCAGGGCGTGCATGTGGAGTGAGCACATACATGTGTACTCTGCTGCCCCTAAACTCCCCGCTGGCCCTTTTCTTGTGAGCCAGCGGGGCACCAAGCCCGCCGATAGGACTGACTTGTGCAATTTCAATGCCCTTTAGTGATGCACAAGAACAGAGACGACAGGAAAACAGAGGGGACGGGGCATTGCAAGGCTGCTCTTTATTTGCATAGCTGTGAAGCCCGTGATTTGCCCCCACCATGTGATTTGGGGACCAGCAATTACACATATTTATACTGATTATTCTTTATAGCAAATATTCTAAGGAGCCTCCTTTCAGAAGCTGCCACATTCTAATTACAAAACAAAGCCATAGATGCCTTCAAACTCCTGCTTGGAATCATAGAAATCCCACTGTAGGCATTAGTCAGGGGGAACATCAATATGTCATCCCAGACTCATCCTACCCCCTGATTACTCTTACAGATCTTTGTTGGGACCAAAGTGGTAGTAACCAGCCTGCAGTTACCTGGAGGTTTACCTCAAAAGCAGGATAATCAGTAAGCTAAAATATTCCCCTGTTCTCAGTGACAGCCAGTAGACAGAGGTAACACAGAAATCTGAGATGGGCCACTTTCCCCAGTGGCCCAAATTCCTAAAGTATTGCTTCCTTCCACCACAAAATATTTCCAAAGCTACCATTCAAGAAAGAGAGTGGAATACCCAAATGTCCCATTCTCTCCCTCCCCAGATTATTCTAGATGTACATACTCAAAACCTTACCAGCTTTGTTTGTGGTAATTAACAGTAAATACTGAAATGCATCTCTTGATACATTTCATACACAAAAGTGGCACCAAAAATTTTCTCCAAGTTTCATCTTGCAAAGGAACTGTGCAAAAGTACACCGTTATTTTCTGAAGAGGTTAAGAAACATTCATCTCATTCTAATGTACACAAGTAAATCAACACACAAATATATACAAAAAAAAGCAACACCAAAATATAATGAGCATGTGTTTACATTGACTGTTTTACTTGTAAAGATATTTTAACTTCATTTCAAAATGCCTTCCTCTCTCTTTCTGGATACCTACACATATGGAACATTCAAAAAGAAATCCCAGTTTGCAGTATCCAGTTTGTAAAGAGTTCTTGAGAAGCGAATTTCAGAGTCCATATTATTCTTATGAGTCACTTTATCCACTGCAAAATAATTGCAATAAAAAGGTTTTTTTTTTTTTAGATAGAGCACAGTTGAAGTGACCTACCTTGCCTAAGTTAAAACAGGAGTGAAATGAAGAATCTGACCCATTCCTCTAATTTTACAGGTTCAATAGTAATCTAGCTATGCTATTCACTTAGAGAAACCATTAATTTTGCTATGTGGCTGAAACTAGGAGGCTTCAGCTTTCTTTCTCTCACTTTCCTCCCCTCTTTTTGCTCTTTGTCTATGCACCTGTTTGCACCACTTTACCATCCCATTTGAAAAACTTTGGGTAATCCTCTGGCACTAACCCTGGTGTGATAATACTCCTGTTATTCAGCAGCACAATTACAAAGGACAACACAGATAAAACACGTCTTTTACTTCTGCTGTGAGTATGCCAGTTTTTCCAGTTTTCAAGGTGAATGATTTCTAAAACCTTCTGTATTTAATGTTAATCTAAATTCTTCACACAATGAAACTTTCAGCACTTTACGGAAAATGGTTACTTTTGATACATCAAAGTGAATGCTAATAGTGAAAACTTTTACAGCAGCTTTTATAGCAGCAGCTCCTTCTCCAAAACACTTCATCAACCTTGAACGGATCTGCTGAGGGACAGTTCAGTATTAGATTTTGCTTTGACAAGAGCAAGCTACAGCAAAGGGAAGTGAAATGCTGGAATCAGGCAGCAGACCAGTGACATAGGCAGAAATAATTCCTTTGGCTGCATCAAAATATTTTGGATCTGGGTAACATTACTAAAAATTATGAATTGGGCGGTGTTTGCTTTCTTTTGATTTTTTGGGACAACTTTAACTAACTTATCTTCCACCTACAAGAAAGTTTGCTACCCAATTAAAAGCACAACAACAAAATTAAATCTTGCCTACTTCCCTAGTTCCTAGCAGGGAAAGGGAATTCAGCACCTTCACATCCTTTTTTCCCTCCTGCTTTGTCCCACAACTGAGAAGGCAAAGTTTTTCTTTGTTCTGTGTTTCTTAGTGGTTTGGACTCATTTGGGCTGGAATCAAGTGGGAAGAGTCCTGGTGGCTTGGGTCTCTCCTCATGGATTTCAGACTGATAGCCACTCTTGTTAAACCCCCAGGAGCATTTTCCTGAATGTCTTGTGTAGGTGCAATGGCTGAAACATGACCCAAGAAGAAACTGCACTCAGACAGGCAACATGGAGCACATGTAGAGCTATAAACAAGATTAATTACCCTGTATTCTCTTTTCAATACCTAAGCAAATCATCAAAGTTTAGAAACAGTTTTTCTCCACCACAGGATAGATAACTGGTTTTCCCTTATGTTCCTCAGGCATGTTGTATTTTTCTCAGACCGCTGACCTTTTTGGGGCAGGACAGCTGTTGCAAGAGCCACGCTCAGCTCTGGGCCCACATCTTGACATGGTGAGGATAGAGTGATGATAACAGTAGCAAATTTAACAGATGAAAGGTATAGGAAGTAAGTACACATCCATCATGAATCTTTAAAAATATTTGTGATTTTTTTTCTAGAACCTTTGCTCAGCCAGAAAGAGAGTCCCCAAAGACTGTGCTTGCCAGACAGGGGCCAGTCTAACACAGCCTCCTGTGGAGTCTAAGAGAGAAAATAAAGCTATTGGTCAGTGCCTAGAAGAAAGTCAACCACGTTATGTGATCCAAGTCAGCAGGGAGAGTTTTGGGTACTCTCAAGGTCATCTCCAAGCTACTGGATTTTACCTTGGCCCCCAGAGAACTGAGAAAGGCCTAAGGAGAAGAGGGACATCTCCCATTGGCTCTGCACAGACTTCTTAACAATCTTTTTAGCAAAACTAGGAAAACTGTCACACAGGAACAATAGTTAACCACAATGGCAGCAAAGGTAAGCTAAAACAGAGGGACAGATTACCCTCTCCATCTGTAGGTTTTCCTCGTCACAGCCTGTCCAAGCATCTAAGATTGTTCTGTAACAACATCCAGCCTAAATCAAACCATTTGCAGTGGGAAACAGACCTCCATGTATTCTTCCTAGCACTTGCAGAAAGGCAGTGATCATTTCCAAATCCTGTTGTTTTCTGTCCAAAGAAACCCCAGGATTGAGAAGTTGTTTCAATGTCTGAATCAAATCAGAAACTATCTGGGCTTGCATCTTAGTGTCCATGAAAACTTGAAATGCATTAAAAACACATTATTCCAAGGAGAACATAAATAGCCTGTGTACATATCAAGTCCATGAGGAACCTTCCAAGGTAAAAAAAAATTAACATCTTCTGCACAAAAAGGCAAAAAAGAAACCTAGTAAGTTAATTCTCTGTACACAGGTTCATCAGGTGAAGGATGTCAGTTATTTTGTAGATGGGCATATTTTCACACTTTCAATTTAATTAGGATAATTTTCTAACAGTTTGGCTGTTCATCAGAACCTCATCAGGATAGAAATTGTGCAGAAGCCTTTCTAGAACAGACCTGATTGTGAGAGATCTTTCATTCCATGGTCCTAGCCAGTTGGAAACACTGTGAATAGCCTCTTCGATGATATTTCAGTCTCCTGCTTTTGGACCCAGATGAAACCAGGAAGTGCTGCTAAACCATAAATACCATTAAAAGACAGAGAGGGAGAAAGATTAACCAGATTTTGGCCAAGCTCCAAAACTCTGCATTTCAGTTTGGGGCAAAGGTTCAGGCTGGTTTTTACAGATTGGTTTGTCCACCTCAGTTGTTTCCCACTCTTACATGATATAAAGTGCCTTTATTTATCTTTTACTCCCTTATACACTAAGTGCTGGTCACATTCGTTATACATCAGGCAATGCATGTGCAGAAAGAGAAAGAGGACTGAAAGCATGGCAAGACTCCACAGCTAATTTAGGATCAGAAAGAGTGGGCGGGAGAAGCTGATTCCAGCTGCATGGGGTTATATGGAAATGTCCTTCTCAATTTTTCAAAGGCTTGTTCCATGTAGCACTGTTGCTCATTAGTTAAAAATAATAATATGCATTATTGATGACAAATTAATAGAAAAATTCATTGCATAGGTCAGCAGAGACAAAAAAAAAAAAGGAGTTTGTTCTGTCTGGTTGTTAACAGAGAGATGAGTCCATTTCCCCTTACCTGGTTCTGCATCCCAAGAGTCAGACACATGGTAGGAGTCAGTAGGAGCAAGGAAGGAGGGCTGCTTACCCCCTGACCTGGGTTTTAAAATAGCTACTCAAATGCTGTTAAACACAAATATAAGTGATGTCCTAAGCAGAGATTGGCGCATTCTCTTAGATTTGGAAACACTCTTCCCAGATGTTGAGCAGCTCCTGCACCCACAGGGTACCTTCGGCGCTCAGCCTCAAACCACAGTGTGGGGTGCTCCCTCAGGATTTGAAATTGTGTTGTAGGATCATGTGAATGGGATAAACTGACTGCTTTAGTGCCCACAGGGCTCCTGTGAAAGCACAGCCACAGATCCTGAACATACCACTTGCCACTGCTGAAACGATACAGAGAGGACAGACACATCTGGAGCAGAGCAAGGCAACATCAACAAAAAATAGCAGGTAGAAAGGAGCATATGATGTTGCAGAAATGATTTTCAGACAAATATATTTACTTTTCCTTTTGGGGAGAGCAGGGGAAAAGAGAGCTGCACGTCCTTTACAAACAGTGCTGGTATTATTCACACTGCCAACCAAACCACTTAAGCTAAAGAACCTTTGCAGTACCACAAGTGTAATACAAAAAAACAACCAAAAACCACTTACTTCCTTTTTTTCCCCCCTGAGTATTGACATTCTTGTGCAGTATTAGGAGAGCTAATTTAGCTTCCAGTTCTAAGAATTTTTGAATCTATAGCCAGTAATTATTTGCATTCAGGGGTACAAAAGAGGAAAACAAAGCCCACAAATTCTAGCACATTCATGTGGGATTGGGAGTTGAATTAGGATCCTCACACCCCATTGAATTATCGGCCCCCCTATTAGAGCCTTATTAAAATGGTAATGATTATAATGCCAGTCATAGGCAGGCTGTCGCACCTGTCAAAAAAAATACCCGATTATCCTGTTCATTCAACTGTCTGGCATTCGAATCCGTGTCTCAGGTTTACTGTTCTGTGAAGTTTTTCTTTTTCTTTCTTTCTTTATTTTTTTTTTCCTTTTTATGAAGTAAAATAAAAGATACAAGAAGAAACACTTCCACAAAGGTGATAAAAAACCCCCTCTAATTTAGCACATCTACTACCCATGTGGTGTTAAGGTATCTAGGACAGCAGTCTGAGGAAATAGATACAATTTCACTGGATTTCTCTATAATGAGGAAGAATACAGAAGACTACAGTAAAATCTCTTTATAAAAAGGAACACTGGTTTTTAAGAACAAAAAGAACAATTGGCCTTCCTCTTTCCACACACACACCCACCCACCCCATTTCTACACATAGCCAGGATGACATTAGTCAGAGCAGTAAAGTCTTTCTTCATACACAAAATAAACACCACAGACGGTTGAAAGGGACAGTCCTGAAAAGAGCAAAAGTCCACAGGCTTTGCTAAGGAAGAAATTGCATTTATTCATTTTCTCCCTTAAACGTAATGAACATAGAATTCGAAATAAGCAGCACAAATCTAGGGTCTAATCCTGAACACATTTAGTAAAAGGACACCAGGGTTTGAAGATCTCAGCTAGCTTTCAATTTAAAATTCTACAGGATTTTATTTTTATTCCAATAACCTGTTGTTAATAGCAAAAACAGCATCAATTTTAATAAAGATATGTGGATACTTGGCTTTCCCTAAAGTAGAAAAACAGCACAGACAAGTTCTTGAGAATGTAACAGATTAATCAGGTAGAGAGAAGATTAAATATTTTCCACCCTGTTCAAAAGATGCCTTTTTCCTTTCCTTCAGCTCTGTTGTATAAGTTTTTCAAATACCACAGCATAAAAGAACGTCAGTGGAAGAGCATTTAGAGGCTGAATGCCTTCAATAGCATCTAAGATGCTGTGTCACTGAGTGCCCTGGACCCTTTTGGGAAGTGGAGCAACCAACAAAAGACCGGTTGGGTTTTGTTTGTTTAGGTTTGTTCCAGAAAAACATTTTTGATGAAACATGAAAAAAAAAAGCTAGGGTTTTCTTAGCACTGAGAATAAAGAAACATAGAAGAACTGCACTTAGCAGGCATCAGCTCCTGAGTGCATAAAGCACTAGTTTCGTTCCTGTTTTCACAGAAGTAACTATGAAAAAAATACCTTTATTTTATAAGCCCACATATAAACTTGCAATGGTTTCCATTCTAGGATGGTAGAGGTTTTATCTAAATGCTATTGAAGTAATTTATTGTGTTTCTAATTACATTTTTTTCTGAGCTCACAAAGCCAAAAGAATATTTTTAAGAAGAAAGGGAACAGAATTTGAAGGATGTTGTAGTGAAAAACAAGTACGCATAGATTTGTAGCAAATAAATGAGTGAGCAAACAGCATGCAGCTGCTGCCTATTACCTCCGGGTCTGAACACACACATTTTTATTTTTGGACCTGATGCTCCTCAATATTCTGTTTTCTGCTGTTTAAGATGGTAAATACTTTACAGTGGGGATGGATGCTGCTTGTTAACAGTAGGGATGGATGCTGCTTGCACCGCCTGCAAAGGGAACACTGGGCCTTAAAGAGGACTTTGGAATGATGCAGTGATTCCTGTCTTTAAAACCAGTTATCTCCATGCAAGTAGAGCTGGGCCAAGCTCAGAAACCCTGTCTATAAATAATCACAATCACTTAACCCAATCGCTAACAGAATCAGAGACATTCGAGCATGTGTTTGAGCAGTAAGAAATAAGCATTATTTCCATTTTCCACCCCTAAATTCAAGGGATAACCAGAAGGGTGAAGCATCAAATTCAAGAAATTTGAAGGTCAGCTGACCTTTAGCAAAGGGTTAAGGATGCCCTGAGACTGCATCACTAACCTCATAGGGTATGTTACCCCAACTCTGCTGTCCACTCATTTTTTCCTGCCTTAACTGGCCTCTCCCAGCTCAGAGCTCCTCATCCATGTCTCCTTATTGTCTGAGTTTCTGGAATAAAGATCCTCACTTTTGCATGCTCAGGAGAGCTTCAGCACTCAAAGCAATAGCAGGGAGCTACAAGTTCTTGAAGGAATGAGAGAAACTACAGAGGATGGAGAGACTGGGGCAGGATAGATGGTGGTGCTGCCGGAATATGTTTCTGCAGGTTGATTGGATCAGGTGAGGAGCAACTGGAGCAGTGGGACAAAAGGCTGTTTCCCACCATCTTAATGCATCTCATCTTAGATGCTTCAATCAAACAGCTGCAAGAAAATTCAGCGATCTGTCTTCTGAGAGCATTACTGAGTGAAAGCTGGAACTGATTAAATGCTACCATAGCAATGGTGACAAATGGCTTCACCAAGAAGGGTCTCAAGATCATTTCACCAATGACTGAGTTGCCCAGATTTGCCCGCCAGAGTCCAAAAGGCAAATATTTGAAGAGGTTGCATCCGCTTCTTTGAGGCATTTTCCTGCTTGAATTTAACCAATATTCATGTGGTTCTGTAGCTTTTAATCTTGAGTGAATGAGAGTTGCCACCCTTGTTGATGTGGTAGCTAGAGAAACTATCCATTCCTTCAAAAAAATCCTCACCCAGAAACAGACCACCTACCCATTATTAGCTGGGGTTACCAGTTAAAAACGTATGAAGGGGGTCAGATGAATGGAGAGCAGTGTGCATGTTTTATTAGCTTGAACAACAAGGGAATAGATGGATGAAAGATAAGGTAATGATTTGTGACAGGAGCCCAAAATTTGATTTCAACAATTAAATTACCCTTCTAAGAGATCCCCAAGGAAATCTATTAAAATACCATCTTCCCCTATCCCCAAAGTATACAAAAGCTGCCTAGTAACTGTCCAGTATCACTGCCTTTGTGACATGTTGGATGATTCCCAAGACAAAAACCATATGCTGTCCGATGAATGGTAGAGCAATCAACAAGGAAAGGCTATTCTTTAAGTCACTTGCCCTAAGAAAAAGAAAAAAAAGAAAGAGAAACTACCAACTACACCAGAAAGTTTGCACTAAAACATAGGGTTTGGTTTTGCTCACTTGGTTTTTCACCAGATAATCAAAACTACTCTCAAGTCACAAAATCACATCCCTCGAAAGTGTGAAAGGATTTTCACTTTTGAAGCTGTAGAACTCTGCACCAACGTCAATCCTCAAGTTCAGAGGAGCATGCAGCAGTGAAAAGTCGGTTGCATAATGCTTGTTCATTATATTAACCCTTTCATCAGTTCCCTGGGACTTTTACTGAGGCCTAAGCTTTCCATCTCACAACCACTCTTCAGCTATCTTGCACTACTGTTGTATCTAAGGTTACCCCAGTGCATAATATTACTATTTAAACCCAGAAGTTTCAGATGGGAAGCAAAGAAATAAAAGAACACACGATGAACTTCTGCATCATTACAGAGCTAAGGGAGATCCTTGATTTGATTCAAGCTAGATATAACTTTTTGGCCTAAAAATAACACTTGCAGGCAAATGCAGAATGCAAAGTAAGACTGAGCAACACAGGATTTGGGTTCTTTCTTACCCATGTCACATATCAGGTGCTCAATTTGCTTACTCACCACTGAGAAATGTATCTGATGATGACAATAAGCCACAGTTCAGATGTGGCATTTTGAAATACCAGCGTGGTATCTGGTACAAGAAATCAATATCATTCAATGATGTGGTTGGCATCAGGGACAAAGCTTACTCCTAGTCAGTTGCTCAGTATAGTTCAGAATACTTCCCTCCAAGCTACTTTCATTATAAATTATATTTAAAAAAAAAACAACTTCTAATCATCATCTCTCTATGCAGTGAAACATTACGTGTTCAGATGTGATTTTAGAATATGAATAAAAGGCTTTTTTTTTTTTGTGAGAAACCTCCATGTTTTGAGGCAAGCACATATTTCAGTGTACCACTTTTTCTGCAGGCATTCTCCAAATCCACAAATTTAGGCATTCACACAAATGTCACTGAATTTCTCTTTCAGAATAACAACATCTCATCAAATTGTGCAGAATTTTAAGCAAAGAAGAAATTTATGTTTAGGCAGAGGCATATAGAGGCATATAGTCATATGTTTGCAGGACTAGGACTTAAGAGGTCTCGTATCTGGCTATAGAATGCTACGTGCATCTCAGGGAGGAGCTTTGTGAAGAGCACCAGAATGTTTTGCCTACCTAGCCTGGAACTTTTTCAATTCCAAAGCCTTCAAGTCCATTCAACTAATCAACAGTCTCATAAAATTGTTGCAAAATTCGACAACGACAGAAAAAAAGAGAAAAAAAGCAATTTTTTTTACACAGCATGATTTCGCTTCTCTTACAGAAAACTTCCAACTCTTAGGACAACTAAAGTAACTTCAAAGTGCAATATCTATACATTTTCCAGATACACTTTCCCCTTTATATTATTACTTATGATCCTGAAGCCAAAAACCCAGATCAAAAACTGTTCAAACCCTTCTTCAGTCTGGCCCCAAGTCTAGTTAACATTCTGTTCAGAATATCCTGCTTTGACTGTGAAAAGGAGCAGTTACCTCTTTCCTAAGCTGCTTTAGAGAGGGAAAAAAAAAAAAAAAGGAAAGAAAGAAAGAAAAGAATAAAGAAAAATTCTGTCCTTGAAAAGCTTGAATAGATGCATACCATTATGAGTCTAGTAGGAGTGACTGGGACAAGTACCTGAAAACACACTGAGGCCAAAACTCCCTCAGATTTACCACAGTCAGGATTTTACTCCATTGCTCCACTACACCCATCTACACATAAATTCTGCAAAGCTGCTGCCTAACCCCTGCCTAACAGGGACAGGTGGGGTCCCTGTTCTACTATTTCTAAGGATCCCTAAAGATATTGTGCTGACATGGATATGCCCAATAAAGTCATGATGTCTGGAATGCACTTAGACTACACCTGAACCTGCTGAGATTCCTTGTTGTGATGTTCTTCTGCTTATCTTGTCTGCAAAACACGACAATCAGTGATCCCTGTGCCCATCAGTAATGTGCAAAATGCAACACGGCAAGAAGAATCACCTGCCCTGCTGCAGCATCCGCTGGGTGTAACTCTCCAATAGATAACTGTGAATCTCATATACAGCCCACTTTCCAAAGCCAGTCCTTTGTGATTGCAGATCTTAATGTGATAACAGGAGACACAATACTTACACAATCAGTAGTTTGTGGCTGGTTTTGAATGGCAATGATCACATAAAAGATGATGTAAAAATGTTCAGTGTTTTCCATTACCTTTGATGTTGTAGACCACTTCAGCTCTACACCCAAAACTTGGGCACTTTTATAATAACCTGGGCCATAAAGTGGATGCTGACCTGTTAGGAAAAAACTGTCAAGGCAGTCATATTTTTTCCCATTCTGATCATTGCAACTACTGCATTATTGATTTGGTAAAAAGAGAAGCCTCTAGTTGATATACAATGTAAAATGGAATAGGAGACCATTTCTCAGTGCTTGCACTGAAAAACATTTTTGGCTATTGTGGTTTATGAAAAACTTAATTTTTCAGTGAAAGACAAAAAAATCACCTTTACTTTTCTTATGAACACTTTTGAACTTCCTTGTAGCTCCATGGCACGTTAAAATGACTGGGAAGAGATTCTAGGATACTCACAGGGATTTCCAAATGTTTCCAAAAATTTCCAAATCAAATTATTTTGACTGGAATTTAGCCATTAATCCTGACTCAGGGAAAATCAACACGATGTGAACTGCCTGAGTGTATGGTAAGGAAGAGGCAGAGGGGTGCAGCAAGCTCTGTGCCAGGTGCCCAGCCAATTTCTGATGGCACTGTTAGACACCGTGGTCACAGTGTAATCTTTCTGCATCAAGTGGATCATTTGGAGGATGCCTGGGGTGTATGCAGTACATCTGGGAAGTAGTCAGTACACAATAAATGAATGTCTGATTTGCCTAGCAGTCAAGCAAGTGGGGATTCAGCCCAACCACTGGAGATGTAGGGAAGAACATGACACCCTAGAAGTAATACATGGAATAAACTGACCAACATGCACACACATGCATGTTTTAGCTTTGATTCTCATATCTGACTTCACCACTGTGACCCTGGTAATGCTGCTACATCTTCAAATTTCATGTTTTCAGGTGTGAAACATCCATTCATTCTCCATTTAGCACAATAAGGGCTAAATGATAACCTAACACAAATAACATGCAGCAGGTGTGTGCTTCCAGGGAGAGTTTTCCAGTGGTGTTTCCAGTAATCAGGAAAAATGCTGGTTATTCCCATGAATGAAAGGAGGGGAGCTCACCCAGGAGCTCACTTCCTGGATCCCAGCAACGCAAGAGCTGCCCATACCTTCTTGCCAAAGCCAAGGGATTGTTTCCAAATCTGTGAGCCAAAAGTGTGATTATACTTTTTTTGGACACACCTCCATTTCCCTGGTTGCTCCTTTCTACACCTCTTGTTCCAGCAGAAATCTCATTGTCTCTTATCTTGCCTCTACAGGATCTTGTCTATTTTTAGCCAGAGCAACGCTGGATTTTATTTCCTCTTCTTTCTCTCCATCCAGTCCCCTCACCACAGCCCCCCCACTGTCATCCTATGCATTTGCAACAAAAGTGTAAACTTCAGAAACTATTTGTATTTCATGGGCATTCACACATTATGCCAAAACGATGGCCCAAAAGTTTCGCGGGTAATCTCAACCCCAGAATTCGTGAGCTGATGATGAATGGCTGTGAAGCCTTTGTGATTGCTCAGGCTCCATTGTGGCTGGAACAATGGAGGAGGACACAAGTCTGGCTCAGGAGAGCAACGGATAAAACTGTTGGGGAGAATGGCGGGCTCCTGCCGACATGACCACTTGTTGACACTGAAAGGATTCAAAAACAAGTGAGCAGAAACAGAAACGATTCTGTTCGGCGAGGCTATTAGTTGCAACGTGTGGCAGTGGAGCGGTCACTCCTGATGTGTTTCCTCGCTAATGAGCCCTGAATGCCCTATTAAACTGGGATGCTATAGGCCCAGCGCCACTGGGACAATGCTATGCATGAACGACTCCCCCAACCCCTATTGGCTGCCCGCATGAAGGAAGCAACTGGCAACACTCAGATTTAAACGGGGCTGACAGTACAGTTAAATGATCATTAATTAGAGTTGCTGAACAGATAAGGACTCAAAGCAATTCTTAATGACAAGATAACAGTCTAGTATTACTCAGCTTTGCGCAATTTCAAGCTTGGACCCCATCTTGGTCTTTGTACTGTACATGATGGGTGTCAAGTTGATTTTGGTTTCATTCCTATATTCACAAACCATAAGAAATGCTGACTGTGTGTTGAGGCAGTAATAGAGATTTTTATATGTGAGGATGAAAATAAACCTGCGTTAAGAACAGATTTTTTGCAGAGAAGTTTGTATTAGAAAGTGAAAAAGAGAACAGTAAAAAGAATCACTCTTCTATTAACATGTTTGTAAATGAACCCTTAAGGAAGCCACCACTCACCCATTTTCTGTGCTCCTTCATCAGCCTCTCTCCACAGTACTTAACACTATCTATTAATCCAACTTCACTCCAACCTTGCTCAAACCCCTGGTTTGTTCATTTGGTCACTCAATACTAATCTGGGAAGAGAACACAGAATCAAACTATCTAGCATTAGAAACAAAAAGTCAGAATGAGACATGAACTCTAGCTTAAGGGCATCATCCCCTTCCATGGGTTTGGGAAAAGCCTTTCTCCAAGGGCACATTATATCCTAATCAGCAGCTCCTGAGCTGGCTGCATCATTCAGTGAAATAACGTACATGGTCCCTCCTTGCATCAGGATATTGGATTAGCAAAAGTCTGATTTCCTACAAGAAATCCTGTTCACTGAAGATTATTTTAAAATATACACAGTATAGGATACCGTATAGTATAAACTGATTCAAAAATACACAGTATGGCTTCCAAACACTCACAGGTCCATGGCAGTTACGAAAGTTCTCCCATCAGGGAGTGAAGTGGTGAGACAAGCAATGTGCATTTGTGATTAGAATAGTGAAGATCAGTATTTGGCTTTTGTACTTTCATTTGACATTGTGGGTTTTGTTAGAATGTCTTCTTAAACTCTGAAAAATATATTGCAATAGCCACTTTAGTCCCACAATAAGTTATGTAGGAACACATGTACACATGTCTTACTGCAAACTAAGAATAAGTTTCTTAATTGAAACATAAGCTTACATAAACTCTTACACATTATTCTGAAACCTTTTATAACTCTATTTGCACATTTTAACAAAGACGCTGTAGAGAGGGAGGTAGATCATGGCTGTGACAAGATTGCTGCAAGTTGTTGAGCAACTCACTTCAGCAATTATTCATATTTCTAATGGAATTCTCTGATATGATGCATACAACATAACATCAATACATTCTGTGAATCATAAAATACCTCCATATAGCCCCTAATACAAGAAGTCCCTGGTCCAGAGGACTTCCAAGGCAGCATTGAAGGAAACTGCCAAGTAAACAATTCTTTTCTTTCATCTCGTCCCTCCTCATCTCTGTTGAAAGGAATAGCCTGTTTAAAGGAAATAACAATGCCATGTTAAATGCTATCATATCACTCAAGAAATGCGTCACATTCTTATGTGCTTTTGATTTTTGTCATGGGAGATTTTGGGGGGGTGGGGGGCTGGGGGGGTGCAGGGTGTGGAGGGTTTGTTGATCTTTTCCTTTGCAAATCAGGCTGTGAAAGCTTTCCCCAGAACATGCAATCTAGACCCAGATTATTAGTTTCTCCAAAGGGATAAGAGGTAAATGGCAGTCAAGCCTGGGATTGTGGGAGGAATATGGTTCTCCCTTTAGCAGCAGGGCAGCAAGCATTGCTCTACAATCACTAGTGAAGTGCAAAACAACTCGTGAAATGGAATTCTGCTTAGTAGGTTCTAAACCTTGATTTCTAAGTGTGAAATTTTCCCATCTAAAGAGGAATCAGAAAGATGTTAATACAAAGAATAATATTACTTTTCAGGTAGTGGGAGTCTTGCTTCATTGATCAACAGGTGGAGAGGAGGATGAGGCTGCCTCCTTTCCTCCCTCCTTATTTCCCTTTTCCCCCTCCACAGTGCTGCTAGCATCCTTCCAGCACACACAGACTTAGCAGCAGAGAGTGATGGACTTACACATTTTGATCCATTTTGTGCTGGGCCAGGACATGGCAAAACTCACTCTGACATCATGAGGTTAGGGATCTATTTTACAGAGGCAGCAGGTGGTCGGGCTCTTTGTCTGGCAGGAAAGGCAGCCTATCTACATCAAATTCCAGCACTGAGTCTCTCAATCACATCTGAATTTTCAGATGTCCCAGGAAAATCTGTTCTTTAATTTCTAACTTTTAGACATTAAATATAGCCTCAGACAGTAAATCTCTAGATTTGTAGGGCCTGTCATAACATTTCTAATTTTTTTAATGAATGAATTTTAGGTGCCTCCCTAGAACTGTGAAATAACAGGATTGATTGACAAAGTGAAAACAGAGCCTAAATCTTGTATTCTTCTGAAGACAATCACGGATTTTATAATTCTCTGGAGCTTTACATGATACATTCAGTGGGACTTAACACAAAGCAGGTGAAAACATAGATATGGATTTGACGTTTTGGAAGTTTATTTCTATCTAAAGTTTTACAGAAACTGAGAGACAACTGTGCCATTGAGTACGTGCCTCAGAGAATTTGTAAATCAGCTTGTTGTAGTAATATTTGTACAATAATACCCATTTTACTTTTCTAAAGCCTCTGTCATGCATGCGGTGGCTGCAATGTCCAGAGGCCCCAGCAGAGAGGTGCCCCAGGATTCTGGGTTCAGGACGAGCATATAGGCTTTATGATGTTAAAACTCACACAATAGTTACATCTTCCTCTTGGTAAAGGGATCACTGAGGAGGCATATTGTACTTTTGCTATTGTCTCTCCCTCCTTTGATGCCTGGGCTGAGCTCTCATTAGACCTAATTGGACTTTTGCAACATGTCCTCAGTGGAGGATGTACCTGTGTTTTCTCTGTACACCAGGACTGACTGGAAAACGGGATGGCTCCTCCAGGGAGGCTCTGAGGCCCCATTGTTCTGGCCACATGAAGATCTCTGAGGGCCAGCACTGCCAGAGCATGGCTAACAGGCCCCATGAGCAGTGGTTGGGGTTGAGACCTCAGCGACAGCAAGGCAGAGAACTGCAGCATCCCAGAAACCCCCTTGCCTCATCTGGAGAAGGAGAGGGGTGCTTGGTCTATGCACAGTTTGTCCCACTGGGTTTAATTTCTTCACTTTCTCTAAAGCAGTCTTACAGGTTTCAGGTCAGACTGTGCTTCCTCCATGGTACTCAGGCAGTCTGTTAAACTGAGCTTATTTTTGACAAAAACAAGCAAACTGTGCTCTTTTGCATATGCTGGACTCAGGTGTAGTTGTTAAGATCAGGGAAAATAATGTTTAATTGAAGGTAAGCTGGGAGGAAATATGTAGCCAGCCTTCCTACCCACCTGATGTATCTGTTACAAATCTCGTCTGTTGATTTAAACCTTGGGGTTGATTTATACCCTGAGACGAAAACCAACACCAAAACAAACCCCACTTTTGTCAAGGAATATTCAAAGGAATATTTAAAGGAATGTCATGTCAGCAAAACTTCAATGAAAGCAAGGAGCATTGAGATGCATAAAACCATAATGTCTCCAGTCCCACATAGTTCTGTACCATATGGCCAGAGAGAAGCAGATGGGCCGGGTCACAGCGGGGGAAGAGAGGGAGAGACTCGGGATTGTTTATCTGACCCAGTGGGCCAACACTAACAGACTGTCCCCAGTGACCAGGCTATTATTAACAGAAGGAGTTGATAAGAACACGATCCCCACATTTATTTGCCCTCAGGTAGTTTTCACATGTGACGCCCAATCAAAATGGCCTTTTTTTGCAGATGTTTATTTTGGGGCTGGAACATTCGCCTCACAAAGAAGCCGTGAATTGCACTGCACTTTTCTTGATTTTAGATGTCAGCTATTTCCATCTGTTTACTTGACTGAAGTTCAGAAACTTGCTTGTCTAAAGAAGACAAATTCAACAATAAATAATGCAAAAAGATTTCTTAAAATTATTATTATTATTATTATTGCTGTTACGTGGAAGTGTAGCCATCAGCCCAGCAAAAATAAAGCAGAATAGCATGGGGGCTGTCAGAGAAATCCTAGGATGTCTGATATGATTTCAGCAAGAGAGTTCTATCTTACCTTGTTTCTCAGTGGGCTGCCCACTATCAGCAACAAGAAAAGTTCCCCAAACTATTAAAGTTCAAGGTGTAGTTACCTAAACATTACATGGAAAGATTTTTGGAGGCATTATTAAAAAAAAACAACAAAAAAAACAACACAACCAAAACAACCAACAAAAAGGTACAAAATTCCATGAAAAGTACTTGCAGAGAAAAGTTGAAGACAGAAGTCAGCTGTTTCTGGTTATTATTCAAAGATGCCAAATATTTCACCTGAGTTGCAGAATGGACCCATTAAGGGTAGTAACATTGCAGCTTTTACTCTTATCTCTGCTGGATTCTAAGGCTTTTCCTCTCAAACACCTTACAGCTCCCAGCTGACACCTTCCTGAAGGACTAAGTACCACTACTCTCAACTTTGCATCTAAGAGACCTCACCAGAGGAGAGCTCAGAATCTGCTGCACAGTGGGTGCAGAGTTCCTGACCTCCTGGATCCTGGCCCCTCAAATCACAGTCAACCTTTTTCCTACTGCTTAAGGAGGGACTTCAGCCATCAATGTGAGGGACCAATTCTCTTGCTGGAGCCAGGTTCCACTGTGCTTGCAACAGTGGGGTTTGTGTCACTGTTTGGTATCTCCAACCAGCTGAAACATCTACCAAGGTTTCTTTTAGCCCAAGACTGGAGGCTGATGTTCCTTTTGGGGAGTTATTTCTTAGCAGTGCCACTTGGATAAACAACAGGTGGAGATGGAGAGGCCAATTTTATAATTGTATCATTTGTTCATCCCATTCTAAGCTGTTTTGTAAAATGAAGACTTTGCTGACCACATATTGTTGTTTGACCTTACGCACAACTATCTAGTTATTATGGCCTGCAAAAGCAGGGAAGCTCTGTGTCCAGAAGCTCTTATTAAAATGGTCATTTGGGACAATGTCACTCTAATTAAAACAGAGACTTATTGCTGCTAGATGACATTGCTAGAGCTCATATAATTTAGTCAGGTCATTACCTCTTGCTGAGTTTGGAGCCTCTGTCTGACCTCTATGTGCCTCCTCTCCTCGATACACCATCCTTGGGGAAACTCAGCACTTGCACAGAGATTTGGCATGGGGAGGGGTGATTTTCTGTGTCCCAAAGGTGCAGTGGAAGGTCTCTTGGGTCTCCCTGTGTTACAGCACTTCCTCGAGGTTGGAGATGTGCTGAGGGAAGGGGGGGTCTGTCTGAGTGTGTGCATCTGCATATGGGTCGGTGCAGTGGATAAGGGGTAATCAAGCCCTTCCAAAAGAATTTTGTCCCTACAGGATAGTCTACGCCATTTACCAGTGTTTGGGGCAGTGGACTAGCTCTGGACTAGGATCCAATGCAAACTGTGGCTGAGCACACATTTTTCCGAGTGATCTACTCTTTGCAGTCTTTGCCTGTCGGAATCAAACTTTTCCACTATTGACTTTCAATGGGACACATGCTAAACTGCAGGAACATGTAAGACAAAGTCCATTCCTCATCTGTAGACATTTCAGAGCACATCTAAGAGAGGAAATGGGAGGCATTTGTTGGCTTACCGCTCCTGGATTTTCCCCTCTGCGGCAAATGGTAATATTCCTACTGAAAATTAAGGTTATTCAAGGTTATTCAAACATTTCTGGATAAAAAAAGTCCTGGAGTCTCTGGTGTGAGCATGGTTGTGAGGACACTATCTCTGGATGTGCACCAGTGGAGCTGGTAACCGTGTTGTGGGAGACACACAGCACCTACCTCTGCCATACACTGCCAGATTATGCAGAGTGACATAGAGGTACAGCATAGTCACAACAGACTACCTTTATTTTCAGTTCCACGGAGGCTCATTTGACCGCATCCCTACTTTCGTAAAGCACTTTTGCTCCTGTGCCTCTGAAGTAACTTAATCCAGTTATTTTTACTTAGTCTAGCCTTAAAAATTCTATAAACCAGCTTTGGTTTGAATATGTGGCTGATTTACTTTGAAGATGTTCTTTGCTCTTCTGAACCGTCTTTTTTCCCCATTTCCCTGGCTTAAAAAAAAGCTTCCATTGACTGGTCAGACACAGAAATTTTTCTGAAAGGCAAGCAGCTAGACTTCTGGGAAAGGGAATGACATATTCAGAAACTTCCTAGAAATGACAAAAAGCTATATGAGGGTGCCAAAACTCTGGTCACTCACAGGAACTCTTTCAATATACATACAGAAGCAAGAATGACAAAGAACAAAGAAACCAGAAGATGTAAAGAGGGCAAGAAAACTAATTGTCTGAGTATTAAATGCTTAGAGACAGAATATTGGTCATTTAGTGTGATTTCCCCTGCTCACCAGGAACGTAATAGAAACAAAAATCAAAGTATAACTCTGCTCAATATACATTGTCCCAGCTTGATGCTACAAAGTACATTTCATTACAAGCCAAAAGAACAGCCCTCACTGATGCTTGCTTGAATGTCTCAATTTCTGGATTAAGCTGTCCCATTGTTTTGAAGCATAGTTATGGTTTAGAGATCAATGGGACATAGACTATCCTAATCTAGTATGAACAGCCCATAGCAGAGAAGGGATACTCTGCACTAGAGAGCCATCTAAGTCTTCTAATTACTTTGGCTACTGATAGATTGGCTCTTACCCCCTTGAATTTCTTTGTCACTGAGGAGTTAAAATTCATGAGCGTCTATGCTGCTGAATGCTTACTCCAGTGCTGCTATTTTCTGCGCCAAGCTAGCCATCACTGCAAAGAGTCGGAGGTCTGTCAGGCCATCTGTTACATAATAGTCAACAATCTCTAAAATCTGGGGAAACCGAGATGGAGGGAGCAAAGATGATGAAGGGTTTAAAAAGAACAGATTGCTGCCTTGCTTGGAAAGGAGGGAGGCAGGGGGAAGGCTGGATAAAAAGCCGTGATGGAAGCAGAGACAAACCCGATTAGCACAGCCAGAAAACAATCCCCACCCCCCCACCCCTCCCAAATATTAATGCTTTCTCCAAAGAATTTGATAAGGACATCAGATTGGTGGTGAAAAAATGCTTTAGGGCAGGAAAGCTGAAGGAGGCCACAAAAAATTGCAGCTGTAGTTTAGGCATTGCCATACACAAGTAGACACTGAAGACAATTTAAGAATATTCTCTAAATCAGTAAAGACCATCACAAATATATTTGTCTCTGTGTTATACAACACACTCTTACTGTACCACAGGAAAGTAAGTGTAATATTTTCATTCCACTCTTTTCCTTCCCTCCTTTCCCCCTCCCTTTTAAAGGAGGTGTTTGCTGATTTTAGGACATCAGAATGATGATGACTTGTAAGTAGGGCTCAGCCACTCATATTTGTCTTGCTTTGCATTCACATTTTAAAAAAGATTGACAATATCTGGTGCAAAACACTCTCAGGAGACATAATATCCATTTAACTGCCTCTGCAGCCACTAAAATTGTACCAGCATTAATACTGGCTGTGTGAGCCACCCAGATGCATTTAAACTCTCCTAACATGAGTTGACTTTTAGTCTGCTCTGTCCAGTTCTGTCTGTTCTTATCCTTGCTACCCTGGCTAAAAGCTTTCAGAGCTTACTCTACCAGCAATAACCATAATGCTGGTGTCTTCTCTAAGATTCCCTTGTTATATGGAGGTGTGCCAGACTAACCACACTGAAGGTCTCACCACCAGACTCCTTGGAGCTTCCTCCCAGTGGGTGTCCCTTCTACATCAAGGTACAAATTTTCCCCCCAGACTCTCCTGGCATGAAAAACCACTGAGAATAAGAAGTCTTATGACAGTTTTGGGAAATTGTTTCTGCATGAAGAGAAATGGGAAGCAACAAGCTGCCTTCAGGTTTTGGTTCTGTCAACCCTCTGCATTTCAGGGACTAGTTCTTCTCCACAGGACTCAGAAGCTTCTCACAACATGAAAACACATGATCTTCACTCCTGTAAAGTTCATGTGTTTCAGAGCATTTCCTCAGACCACACTGGTCTTGTGCTTTGCTTTATTACCCCTTTGAGGAAATAATTGTGAAACTACAGCAGAAAACACAATACATGGCACTTGAGGAAGGGAGAGGAAAGGGATATTTTCTGAATGCACATATACAAACAACTGAAGATGCAGGGGTAATGGGTAACTTTGCTGGTTAACTTTTCATATGACAATAAACACTGCCAAAAAACCACATCATAATGGAAGCAATTAAAATCTGTATTCATTCACTCACTGCTGTTACTATTAAGGTTAAGGTGGTTCATTAATGGATATGTGAGTGCATACTGTAATGCATCCCTCTTAGCTGTATTAATGGATCACGTAAGATAATGCTGACAGATGGAAAAGATGAGCTTTATAGGCCTGATAAAAATAAACAATAAATGCAGGCAGTGCTGAACTGGATTATCATAGTGCCACATGAGTTGTGTAATGATGTTAGCACTGGCGCCTGCCTCAGAGTTGATGCTTCAGAATACTAACATTGAGCCACTTGATACGTGTTTGATGTCTAAACAAGTCACATCCTTTGCTGAGAGGAACAAATTGCGATGGAGACTGGCTGTGGGGCTTCAAGTTTCAGATAAAAATCTGTCCGTAAGAATTCCATACAAATAATTGTCCAAAAGATTTTCTACTTTTAATCATATGAAATATGTGGTTGGACCCTTTTTATTTATTTTGTTGGTTTTTTATTTTAAACATTCAAATAACTTGGTCCCTGCTCTAGTTCTAAAGCCTTGTCTAACATTTCGTGCTGGGAATGCAAAGCAGGGCACCAAGTACAGTAGTACAAATAACACTTTATTTACAGTTTCATGGCTTTCAGATTTCCTGTCTCCATAATCACTTCCTACTAATTTCCTTCTGTTTTGTTTGAAATGGTAGTCTTTTCAAAGAAAGTGCCCAAAGAAACAACGCCTTTGTAAGGTTTGGTTTAAAGCACGGAGGTTTTTATACTTCTTTTTCTGTATTTCCCAGTACCGGTTTTCTGCATTAACAGAGTTTGTGCTGTATGTCTGGATGGTTCAAACAGGATCGTGATAAGAGAACTGCAAAAAGGCCAGCACTGAGGGGCCAAAGTCTCAGCTGGAGGAAGCTGGCACCGCTTCAATGATATGCATCAGCTACAAACCAGCATCATTTGAAGAGCCAAATAAATGTTTTAATGCTGGACATGAAAAACTTTCAAGCACTACCATGACACTTGGAAAAATTACTAATACCTGAGCACTTAGAAAACATTAAGATAAAATCAAATATTGTTGTGTTGTAGGAAGTAAATAAAAGCAACTACCACAGAAGTGGAGTTTCTATACAGGGACACTAGCTCAATCTGAAATTAAATCCACAGAGTATTTGACATATTTTTATCTTGTGTAGTGGTTTCAGTTGCCTAATGAGCAACATCTCCTACAGCTATATTTAGACTCCTCTACATTATGCCAAGTTGGCTGACCAAAATGGGACAGATCCCAAATCCTCTGCCACTTTTCAAAATGAAGCTAACAATTGAAAAAAAGAAAAACATCTGTGCAAAGACGTAACATTGAGTAGCATGAATAGACTGTACACTTAATGTTATCTTCTTGTTCTATCCCAACTACCTGGCCAAAATTACCTGTCTAAAAATGAAGGCATACATGCCATTTCCATTGCTGACCTCTGACCTTCCCCATCTTTCAGAGCTCTGATGTCTCTCCAAGCCTTTCAGACTTTGAACCCTACTCTTACTTCCAAACACGGATGGAAAAGGAACATGTGTTATTTAATTTATTAGCGGGTTATGCATAGAATTGTTTAACAAAAAAATACCTCACACGTGCCAGCGCCACTGGTGAGGTTGTTTTCCTTTGTGCAAGGGGAGCATTGACCAATTTAATATCACAAATGAATGTATGAATACTGGAAATACTTGCCACCCTTCTCACACTTGTCCAGGAATGGATCTGTTGACTTTGCTTACACTATAAGTCAATAAAGAGGCAACTTCTTTCAAGATCATCAAAACTTTCTAGGGGTTCAAGTGCCCATCTCATCAGCATCCTCCTGCAAGGACACTCACAATATTAGTTTTCAGAAAATTAGACAGTCCTCTCTCGGCAGAACTCCAGTGTCTCAGAGTGTGGGTTTTACAATGTGTAGTTAAGCTCTGCTTTCATTTTTCAAGTTGAAAGAAATCCTCAAAACCTCTTACTCTTTCCCTTCAATGAACACAAAAGCACAGTAGTTTAGCTTTTTTTGGCTCCACACCACGTTCTTCACCAATTAGTCATTTCTCAATACATAATACAACAGTAGCAGTAGTAGTAGAACTTTGAAAATTCAAAAATTTTATGAATATACAGAAATTCTGAATGAAAGGAGGGATTTTACATCTATCTATGGCTTTCCATTATGCTGAGCTAAAATGCACTAAAGTTTTTCTACAGAGATACTAATATTCACTATTTTTCTCAGTGAGATGATACACTAGCTATTTACAGGTACTGCACAATCTAAATGGCTTTATGATCTTCTGGAGAGGACATAGAGACAGAGAAGAAAAGATTTAAACAGGCAAGAATTGATGTGATTTACAGCTTTTTTTAAACAAAATTACCCTTTTTACTTAGAAGTCATTCACATACAAGACTATTACCTTTTTCCCCCTTTTTTTTTTTCTTTTACCCCAGCTCTCTCATGGAGTTTCAGTGCTGACCTGGCTAATTATAATGAGTACCCAGCTTTTGACTGGAAAAGTCCTTACCATAATCTATAGCACATTTACTAGATTTGAAAGATCCAAGTCATGTGGGAGATGATGGTCATATCTGTGTCACAAACTGGAGGACAGTGCAGAGATTCTGCAGCTGATGGAGCCCTGAACAGTTATACATGTTTCAGTGCCCCACAGTCTACAACAACTACCATGGGTTTGGGAACAATTTATCCACAGTAAGGTCAGTGCTGCTGCTGGGTCCACACACACCATCCTCCACAGAACACGTGAGACTGTGCACCTTCTAAGGCAGTTGCTGAGAGTCTGGGTCTGCTTTGCCTCACACCCAGCTGGGTTGGCTCCCTCTAGACCATAGATCCTTACACATCCACTTTGAGGTTTACATGAATTAAGGTAAGTAAATGTGTACATTGGAGAAAATCCAGTCATGTTGTTCTCTTATTACACTTGAAGTTTTACCAGTATCTTTTGTCTTAGTCAGACTGGCCTACTGAAAATGCATGTTCCTCAAAAGATCATTATAAAATATTCCCTTTTCAGATTCAACAGTTCATGTAGGACAGGGTGTAGGATTGTGAGCTCTCTTAAAAGTTTGTGTTCAATCTTCTGTTTACTGTCTCCAGGAGTCAGAGCAGAAGAGAGATTAATTCTCTCTCATTGCAGTGATAGACAAAAAGACTTTTCTGGAGAAGAGCTTAAATAGTGGAAGAACTGGTCTCTTAGAGACTTTTATCAGCCTCTGATGATGCCTAGAACCTCCAAAAATAATTAGTGATGGCAATCTAAAAAACCCAAGCAATACCTACTCCATGCTAAAGTAGGTTTGGTTACAAACCAGGAATGTCTCTTCTAGGAAAAGGACATAAAAACTGAAGTTGTAATGCTGACACTGGGCAAAAAGAGAATAGTTTGCATTTTATGGGGAGAGAGAACAAATATGGAGGCATTCCATGCTTCTTGTAACCACAAAGTGGTGGATTCCCTCCCCTGCTCGCAATTTCACCAGCTGCACTCGTTTATACTTGCAGTTCAATCAAGATGATAATGAATTAATAGCATCCAGGAAATGACACATAGAAAGAAAGAATCAAGTGAAAAAGCACTATCAGGCATAACCTGAGACTTGAGCATCCTACTTCAAACAACTTTATATCCCAAGTAAGGGTGAGAGCTTAGCCAAGCTCTTTAAGTATGTCTTTGATCTGTTCAGATGCTCAAGAGAGAGTCCAAGACCAAAAACCTGGCACCCAGGGAAGCTTTTGTCAAGAGAAGGGTGCTCTTCAGGTCCCCACTGAATGAGGAAAGGGCAGAAGCCATGTGGGAGGTGTTCTCCAGCTGTGGAGAGATGCAAACACTTTGCTGCTGTCCTAATATTTCACACCCCAGACCAAGCCACAAGACAAACAAACCGGGTTGTTTCAACTGTCTCATTTGACATGGTCTAACGTTACAAGAAGTGAAAGAAAACCTTAGCACCCCTCCCACCCCCCTCCTTGGACCAATTGAGCTGTCACTGTCTGCACAGAAAGTGATTGTTCAGTCGAAAACACATTTCGGCCTGATGCAAACGGAACAGTCTTGAAAAGTGGAGTTTCCTTTTGTGCCTCCCCTCCAAGGGGAGTGAAAGGCATCAAGAAGAGAGGCAGGAGGGAGGGAGGGAGGTGACCACTGTGCACCATCAGCACTCCATGCTGCTTGCTCTGGAGCCCCGAAGGCAGCCTGTGGCCTTGCCAGTGGGGTGAATAGTCTTGTTCAGATATTTTCAGGGGGAAATGTTCAGAGGGAGCTGGAAGAAAATGTTGGGGTGATGGAGTTTGAAAACCATAGCTTTGCTAAGCAGCAGGTTGCAACCTTTGGTTAAAGTTTGTCTTGCAGAGGTTGGTAGCTTAGCAACAAGGAGTTTTTTCATTTGTTTTGTACAAACAGAAGAAGCAGCATCAGGCACATCAGAGTGCAGATGTGTCAGGGCATCAGGGGAGAACCACTGGGGAACCGTGATTTGCAGCAGGGATGAGCAGGGATGCCCATCTCCAGCAACACAGGACTCTTCTTCATCCATGAGAATGAGATCGTCAGGACACAGAAAGGATTTTCAAGTTCCTCTCCAGAGTAAAGTCACTCCCATTCAATTTTACTTATATATGCTAAGAGTCTGTTTTCCGTTTTAAAGGTGTCCATGAAGGAAACATCATGGACTTGACTTCCTGTTTTGAAGACTATCTCTGACTATTAAAGCTCACTTTAATTTGAGTGCAGAACAATGTAGTATATGAGAAAAAAAATAAAAAAGGCAAGTCATATATTCAAGTAGCAAATAGCTGTTCTGCCATCAAGCAAACTGGTAATTTGTATCTTGGGGAGTTTTTGCAGGCTAACTGGAGTACTGATCTCTGCCCCCATTCAGCATCTTTGCAGGCAGCTGTTTTCACTTTCAGCTCAGTACTGAAAATCAACAATGAGAAAGCTGTCACATCCCACAACATCATATCCTTTACCCACTCCCTTGAGAACCTGCATACACAGCTAGTATCTCTTCCTGTTCAAGTCAATAAGTATTTTGATGGTTAATACCAGTGCATTTCACAAACTCTCAACAGAGAAAGTACAGCAGCAGAAAGGAAAAGATGGCCTAATTACTCACAGGTAATGATCTCAGGTTGTCACTAAACATTTATATCCCTACCCTCCAGTAATGAATTCATTATGTAGTAAGAGTTGAGCAACAGCAGGAAGCACATGTTATGCAGCCTGATGTACAGCTCTTGATCCACATCATAGGTGACCCTCTGCTCCAGTAAGTTTTCACCTTAAAAATGTGAGAAGCCAAATTTTTGCAGAACTTTCCTTTCAGCTGAACTAAAGGCAAGAAAAGCAGGAGTACCCTACACCAGCAGGTGCCTGGGGAACCACTCAGTGCTCCCATGGGACACTGCCTGCTCTCCACATACCTGTCAGACATGCAGTGAACAAGGCAGGGCTCCACAGAAGAGGGGAGCTTTCACCATTAACACATGGACATTCCTCTTAGACACTTTGAAAGAGAAAAAAACTGCACAAATGCCCTCTGTAGCTAGACAAATTTGTGTAAACAGCCCTCAGACCACAGGTGGACACAGGTCTTACTGACACTGGCAGCACCACAGGGTCATTTGCACACAGGCAGCCTGGGCTTGGCAGCACATTAATGGCTAAGGCATTTGTTACAGTCTGCCACAAATCTCTGTTTGTTTGGAAGTGTGCATGAGCAAGCTCAGTTTTTGATGTGAAAACTGATGTAACCAAGTGACTAGAAAACATAGTCTCTTCTTCCTATCCAGTCACTAAAACACCTTTCACTGTCTTAGAAAATACTGGTTTTTCTGCAAAAGATTGTGGAAAGAGAGTAAAGTGAACTTAGGACACCACCAGGATCAGCTTGCCAACTCCTAACATTCAAACATCTTGAAATGGAGCCTTCTGTTCCAGAAGTCTGGTGAACATGTTATGGGTTGGTAGTGCTGGGGGGCAGGGGAAGGTAAAGTGCTGAGGTATTGCTGGTTTTAGTTTTTGTACACAACTTCTTTCTCTATTAGACACACACACACAAATATACATCTTTCACAATTTATGTGATATATAACAACACTAATTTTGTCAGGTTGCACAAACATTTATCCTAAGAAGCCAAGTATTTCCACTACTTGCATGAGCTCCCAGTAAACAGAAGGTTCCAGCAGATCTACAGTGACATCTTACCTGAAAAAAATTTCATTGTCCAATTTCATCTCACCCAAAGCTTTCAAAGGATCAGAAACATGGAAGTAAATGTTCACACCTTAATTAGGTTCACACTTAATTCTTTCTTAAGAATTCCATTGGATTTAAAACTTCCAATCTGCCAGATGAAAATATTCCATAGCAATGATCCATGCCATCAAAAACTGAAATTTTAGGATCAACATTGTTTTCTTTAAAAGAAAACTTGTTTTCTTATACCCATTAGTGATTGTTTTGCAGACCTACAGAAGGTCTTTCACTTCTGCAGAAGGGTGAAATCACCTTCATTATGCAAAGCACAACCCAATAAAGTGTCCTCACCATGATGTAAGAGAGAAAACTCTCACCAACCAGGACACATTCTGAAAAACACAGCCCAAACTACACAAATCAAAATCTAAATGCAATTCTAGACTCAATACTCAAGTGACTCTTGCAATTATAACTATTCCATATTTAAAACGATAGGTTGAGTGGATAAGAGAAAAGAAAGGCATGGAATGAAATAGAGAGAAACTGAAGAAGGACCTCTGTGTAAGAGTGAGTCACAGATTTGTTGAATTCAGTAATATTTACAGGATAAGAGAATCATTCTTCTCCCTGACCAGAACCACTAAGCTCAGGCGAGCAAATACATACCTAGCAGGAGAAACTGTTACTCAATTAGTGAAAGTTTAAAAAAGAGAAGAATCAGAGTCTCTCATAGAATCAGATGTTAGGAAGGACTGGAGGGGCAAGAGTTCAGCTAAGTGTCTGAAGGCTGATAATTATGGATTAAGAACAAGATTTTCTGCTGTTAGACAAGGATGCTATACATGATAGAGGAGATAGAAGTTCATGCAAGATTGGCCAAGCAAGAGAGAAATTTGAGCTAGAATTATGATGCAAATGTGAGAAATGTGATGTAAGGTCTGTTGAGGAAGATACTGTTCCAGTAGAGAATTACCAGTAAGTAACAGTAGAAAGACTTTGTGTGCTGATGGCTGGAGGTCTACTTGCCCCCTTCCAGACTGCCAGAGACCCCTCTCTAATCACCCCAAAAGGCTCTGCTTCCACTCCCCTGCTCCTGGGGCTGAGCTGCAGGGTCAACCCTGACATGGCACCATTGGACAGCCTGGCTGATTGGACAGCATGGAGCCTCACTGGGGCCTCAAGCAGGAGCTCAGGAGCTGTGTTTAAGCTCCCACACTTGCCCTTGGAGCCCACATGAGCGACACTTTTGACCCTGACCTATAGTCTGACTTCTTGGCTTGACCTCCGACCTGCCTCATTGCTATGGATGTGTCTAGAGCCATTAGGCTGCATTTGACCCTGGTGACTGTCTGTGGATGTGCCCTGATCTCGTCTCTTCAGCACTGTGGAGCTGGGAGCCCAGTGCCCTGCCCATCCTGCTCCCCTGCCTCACCCTTGATTCCCAACTCTCCTGCTCTTGCTGTGCCCAGATGCAAGAGGAGAGAGTCAACCTGGAGCAGGTTCAGGGTGAGAAGCAGAGCAGAAGGGAGGCTAACAGGGCCTGCTTTGGTCAGCCTGGCAATACCACAGCTGGGCTGGAGCACAACCACCTCACTAAATATCTCCAAGGTAAGCAGGCGGAAAAAAGAACAAGCTAAAAAAGCTGGCAGTGTTAGCATGAAAACAAATGTCTTTTGGAAATTAGACACAGATTTCTTACCACCAAAGCAGCCTGCATCTTGAAAGGCCTGCTAATCAGCACAGAGGGAGCAGGAATGACAGCTTTTAGATGGAGCTTGAGCAGCTCAGAGAAGAGATTATATGACAGGGAAAGCAAGAGCCAGATCCAAGCTCCTCTTTGTGCAATGGACACAGCAATGCTCAGCACATCCCTGGGGCTGGCAACAGACTGAGGAATGGGAGATACCTGAGGAAGCCAAACTTTTTCTTCTCACTTGTCTTTTTGCTACAACCTTTGTGCCTTGTTTTCCTGCTTCCTTCTCTACACTGCATATTCCTGGCATTGTGACCACTGCAGCTGGCTAAGGGAAGGAGATAGAAGTCCTCATATATCTTTTTTGGTAAATTCCCCCTTGTTTTAAACAATCAATTTTTTTTTTTAATGTTAGTACTACCATGCTCATTTTAGGTGTGCCTGATTAATTCCTTGGTGTTTTACCTGGTGAATACTGAAGTTAATTACAGTCAGTGTGCTCACTGCAATGGACCCTTTTCTCTGCACAGTTCTCTCACAGTGAGCTAAAGAGAAAGCCTAAGCTCATATCTGAAATCCTCATTCAAATACTGCATTCAGTCAAGCAGTTTAAAATTGCTTTTAGGGAGGGAGGGAGGAGAAGAGAGGGAGGAGGCTTGGGGGGAGTGTGGCCTTCTACTTGGTGAGTGCTGCAAGCTAAAACAGCATGGAGAAGGAAGGGCCTGTTTTTTGGTATTCATAGCAAGGAATTTAATTTAAGGCTAATGTGTTGCTGGTTGGAAATATGTATTAAATACCCAGATGCAAGAGAAATGGGTACAGAAAACAGGAAAATAAATACAGGATATTGGCTCATCTATGCAGAGCGCTGATTTCCTAAACCTGGCACATTGGGAATTCACTGCCTGCCCTGATTTTGTGTGTCACTGATTTGGCTAGGATCTAAACACAGAGCTTCACAGTTACTGAACCACCGTCCCAGACCCAGCCAAGGCTGAGCACAAAGCAGGCCTGAACAAACCAGCAGGCAGACTACAAAGGGAAAGCAATTGTTCTGCTTAGCAGCAGCACTGTTTCTGCTATGCTTAGCATAGGAACAAGTTAATTTGGGAGCACAATCTTTTAAAAGGAAGTGCTCCGCAGCCCAGCATCCCCAGGTTTCACGCAGTGTACTGTCCTTTTTACCATGCATGAGCCATAGATGTTACTCACAATGTATTTTTTTACTACTCAAGTAGTATAAAAGCTTCTGATAAAAATCAGCTCTCTTAAACCTCTGGCTGGCATCTTGTTAAAACCTGACATCACGTTTGCCTGTCATCATTGGCTCATGAGAAAGTTTCTGCCGTGATTTAATAAGCAAGAAGGATTTTACTGTTAAGACAAAACAATAAACTGCAATATCAAAATATTCACATAATTTTTCTCCAATGCCCTTGGTCTTAATTGACTTTCCACAGAGGTAAAGATATATCATGAGTAAAACACATGCCTAAAACATATAGAGCAGAGCCCCTAAATGCACATAAGCTGCCCACCTCTCCACCCATATTAACAGAGGTGTAGAGACCATCAGTGCCCAGAAACATGCCCCAAGACAATTGAGCAGCTCAAGAGCTGAGAGCAAAGCAAGCAGGGGACACCTGAGCACACAGACTAAACATGCTGCCACCTGCAGTGTCCGGTGTGGCCAGAGGAGACTCAGGGTGAACAAACTCCCTTGGCATAGGGAATGCAGGGAATTGCCCTGCCAGCAGCCGAGCACAGGCACCCACCCACGTCCTTACCACAGGGTGTGAGGGCAGTTCCATCAGCAATGAAGAGATATAACCTTGCCTCTTCCTTGCTGTAGTGACCACCTTCAGATGCTTGCACATTTCCTGGGGGCAGCTAACATAAATTAGAGCATTTTTTAGCCCCTTCTAGGTATTCAGGGCACCCAACACTGGGCTGCCAGAGACGTAGCCTGCACTGTTCTCTCACTGCTGGCTTAAGCAGTGTCCTCCTCAGCTGTATGAGCTGCTCCTTTGCTACCCATGGCAAGCTATCCCATAGCTGTGAACCACCATACTTTGTTCTCCTACACTCTCTGTGTAACAGCCTGCTAAATGCCACAAAAGGAGGGCAAGCAGCCCCTTGGGCCCCCTGTTTCTCACCTGCCAGGGAGCAGGGGACACTGTAGGGCAAGAGGGGGAGAGCTCCTTCCCTCCTCTGCACAGCAGCAGAGCTCTGAACTCCACTCTGGCCTCATTCACCAGAGCCAGCAGCTGCACAAGGGCTGAATGAAGACCCCGAAGCCCAGCCCCACATTTGCTGTTGTGCAGGCACTGGGGCAGTGCTGCCCTTCAGCCACATCGGGGGCCATTCCAGAGCCATCAGCTGCCGTGGATGGAGTAGAGACACTGAGCCCTGCTCCAGCACTCAAGGCATGAACAAAATGAGTGCTGGATTTAGCACCCTCATTCAAATAGCACAGCATTTTAGAACCAGAAATAGTATCTTTCTCTTTCTCTTTTTTTCTTTTTTTCAGTGAAACTACTGGCAGAGAAAGATACAACTTAGCATGAAAATAAGTGTCAGAATAAGGCCCTAGCTGAATAGTCAGTACTCTGCATAATTTCCTCTTTTCATCCCCTCAGCCTAGATCCTCTCCAAATATTCAGATCAAAATTTGCAAAGTAGCTTCAGCATTTTGGCCATCAAAGAAAAGATGGAAAATTTAGATTCTGCCTCCATCATATCTCTCTACTTTGAATAAAATCATCTCCCTGATTTTGCCATCAGGCTAATTGTGAAGTCTCTGTCCCTTTCTTTCTCTCTCTTCATCAAAGATCAAAGAGCCACAAGAGATACACTTACTAGTAAAAAAGAAATATATCATTTTAAGGAAGGCATTCAATCCCCCTCTCTACTAATATTTTTACATGCAACATCTTAAACTTCAGCATATAAAAAAAGCATGTAAGGGAAAGAACAGAGAGAAAATCACAAGTCAGGATAAACTGTGAAATGATATTCCTGCCACTTCATGGCAAAAGTCTGTTTCAAAGATCCCTGCACACTATACACAGAGTCTACATTTGAATGATGCATTTTTAGACAATAGAGAAGACCAGCAGACGGAAGTAGTCTGAAATTATAAGTGAAAATTAAAAATTACAAGCAAAAATACAGAACAGGAGACAAATCCAACCACACAATTTTTATTTTAACTCTCTGGGCAGTACAGTAAAAGGGCCAGCATACACTCCTATCAAAAGCAGTGGGAATAACCCTTAGAGCCATCTTTCTCAGATCACAGATGAATTCAAATGGGAAGAGGCACGCAAAAACAAAAAAAAATAGTTGTTAATGCATAAAACTACTGTATGACTTCCAATAGCTGGACTCAAGAACCCTGGTTAAATACTGACTTTCTTTCAGAGTCAATCAGATAATAAGACCCCTTTAGAAGCACAGAATAGTTAAATTCATCACCATAATTTAATTGTAGAAGGTTATTAAAGAGCACTTCGACTCCCCTCCTGCTTCGGCGCTGCTTTTGTGTATTAAACTCAGACTAATCAAATTGCAGATTCCAAGAGTACTGTATTAGTCATCCCCATCCCTTTTAATTTGTTTAATGGCCTCCTTTCTTCTCCCCCCTCTTGTGTGTGTGTTCTGACTGGCTGTGCAGCGCTTAGGCTCACGACATGTAAATAAAGAATGGATAGGGGAACAGTTCGTCGAAAAGAATAAAGCGTGCCTCCATTCTAAAGTTACATTTGATGTCAGCGTAATTCATGGGACGTGTACTGCAAGCAATGGTGCTTATTATTTCTGCTTAGCTGTCTACAGACACAGGAGGAGAGGGAGAGGAGAAAAAAAAGGAAGAAAGGAAAAGAAAAGAAGTCTGAATTTACACTTACTGCTTCAAAAGCCCTTTTGTGCTTCGCCAACTTCTCCTGGCTGAAGATGCAGTATTTTGCCAAAAAGTCGACTGCAAGAGCAGACAAAAAAAAGGATAAAATAGCCCATAAAAGAACTCTTTTCCTCAATTTTCCTTAAGAATTTCTGTGAATTACCATAAAGAGAACTATTTTTTAGATGCACAACAACACTGGCCACAGACAACTCCTCTTGCAGAAATTTCAATTTATGGTTTGCTTCTTGTGTTTTGGTTGTTTTTGTTGTGGGCTTTCTTCTTTATTTTTTTCCCCTTCTCTTTCTTATTTGGAAATGTCTTTTCACCTGGCCCAGGGCACAAAGTCAAAGTTAGCTCTGAATAGGAGATGTTTAACATGTATAAAACATAAGAGCTCCATCCTAGCCAGGCAGTAGTCTGGGAGTGTGGCGAGAGCTTGTTGTTATTTGTTTTAAATGTTAAAGAAAAGAACCTCTTCAGTCTCGAGATCTGCAGAGTAGCATCCTCCATAAGTTCTCCCAAAGATACCACTAGAAATTAAATTCTTTTTGTTTGTTTCTGTTGAAAGAGACAAGTATACAAAAAAACTTTTGTCTTTCAGTATCAAGCAGCTATATCACAGAAAAGACACACCTTTTCCTATTTCTGTCTCTTATTGAGATCAAGTAGGATGTATTGAACCATTAAAAAACACCATATGGGATTCCCTATTCTCAAGTTTTTTCCTTGTTTCCAGGCCTGTCATCCAAGAAGACAAAGAATGAAGGTGGCCTTTCTTCCTTACACCTAACACTGCATGAAAAACTGCTGGGAGTAGGATGAGAAAGTTGGAGGGAAAGTCAAGTAATGCCACAAACACAGGCTGAGCTCATGAGTTCTCTGGATGGTACCAAGTCACCTCTGCATTCAAACTCCTCCTAACACTTACTAGTTGCTTTCCAACCTCTTCCTCTGTGTCCCTAGACTGCCATTTCTATCACCTCATCACCACATTCACTGGAAAGAAGCCCTACTTTCACATCAAGGGAAACCACCAGGAAATTCAAGACCTGATGTGGAAAAAGTGTTTGGTTTCAGCTCTTCCAATTTCTTGATCATTTAGAATAAGAACTGGAAAACAGAGGTAAAAATTTGCAAAATTGTGCCAGAAAAAAACCTGAATTATCATCATCATCATCATCAGTAAAATTATTTTACTGTAAAGAGAGAATGAATAATTCGCAATGCTGTGGAAATGTGCTATTCTGGCTGGTAGCTAAACAAGCTTGCAACATAAATCTCTTGTTTCTTTTTAAAAGGGCACATTTGTCTTCAGGTTGTGTTTTGGGGCATGTGCAAGAAAGGTTCCTATCAGGAGGGAATGTTCATTGTTTGTTTATTGCTGTGTCCTAAAGGGTACAGAAGGACAAATAAAGATGCCTGAATGTTATTGTTTCTTATCCTATATACTCCAGATGAACCAAATCTGTGTGATAAAAACAACAAAAATGGCTTTTTATATCAAAACAGCGGCAGAGATTTCTATTTCAAGCACAAATTGACAGATGCTCAAAGACTGTTGTTATCACACGGTGTTCTTCCTAGTCCCAAACTTAACTCTGATGCTGAAAGGAATGAGAAAGCTAATTTCTGGCCAAACTGGTTTTGTACAGGTCTATCTTACTGTCAACATCTAAGAAAGATTTAAGTCAAAGACAACCAATGCACTAATGACATAGATTCCAGAGAAGATTTGTACTGTGCTTAGTACTGAGCACTTCCCCAGGAACCTAATACCTGTTTTCACCACAAAAATTTTCAGAAGTTGTCCTTTTTTTGTTTGCACACCATCATGGGCTTGGGAGGTATAGAAGTTCCAACCCTCTCGGAAGCAACGCTTCTGGGAAGATCTGCATTGGCGCCCTCTGGTGATTCTGGAAAACAGCAAACCATGAAAGAAAATCTGTCTTTTCACTTGTAATAAAACCTTGACGTTTCTTCTCGCCCAAGTATTTAATAAAGTTGTGACTTCCCTTGCAACTAAGTGGTTAACCAAATAGCCCTGTAACAATTTCGGGAAGGGAAAAATGGAGTGTCATGTCTCTACCAGAAATGGAGGATCAGGAAAGAAAACTTCAGTTCTTGTTTAAGCAACCTTTAAGGTCAGATTAGGCTCTTAAACCACCTACTCTGCTTTGGTGGATCACAAAAGCCAAAGGATTTCACATATTGCTGTGTTACTGATCCACTTATTTGTACCTAGGCAAAGCAAAGCTTTCAGGAAGACTTTCCTGTATTGATCTGAAGCTGGCAGAATTTGGAGAATCCCATGAGGATGTACAGTACATTGTTTCTAAGACCAATGTTTGACTTACATGATACTTGAAATTGCTTTAAATATCAACAAAATCAGTTTTTGCAAAGTTAAAGAACCCTTTATTTAGCATATTCTCCCTGTAAAATGACTTACATGCTGTAGTAAAGATTATGTTCAGAGGAAAGTAAATGAAGTATTTCTGTCAGACATTTTTACTATTCCTTAAAAGAATTTTCAATGATTTTTGTCCCTCCTGAAAAGACTGTCAACTTTTTAAAACATAGACACCAAAATTGTATGGACAGCCTCACCAGCACCATTGATCTCCTCTTACTTATTCTTCTCCTCCAGTATGGCCAAAGGGGCAAACAAAGAGCAGTTTTCCATTCCAATCCTGGGCAATAATTTCGACTTTAGGAAATGGATTTTCTCTAGCCATGTTCCTCATGCATCTGTTTCTCTCTCTTTATTCTCCCCCTCCCCAGGAAGTTTTAAAATCGTTGATCAATTTTGACCAAGTGAGACAGAGGCGTAGAGGGTTGACAGGAATTAAGTACCTACAAGTTTCATGAAAATAGGCAGCAGAGTAGAGGGAGGGAGGGAGGGAGGCCCTATTAATTCCCTCATTGAGGGAAAGACCTCAGCATGAGCTCAACTTTTGTTACAGCCTGGAAATCCACACGAGAGAGAAATCCTGGAAAGCAGCCATCATTAGTAGCACCGCTCATGGAACCACCTGTTTAATTAATTATTCTCTGCTGTAAAGAACCATTTAAAAACAGCTCCATAGCTTTCAATATAAGCTTGCTTGCAGTGCCCCCAGTAGGAGTCACGGAGACTGAGGTCAGGGGGAACTGGGCCCCATGTGCATTGTACCTCTCATAATATACCCTAAAGGGCTGCGAGAGGTCATTGGGCTCAGGCAGACCCACGTTTGGATCTGCCATATTTTTCCTGCTGTTGCTCAACACTTTACAGCCAGGAACACTCTCCTCACTTCCCACCATCAGGCTCTGTCTCTCTTCTGTCTTTACCAGGGAGGGGGCCCAGAGCAACTGCATGCAAAGTCATGCCCAGGCCCTCACTATGTAGCTACACAGTTGGCACAGAGGAGAAAAGCCTAAGAAAAAACAGCTGCCAAAATCTAAATAAATCCATCTGAGCATGTCTGTACTGAAACAGCATCATGAACAGGAGAGATTTATGGGATAGAGAGAGTGTGCACCCCTCAGGCTGGGCTAATTAGTCATCCTGTACCAAATGTGAAGCCACAGAACCATAGAACATCCTGAGTTGACAGGGACCCACAGGGGCTATTGAGTCCAACTCCTGCCCCTGCACAAGACAAGCCCAAGTCTTGATTCCAAAGCAGTTAAGTATTCCAGCTTTGCAGAGACACAGTAGCAAGGCTAATAGGTCCTTAGATACTGATAGAATAATGTACTTTCACACAGATTCTGAGAATTAAAAAGGTTGTTTTTATTGAAACCAGAAATAATTCTAATGAAATATTTCCAAGAGGGTTATAAAACTAAAATTTAATCCCCTCAAAGAAAAAAGGACTGGTACTAGAACACTTTTTAGTCCAATATTTCTAAGATCATGCCTCAAAAAGGCCCTTGAGAGAAAAACAAGTTTGTTACTAGTGCAAAGAATTGGAAAATTAGAGTTTGGTTCTTTGTTTCCAAGCTGACCACCACCTGTAGCATTTACTCCATGCACAGAGTTGTGCCTGTATATCTGGTTTCTGAATTTCTGCATGCTTTGCAGGGTGTACAGGGCACAATCCATGAAAAGAGTCTAAAGTTTGCAGAGAAGAGGGCCCAGCAAGGGAGTATGAACAAGGCTAGTGAAGGAAGAGGCCAGGCAAACACAGAAAGGTTCCAGACACACTCAGGGGAACACCCAGGCATGGGGGACACTTGTATGGGGATCTTGTGGCCATGCAGAGCTCATGGACCACGTCAGCTTTGGCAGCACGCCCCATTCCTGAGGAGGGGAAGGTGGCTTATTTTGTTTTTGTAAACTAAAACTCTTCATACTTGCAGTAAGCTTCTCATATTGAAAGAATATTAAAATTGAAAAGTCAAGTACTTAAAGGCCAGGAAATTATGGGAAACACTACAGTATTACATGCTTAGAGGCCACATCACGATGCAAGAAGGAGGGTAGAAGTCAAACTATACAGGAAAACTTTATCCTTGTCATTTCAAAACAAGAGAAAAACTGAGGTAGCCATATCATGAAGTCAGTACCAACCTTTATTCCTACCCAGCTCCATAACTTCCATTTAGTTTTTTATTACATTTGTTGTCTGTTCTTAAAACTATAAAGAAGATCTCATAACACTTTATGAACATCAAAAGATTAACCCTCTTAACCTTCCCTGAATAACACATTTTTCCCATTTTACAGATAGGGAAATGAAAAAGATTAAGTAACATTTCCAAAGCCAGTGAACACAGTGGTAGCAGACACAGAAATCACTGCTCTTCAGCACTGTGCTTTAACTGGAGACAATGGTCTCCCATGGGATATCTGTGTCAGAGCTTTGAAGGACATCAAAGTACACCAGGCTGTCAATAGAGATAATGGAATAATTGGCAACTGTGTCCAGGATGCTTTTCCTTTCAGGAAAGCTGGATTAGGATCTTCAGCCAATTAAGTAAAGCTGTTGACTGGGCAATCATAGATGTTTATAGACAGATAGAAAGGAAACTACAAGGGAAAGAATAACCAGGAGCTCAATTAAATTCTAAAAACAGTATACTACTTACAAGAAGCTGAAGAAACTTTGCTGAAGTAGAAACTAATTTATGTTGGGACTTGACCATTAAAACTTCAGGGCTGGGAACACAAACCTTCAGGCTCCTAGCAATAATTCTGAATTAAGACACTTGCTTTTCAGAGTCAACCATTTCACAGGAAACCAGGGCTCAGACTAATATTGTGTAAAAGATATAAACTGAATATCAAATGTATATGCACAGGCATACACCTCTCTTCCCAAAAAACCAACCCCTTTTAAAGCCCATCAATATTTTGTAAATGCAAAGGGATTGCTTTCTTATCTGCATTTGAATGACTTTAAAATTTCATGTTTTTAACCAAAATAAATCCTTTTAATGTACCCTATTAAAACAAAAATATGACAATACATTAAATCAAAAATGTTTTCTAAATAGAGCTGTCCAACACTTTTACAGGCTTTCAGTGTTTGCCATGAACTATGGGCAGAGATAGATTCAACACACCACTACTGGCAGATTAAAGCACAGAATAGATTCAAGAGTCTGTAAAGTTTGTACTCCTGTGTTAAACAAGTAAAAGTAAATTTAGGCACACAGCCACTTTCATATGAAAGAGGAGATCTCTTTTCTAGGTTAAGGGGGTCCAAAGGGCATCTCATTTTACAGGCATCCCCAACAGGCAGTCCTGTAACTTCCAGGTGTGGAATCCATGAGGCATTGTAAATAACTCACTTTATTCCCCCTTAAAAAGAAATACATCTTATAAATTTAGGATTCAGACTTTGATCTGAAACTAGTTTCTCCACTCTTCTGCCCCCTCCTTCTGTCTCCACTCATACACATAAACATAGAAATCCTAGTATTTTGGATACCTCTCGCTAGGTTACACAAATGTTACCAAGTCTTTGCAAATAAGGGTGTGGATGCCATTGTAACAGCAAGGGACAGCCAGTTCACCGTTCCCAAAGATCTACCACGAAATAGGAAAGTCCAAGAGGGGAAAAATTCAACTGTATATCATCAAACTCAGCTTCCCGGGGCAATAAATATGTAAGTGCAATCTCTTCAATAAAGATTGCACAGGTAAGAGAAGATTCTCAGTAAAGTGTGATGAAACTGTAGGTCTGTGTGTACCCCTCCCACACATTCCATAAATTGGCAGGACAATCTATTTCACAGCACCTTGATAGAACTTCCACATTACCATATCATGTAGCTCCAACAATGGTATTTGTTATGAAGAAATGCATTCCTCTCAAGACCCCATTCTTTTGGACAGCTTTAATTTTTTTAGCACCAGTTTTCCCTTTGCTAGCTCAGGCCAGTCATGCTTTGCCAAGGCCAGTCATGCTTTCCTTTTATATTGTCTTAACTTCTGCCAAAGTAGAAGTAGACCTGTGCCTTTCTATACCCTCCTAAAGACTTTCTGCTGACTTTTGAAAATGTCTGGCTTTATAATATCAGGCAGGCATTCTGATTCATGCTACCCCTGTCTCATGCTTCCCTGGTTAGGCACAAGTTCAAGAAGGATTTACAGAAAGTTATTATGTTTTACCTCATTAGGTCTTACCCTTTCAGAGTGTATTAAAGTTCAATAGCATTGTAGCTTGATGCCTGGCTTTGCAACTAAGGTTTCTTTCAAGATGCTCTGTCCACAGAGCTGTGGGTTATTAGACACTTTTCGGTTTCGTACCATCAAAAATGCGTCAGCAGGAAAAACCTTGGTGATCCTGCTTTATAAAAACAAACAGGCAACAGAACTCACAACAGATACTCTCATCCTTGGCGCTGATGTGAAGGTTTACCAGCGAGTGAGAGAAAACTTGGGGGCTTAAATCTTCACTTGCCTGAACTTTTGGGGCCAGCTGGAAAAATCTTGATCAAATCAACCAATTCCAGGGCAACGCCTGTCCTGTCAGCATAAAATGGGAAGCCTTTTGTTTCTGTGGGACTCAGGCCTTATCAGCTCATTCTGTCACTCATACTTCCTTAGCCCACTTGCAAATCCTCCTGGATTTACTGCAGATGTATGAAGCTTGCTGGAAATAATAGTACAAGCAAAGAGGCTAGTCCAGCTATTGACTCCAAGCTCTGGGTAATACCAATGGGAAATTATTCACACAAAAGGTGCGCTGGGGTGACAAATGAAGAGTGTGCTTTGGCCCTTTGGAGATGCTGGGAGGTTGGACAAAGCTAACACACTAATGCCAAACAGCTCGCTTTATCTGATTACATACTGAGCACTTGCCTCCCCTCCCCGATACCAGCACCCTGCCCACTGTCACACTAGCCTTTCATTCACACAGGTTGCTTTCTTCTATGCAGTCTAGCATGAAATGGAAAACTACAGCAAGAACCTGTCTAAAAAAGCATTATCTTCTCTTTGCTTTTCCTGATATTCTTTTGCCCCCTTTTTAATATCTCAGTTTCTTCTGCCCCATTACTACATGCCTTTGCATGCCCTTGCTTTTCTTTCTTTTTCTTTTNAGGGCATAAATATATTTCTAATGGGTATACTGCAGAGACTGCATGGAAAGACCAGTTTGGTCCTTGGGTCACTTAGGAAGCAGTGACCAACTACCTTCACTACCACTGTTTTGCTCCCAGGAAAGGACTCACAATGAAACCAGCATGAGCTGAACCTCCAAAGGCCCGACTGCTCTGGCTCTTCTGTGTGAATCACACAATGCCACATTGAGCATGGCAGCAACATCCAGGTGTGCTGTGAAGGACTATGGAAACTTGCTGACCTTCAGGAGGCCGAGATCCTTAGTCAAATTTTGGAAAATTTCAGTACTTTCAGTATTTCAAGGAATCTTATTTTTAAAAACAGTAAGCAACTTTTTACATGGGCAAATAGTGATAGGACAAGGGGGAGTTATTTTAAACTAAAAGAGGGGAGGTTTAGGTTAGATATTAGGAAGAATTTCTTTACTTGGAAGTGGTGAAGCATTGGAACAGGCTGCCCAGAGAAGCTGTGGATGTTCCCTCCCTAGAATTGTTCAAGGCCAGATCAAATGAGGCTCTGATTAACCTCATCTAGCAGGCAACATCCCTGTCTATAGCATGGGGGTGGAACTAGATGATATTAAAGGTCCCTTACAACCCAACCCAACTCAATCCAACCCTATTCTATTCTATTCTATTCTANTAGCACAGCATGTTATAAAAGGGCTGAATGAATTGTAAATAAAACCTTCTGATTTCTACTGCCTTCTGGCTGGAGTCAAGCATCTTTATTTCGTGTCCCATTGCAACACTCACAAAGTGCTTTGAGGTAAATTCCCATATTTGAAGAATTTATCAGAAGCATAACTATATCAGAAGCAAAAGTTCCTAACAATGGCTTTACTCTACCGATTTTAAGAAGAAGGGACACAAATCCCAACAGTAGCAATAAGGAAAAAGCAGACATGCTCAATATATAGCCCTTTAGTGCAGTTAGGAAAAACCACCAAATTGAGCTCTATATTGAGCTCTTATTTCATTTACTGATGTAAACAAAATCAGAGGATGATTATGACATGCCTTCCACTGCAATAGCACCTTATAGAGTTATTAAAAAGCAAGCACAAAATTTAGACAACGGCCAACCTGGGTAATAATTTCCAAGAGTTTTAGCAGAAACTAAAGCAGCTCTTTGGCTCCTCATTTCCCAAACACTGAGGAAGTGCCAGAGATGGGAGGAAAGCTAATAGTGTGCCACTGTTTAAAAAGGGTAAATGGCACGACCCAGGTAATTATAGACCTGTCAGCTCTACATCAAACCCAGGCAAAACACTGCAGCAGCTGATAAGGGATTTGATTAATAAAGAATGGAAGGAGGGAAATATAATTAATGCCAGTCAACACGGGTTTATGAAAATAGATCTTGTCAAACTAACTTGATTTGTTTTCTGGATAAGATTACTGGTTTGGTTGATATAGGTAACAGACTTAGGACTTCAGCTGTGTATTTCACTTGGTATCACATGAAACTTTGATTAAGACACTGGAATAACACCAAACTATCATGCTACCTATTCAGTGGGTTAAAAACTGGCTGACAGGTCTAAAAATGTTATTACAAATGAACAACATTTATTGAGATGCATTTTGTTCCACTTCTATTTAACATCTTTGTCAATAATGCAGAAGAAAAATTTGTCTCTAAAGACCACAGAGGGTCAGTTGGTCAGGAGGATGATGTATTATTAAGTAGCTTTGTTGCTGACCCAGAGTAATTAGGATCATTTAGCTAACATGTACTGAACAGACTCAAGCACTATCCCTTAATGTCCTGTCAGTACCTGGAAAGCCTGGAAGGCAGGGCTACAAGGATGGTGTCTCTTCCTTATTGCATTATTCAACAGATCTACTCAGCAAGGATTTCTTCCATCTAAAGCTACCCAAGTTAATTAAAACACCTACACCATGGTCATCTCACTTCCACCCACATTGCTCCACAGCATGTGCAGTTTTCCATGAACACAATCCTAGTGTTTAGCCTCTTTGCTGAGATTTTCAGGAGTCCATAGTCTGAGACGCCTCCTGTCCCCAAAACGAGGCCCATGACTTTTTCTCTGTATGGATGTGGTACAACATCAACAGATGACATGACACATTTGACAAGGCCTTGCAAAATCAGAACCTGCATGAGCACCTTGTTACCTAGCTAGTCCAACAGGGATGGAGGGCTGGAGCAGTCTGAGGCACACTAAGGGTCTTTTATGTGGATGATAGTTCAGGTGATGGCATGCTCAGAGATATATTCTGACCTCAGAAGTGAGCAGTGCCCACATAGCCTTAATGTGATATTGAGGTCAATCCCAGAGAAAAACTGCCCAAGACCCTCTCCACAGCCCACTTAAGAGAGGACCAGAGAAAAGGCATGCCATACCTAGCAGAACAATTCTCATAACTACATAATTGTAAGAGTCTCTCTTTGTGACACTGAGTGATGATTACATAAGGCATGCTTTAAGAAGCAAAGGAGCATCAGGTCACTCTCTCAGCATGAAGTGAGGAAGCTGCTCCTTCTTCATTTAGTGATTTTTTTTCACTAGGGCAAGGATTAGGACAGGCCATTCACTGACCTTCACAATTCCCAGAAAGACAATGATGAGCAAATGACATCTGAGAGGACAACTTGTAATTTGCCAAATTGAACTGCTTTCAGTTCTATGTAAGGGAAAAACGGGCTCAGGACACCATAGAAGCAAAGATGAACTCTAACTGTTGTAAATTCTGTATGGCAGCCCACATGCCTCATGGTGGAAACAGATTTATAAGCAATTGCTAAATTTCTGATTTGGACTTCATGCAAAAAAAAAAAAAAAGGAAGTAACTTTTCTGGTTTATTTTAGGATTCTGTTAGGTACAGTTTTATTTTAGACTTATTGCAAAAATTTCTATCAACACTTTTGGCACTGAACAAAACCTCAGCTTTTGTCATATTTTTATGGGGCTTGTTGTTGTTTCAGAGGTATTTTAATGCATATTGTTGTTACTGTTTTAGCTAGTGTTGCTCTTTTTGTCAGAAGCAGATGGTGTTTACTGAATTCTGTTTGTTCCAAAAATAAGCAACATTCAACTGTTCACTGTGGAGGTGTGAAAGAGGAAAGGCCTAATGCATAAACACAGCTTCTCCCTCTTACTTCCCCTTGTTTTTCTTCTGGTGAAAGGAACTGCCAGTGTCTCCTTAAAAGCCTCTAAAACTGAGGAGTTTGTGCTGTCACTGTACCAGAAAGGGCACACAGCTCCAACCAGTGTTGCTGCCAGAGCAAAGCAGTAGCTAACAGCTCCTGGGGTGCCAGCTCAGAGGGCTTTGTAACAGCTTCTTTGCAGCACACCAAAGGAGGAAAACACTTCTTACTCGCTGGTCATTTAGCAGTCAGCCTAAATGAGGACACATCATCTTCCCTCTCTGGCCACTAGAGAGAAGCAGGCTTTTTTTAAGTAGCACAAGTAAAATGTCTCTGTTGAGTAAAGAGACAACCTGTGAAGACCCACTTCCAACTTAGAGTTCCATGGGCCAATGAGGTCTCCCACCATGTGTACCTGGACAGGAACAGCAGTGCAGAGGTTGCACAAAGTCCCAAGGGATGGATGCTTCTGTGTATCTTCAGATTGCCCAGAAGAACACAGAGCAACCACTGTTTTTCAGGACTGGGCTCTACGAGAAGGAGGGACATGTGTCAGGGGTGAGAGGATAGATATCTTCTGATTCTCATCTAGAAGCTTGGAACAGCACACAGGAGTCATAAGGAGACAGTTCTAGAGTCAGCATAACAAAAAAAAATTGTAAAAACCTGAGCAGTGATAGAACTTAGCCAGGACCCCATATACCAGCTCCACACCTGAGGTTTATTCTGCAGGGTCAGGCACAGAGGTCCAGGAGTATCAGCTTAATGGGGCTTGCAGCTGCACTGTGCTGTCCACACACACCTGAAAACACCAGCATCAAGTCCTCCCTTTGTATTTGCACCTCTGCTATGGGCTCCACCTCATTAATCCTTCTCCTGACCTGAATGAGTCAAGGCCAGTTGCTTTGCTTTGATTAGACAGTCAAAAAGTGTCAATTTTGCCAAATTATCTGGCAGCGCACCCTAACATCCTTTGCTAGATAAAGCTTCTTAATGACTCCTGAGGGCAGCTGCTTGCCAGCCAACAAGGCTGAGAAAAGGATCTAGGAATACCAGCAATTAAACACTGTCAGACAGGAGAACCTATGACATCCCGGAGTATCTTTTCTGAATAAAATATTAAAAAAGATAACCACTGCAGGGTGCCCTCTTATGTTTTTAAAACACTCCAAGTTTGATTAGTGTTTATCCAAAAAAAGCTAATTATACTTGCCGCCTAACATAAATTGCTCAATAAATAAACACAGAAATAGGAGCTTAGTGACAGCTATGCTTTCTTTAAAATGCTGTCTTGAAGGCTCATTATGCTAAACACAAAAGAGAAGGGAATTTCTTGCAATGCAGTTATTAAAGGCACATTTTCTACAGAAATGATTATAGCATGATTGCACAATAGCGTATAATTTGCTTTGTTGGCATTTTCAGTGAGAATCTTGCCGACAGCAAGTGTGGATGGGAAAAGTGGCTGCAGGGCCACCACTTGTGTTGTGAGGAGCTGTCAGCAGTGATTCAGGAGGAAGATGTCCCAGCCCAGAAGAGGAGCACTGGCACAATGAGCACGGCTGACAACGGGGCAAGAAACCCCAGGGTTCATTTGTGCACACAGATCTATCCCAGGGGTAATGGAAAAGTTCAAATGCCTGCTGGTGCCTCAGAAGATTTACATGGCACTGTTAATGATCACTAGCAGCAGAACATCCTGTGGTAAGTCCCCAGGTCTACAAATGGGATCCAAACCAGGCATGTCTACATAGTTGTATTTTTGTCAAATGCAATGTGGAGTTATGTGACGCTAATGTCCTCATGCTCTCTTAATGCCACAAAAAAGAGTGTAGAGCAGACCTGATACAGGACGGGGGAAAAAGTGGCTCAGATGATAATCACATTGTATGACATAAAACTGGCAAATACAAAACTCTGCCATTTCAAACAGATCATGACTTTGTATCACAGCCATGATACTTCTGCACAGCAGGAAGAAGCCTGAAGTCAGTGACACCCTGTCATCCCCCCACTGCCTTGGGAGAGAGTTTTCTGAGGAGCAACAGGAAACACATCTCAGTGGGGTTTGAGCTGTGGGGTTTTTTCTTATAGAGATGCACCAAATAAAAGGAGCAGCTACCAGAAGAGGTAAACATAGGAATGATAAACCTGAGATTGACCCCTGTGATACCTATTGACTCTAAACAGCAAGCAGTTGAATGTGAATTTGTCCCCACTTAAGTTAAACATCTACAGGACACAGATGCAATTTTCCCTGCAAAGCACCAAAACAGCTCAAGAGCCACCCAAGCCTTGGCATACACAAGGAAATGGAGCTGCTGAGGTCAGGAACTGCTCTGGGCAGGCTGTGTTTTTCATGCCTGGCCATGGCCAGGCTGCAGGTCACTGGGTAGATTGAAACACTCACAAAAGAAATTTGTCTTTCACCTTTCTAGTCTCTTGAGAAACTTTTATTTGCCAGCAGTTTCAGTCTGATGGGTGTTTTAACTTCGTCAAACTGTTCCTAGGAATTGTATATTAGTTTGCACTGCCTTTGAAACTCAGTTGTTATCCTGAAAGGGCAGGAAGTGGGGATTAAGTCCATTAGATGTTGTTTGAACAACTTTCTTTTCACTCAGCATTGTGACTCTGAAGCTTGCCAGCACATTTCAGCCTCTTTCCAGGAACTGGCATTGCAAGATGAAGCATGGCTGTCTGAAGACCTGGAATCTGTGCTGACTTTCATAGGTACCACACTGGAAGAATTGGAGAAGAAAACCCAGTGTCAAAGGAGAAAGAACCATCCCTGGCACAACCTTGTGCAAGTGGAACATGGAAGACCAGGGTTTCAAGGAAGCCCTCTGTTGCTTGTGGGATTCAGATGCAAAGTACATTATTCAACTGGAAAATGTGACAACCTAATCATCCTGAAGGGTACTATTATTGTCTGCTTAATATACTTTACAGTCCCAATGAACAGGAAAGGCTGGCTGATAAGTGTAGGATGATGTATCTAATGGCTCCATACTATCATGATGGATCCATAAAAATAATTTCACAGTTTGGGGAAAATACAGACCCTACAGTTGGCTCTTTAAGGCCACAGATTTCAAATAGTTGGACAAATAGTTCCAGTTTAGGATATTCCGATCATTCAATGTTTTGCTTTACTTGTTGCTGCCTAATTTCAATTTGGGACCTAATTCCAGAATCTGTGAAGACTTACACATTACAGAATGTAAATCATGTTTGCTAGTCACAGGGCAAAATCAACAAAAATGTTTTCAGTTCTAACCAGATGAAACAGTGCATTTGAAAATTCCTTGGGTCAGGATTATACAGCATAGCAGCTTAAAATGCACTTGCAAAAAAATTATGACTCTCATGCATGTCACTGGTGCAGAATCTGAATTTCTTCTGGGCAAATGCACATGACAATCTAATTATTTTATAGACACAAATAGATTCAGTTGTGTAAAAGTAAGGCTTGCCCAGGTTTTGAGTGTATTATTTAGTTTTGAAAATAGACCCCCTGTTTCTTCTGCTATCATGAAAGATATCACTTTACAAAGGACATAACCTTCAGAAGCTAATTTGGGGTGATTAAGGATTATTTAGTAATCACAATCACATCTGAAGTATGGCAACAGAACAGGAAATGGTGCAGGCAGGAGTTTGATTCCAGTGGTGCAACTATCTTCTCCTTTGATCTCAGGAATCAAATACAAGCTTAAAATTAAGGCTCACCATCTTGGAAGCTAGAGAGGGTCTGAGCCTTCCTGACTTATGAATTAATATGAATCAGAGAAAATAGAATATGCTGAGTTGAAAGGGACCCATCAGGATCATTGAGTCCAACTCCTGGCCCTACACAGGACAATGAAAGACTTGTGCTTCTTCTTCCTCCCAGCACTCTGCACATTGAGGGTTTCTGCAATCTAGGTTGGCAAGCCTACCAAAGTTCACACAAGTCTCATGGACTTCTGCAGAGTTCAGAAGTCCTACCCACAACAAAAAACTATCTTTCTCTTCATGTGAGTCTTAACTGGTTCACTTACCACTAGGTAACAAAATGTAAATCATACATAAAGATACAGAATTGTTTTAAATCAGGAAAAAAATTGTTAGAGACTAGGGATGTGTATCTTTCAGCCCTTCCATGGTTAGCAGTTAAAAAAATCAAGATGCTAATAGTTCAAAGTGCTGCGTGTTCATACTTATCTTGTCAAGTAAAGAAGTTGCCTGCTTCACATTCCCAGCATTGTGACTACTCTCATTTCAGTTGTCTCCCCAGAAATTTTGTACAATCTTGGTATGTGCTATTGGAATAATGAATGTGCATGTCCTGCTCATAAAAATCTAGAAGAGTCATCTTAGAAGCTAAACTGGCTACAAGGGAAAAAACTTATCAGACAAATCTGTCTAGAATTCAGCCGTGTCTTATTAGAAGTTGTGTTTATCCAATTAGTTTCATTTAACACTTTAAACTGTCCATTAGGAAGCCTTCAACCTGGTGACCATTATTGAGTGGAAATGGAGGGCCTCTGAAAATCCCTGGGCACCATACATGCAAAATAGTCAGCCCAATGTAGTTGTTCTTTTTGGAAAACCAAAGATTTTCTTCAGGACGAATTAAAAAACTGAGCAAAACAATGAAGGCTGTTGGTTGGTTAGCTAGGAGCTCAAAGCAAATACATCAATACAAGGGCCAAGGTGATATTTTCCCTTCTCACTACAGCCAAGCGCAATGGGTGTAACAGTGTGGGAATCATGAGCTTTGCTGAATGATTTAAAGAAGTTAAACACAGAATGCCACTGGACATCTAATCCTTCTAATCCAAAATTTATGCAATTATTTATTTCAGTGGGTGATTCCCGTGAATAAAGTGAGCAGGATTTGGCTCTGGTTATGGATAAGGGAAGAGGACACCAAAGCATAAAATGGCAGCTTAGAATGACAGAGGAGCTCCTAACCCTGGGGAGCCCATTTAAGCCAGCCAGCATGGTTCAGACAAAGCACTAAGAGGGGACACGGTCCCTTTCTGAAAAGAAAGAAAGGAAATTGGCCCTAAAAGAAAAATCCATAATCAGGATGACCATCAATAGAGGAGATTCCCTGTTGGTGAGGTACCTTCTTTCGACTGAGAAAATTCCCCACGTTTGTTGATTCTGACCCAGCTGGCCTGACTTGGATTTGTAACCACCAGATGCATTGCAAACAACTATGGATATTCTAAAGAAAATCAAATAAAGGGTTTTTTTAGACCAATAAGTAGCATTCTTGCAGATGGATGCAGAAGACAATCAGTCACAAAATGGATAAAATTGCTGCCCCCCTTCCAAAATATTTAAGACGCCTGCATCAAGCTGCCTTTGGTTTGTATACATATCAGATTATAGAAGATCTGCCTCTTTATAATTTTTCTTAAAAAGGATGGCAGCCTTAGCTCAATAGAGTTAGTGAGACAATCCTTTAAGCTGTGTCAAAATGCCAGTTATCCTAAGATGCCACCCAGATTTGAATAATTTAGAAAGAGACAAAACCACAGAAAGGAGGAATCGTCCTTTGACTACTTCTGCTTTTGACACGGCTGCCTCCCTCTCCTTTTTACCAAAGCATCTTCGTCTCTCTATCAGTCACGACAAGTGCCAATCAAACCTTCTCTTTCTAAGGTTCTGGGGGGAATGTGAAACATGAAACATTTTCTAACAATCAGTGACCAAAAGTCCACTATCAGTGTGTGGTCTGGGGGAAGCCAGCCTTTTCCTTTTTCACTTCTAATCTCTGACCCACTATTTACCTCTTCTTTTTTTATATACTTTAATCTCTTTGTTGCTCCAAAGGATCCTAAACAAATTGTAGGTCAGTGTGGATTAGGCTGCTTTGTTACCAATGATTAGTACATTTACTTTTGCTTTAACATCTTCAGCAACAGCTGAATGTCAAAAAGATCCAGCAAGAGTTTGTTTAATCACAACAAAAACTATACCCGCATAGTCTTACAATTGCATTGTCAGTCTCAGCATAAAAAAACTGGATACAACAGGAGACAGTGACTGTGGGCCTGCATTGTTAACATGTGTTTTCAGAGGTACTATTGCAGTAATTCAGTATTACTACAACTGGATTCACAGTAACCTTCATCAGATCAGGATAAAAATTAAGCTTCAGGTATTTGCCTAGGAGTCAGAATTCTTCTCCCATTTGCACAGTAGATGTACTGGATTCAGAAACTGTTCACGCAACTTGACAGTTGTGGAAATGTATTCAGTAGAAAAGTTATATAAAGTTGGTCAACAATAATGCAAATATGTGGATCAGAATTCAAGAGAGGAATTATTGACCATGGGGCTAGTTTCGAAAGGATGTACAAGGATCAGGTCTCTTAAAGCAACTAGATTCAGGTAAGCTTTTATAAACCAGCATTGCATCTGCCCAGCCTGTGTGCAATGGAGTGTATATTGCTGTGATTTACATGTAGTAGGCCATAACTAAATAAAAATGGACAGAAGAGGAGAGCAATTTTATTTGAAGTCCTTTGATGCTGAAATTGCACCTATATTAGTAATCACCTTATACATTAGCAAGGCCAGGGTCAGGAAGTTTTTTTATAATGCCCCGAGCAAATAAGATCATCTTTTTGCCCTGTTGCCCCACCTTATACCTTATGTTTCCACATCAAATTCAAGGATTTTGTCGTCAATTTCAAAGTGGCATTACCGATCTTGACAATGTTTTTCTTTTAACCGATATTGTTGCCCATCCTCCAAGCATCATGAGAAATGCCAGACCTGGCCCCTCTTTGTTCATGTTGCTGACAACTACTGTCATTGTCTTCCCACATTTATTTGACATAGGAAGTGACAGTCCCAATATGAATTATCAAATCATTTCCTTCCTCTGCCCCAAAATGCTCCTGCCTTCTATCACTATGCAAAAACTCTTCTCATTCAATTTTCTGTGGGAAATTTCCCAGAAAAATACTGCTAGTACAAGAAGTTGTTGGAAATATCTGATATGACTGTCAGCTTAGTAAGGTTTCCAGTTGCTTTTAATTTCAGAACTTTAGCTTTCTTAGACTTTTCACCAATGGTGATAATGTGGTGATATGAAGGTTTATAGGTCAGCAGTTATTCCTGTATTTCTTTTTACTGACAGTAAAATAAAGCTCATGCCCAGAAATGTTTGAGTGATTTGGAAATTGTAAAAATGCACACAAATACACAGAGCCATGTCCAGTATCTTACAAGAGTCATCCAAATTATAGCATTCATGAAGTATACTGTCTGTGCAAATATATCACTACACTTAAGGCCTGAGAAAAATGGACAAAAATGTGTGCAATATTGGAGAAAAGAAAAACACAATCATTGGATTATAAACCATCCAAGAGCTTTAAGATCCCCAAATTGAGCAATCAAACCTTCAAAAGCAAGTGCTATTTGAGAGCAGCCTTCATTCAGCAACCTGTGGGATGTGTAATAAAGACAAACTGAGAGATCAGATGAATGAAACCCAACAGCAAGTATGAGTAGAGATCAGATAAGAGAAGAGACTAGAACCCAGAGATAAACCAGGAGTTTATCAGGAGAATCAGAACTGTTTGTTATTAGATATTCAGGCTGGTGCACTTTAACAAGAATGTAAACACAATATATAAAAGTTAAGGAGACCTTAAGGAAACAATCCTTGGCTTACCTGTACCATCCTGAGTCTCAGGCAATTGTGCAGTGAAGTGACTGTCTCTGTTCTCCAGTGTGGATTCAGTCTTGTGAAAACCTGTCAAAAAATGATACAATAAATGAGACTGAGCAAGGAACAAGATATGTTTATTGTTTCCTAAATATTAACAAGTTTATCAGCAAAAGTACCCAAGCCCTTACTTTAGCATAATGGTCTCTACTTTCCCTATTATTCCAATCAAAGATATGTGAAGAAATATTTGACAATAACAGCATTAGAAGATTTCAAGATCAGTGGAATAACTAGGTTTTCCTTTGAAACCATGTTTAACATCGAAAAAGTCTTTTAAGAGCTCTATTTTTAATTTATATTTAGATAGATAGATAGATAGATAGATAGACAGATATAGGAATATCTGAGAAAGGAAAATGAAACCACATTTAAAAAACCCTATAATCTGGATGCTTTGTCAGTTTTTGCACATTACAAGAGTTTCTCTAATGAAGTGATGAACACAATGTAATTTTATCTCAGACTAAGGCCCCAAAAAGCTTGCCACCCAGTGAGTCATGGGGAGGCAGACCCAAGAGCAAGGACCAAGAGCATGTTGCCTGGGCGGCTCCAGGGCCACTTCTCTCCCCAGCCACTGCAAAGGGCTTTGCAAGCCATTTGAAGGCAGTTTGCCAGCCGTTGCAACAAAGGCCACTTCCTTAGCAAACTGGAAAGCCAATTTTAGAAGCTATTCCTGCAGATTGCCATCACCTGCCATAAATTTGTATGTGACTCATTGTTGCTTTATTCCCACTGATGAGAGCCAATCTCTCTCTCCCTCCTGCAAAGCCCTCAAATCTGAGCTATGGGACACAATGGTCTGGCTGTGAGGGCATAGTTGGACAGACAAACCACAAGTTACATCATCAATTTGGGTTCAGACCTGAAACAAGCATATAACAGTCTCACACTGAAACACCCCCTTGCAGGCTGCATCATTTCAGTCACCTCACTTCCATTACTTCTCTTCCCCCAGTTCGGTCAGCTTTTGCAGCGTATTTTGCCCTGCTGCTGTCAGAGGAAATGAAAATATTACATTTAGGTGACTTGGCTCCTACACAAAATTCTTTAAGCTTTAAAATTTTGAGACTGAGAGAAAGGGTCTTTACCTCCCTACATTAAAAGACATTGAGGATAGATAACTATGATTATTTGATTACTCTGAAAAGTCTAAAGAAATATTAAATAACACATTGACAAAGAGCAGCAAGTACCATCATTTGCAAAATAGGCTGTACCTTCAAGTCAGTAAAATGCAGAGAAAAATGCAGAGAACAGAAAATGCTGTACTTTCGAATGTGAGAACTCACAAGGGATCCCAGGGGAAAAAATTACAATCTGTATATTTTCTACTGCTGAGGCATTTTAAAAGAGCTCATGTTCAGGTTGTAGTTGACTGTTTGGTCTTCAGACAGGCAAAGCTTCCCAAAGAATCACAAAGAAAGTATAAAGACATTATCTGTTAAGACTGAGATAAGCCAGGTGGCCTGTTTGCCAAAAGTGCATGTGCACCCCCTTGTTCCATGGCAATCCAGAAAAAAAAGGGCTAATTTAATAATACCAGGTGAGGCTTTAGGCCTGTTTTGAGGCTAAGACCTTCAAGATGTCTGAAGAGCATCATCTCCTCTATATGAGCTTTTTGACCCCCCTATGCATAGGGAGGATTTTAAAAGTTCTTAAAGCCAGTATCTACATAAGTAGCAGTAGTATCTACATAAGTAACACTTGTTTAGCTGCAAAACATTTACAGATCAGACTTTTATGAGTCACTGTCTATTTGAGACTATTTTCTGCCAACTACAGCTTATAAATTATTGTGGTTAGCTTGGTCTATTTATAGAACGCATACAGATCTTTCATAAATAAAATTCCACTGGTGTCTTCACTCTAATTGTTGTGTAACTCTAGCCTCACATGTCCAGGAGTAGCTGTACTAAAACACTGTAAATCAGTTTAGCAGTTCCACTCATACATTGACAGACTCTGTGATAAACAGGATCACATTTCCTACCTAGACAGACCCTGCTAAGCAGACAGTTTTATAAAGAGTAATTTGAACAGGGTCACATACAGAAATATATGTTACCATACAGAGGAAACTGTCACGCTGTTATTTCTGCCCTCATCCCCACAACAATATATTACTTTGCTACATAGCTTAATGTTCTTTTTCTGGTCTAATTCACTGTAAAACCTCAAGAAACAAAAGGAAAACATTAGGCAGTTAACAAAGATAATTTGAGGACTTTAAAAGGTAGTTTGGTGTAATGACATGAAAAAAAGTTCAATGCTGGGCAACTCTGCAAGAGAAGGTGAAGACTGAAGACTGCTTCTGACAATAGCACTGATACTTGGTTACTAAATTTTGTTTTCAGTGACATTCTGAAGATGTGAGCTACAGACACAGGGTTGCCACTTTCCTTTGCTTCCTTTTCTGTATTGCCTGTCAAAACAGCCCCAGCCCAGCTCACTCTAGAGCCTGGGGCTGGCTGGGCACTGAAGCAAAGCTGGGTGGTACTGGGTGAACTCAGCCCTGCTGCAGGCAGGTAAACAACACAGCTCTGTGTGTGTCAGTGTAACAGGAAATACCAGAGATAGGAAATGTACATGCAAGATATTCATTTCACTAAGGCATAAATGTTCAAGACCAGCTGAAGAGATGCAAAATTATTTGACTGGTGGGGCTCTATACAATTTTCACTGTCTATCACTACAGTTGAGGGGTAGGAACTGCTTCCACACTAAAAGAAACCCTACGACTCCACATGGGTGGAAAGGTTTGACAGGGGCTGAGGAGAAGGTGATCCAATCCTCACAGAGGTCTGAGCACCTCCTGAATCCTGCACAGAGCCATCATGCAACAGAACTGTCCCTGCTTCCCTTATTCTTTCTCAATGTCAATTACTCCTGGTCCCAAACCTGCTCTATTTGTGGGTACTCTTGCATCAAGAGGCCAAGCTTTCAAACAGTGCTTTTTTTGTCCATATACATCCCTCATAATGAATTCAGGGCACATAATTATTTGCCTGTCATGTCACACCTGCTTACTTTCTTATGCCTGATCTTCGAAATCTAAACATCTTATTTTACACATTCAAACATCTCCTCAAAGAGGGGAAATTCCATAGTTCCATTAACTATTTAACATTAAAATGGACTTCAAATTTATAATAACTCAATATTATGTGGAATAATACAGTACTAACTGAAGGGAGTATGTCCAGTGTTAAAGTACTTTGAAGAGCTCACAGAGAGACTTCCAGGATGACATGATTTTTGGTGGGTTTTTTTGTTTTGTTTTTGTTTTGT